>OW203763.1:30810362-30885097 GCA_934045905.1 Leuctra nigra | reverse complement strand
ATCTAGGTAGCACCGTGCTAGGTAGCACCGTCCTACCATTTCGCGATATTAGGTAACCCCCCAGTGTTCCACAGATGAGCCCACGTGGCTTGTGGTGTTTTCTCTGTTATTATAATTATACTATGTATGCTATATTGTGTGTCTAGATTCGCAATAAATTACAGATTCCAACACCTTTGGTCAATGCCCATGATGCATATTAATGTTGTAAATGCGTTAGTATTTTTCGTATAAATTGAGAGAGGGTTGAAGGGCAAAAATTAACTATGATAAAAATATAAATGTTTACAAAATATATATATTATATAGACACGAGGAGTCCATCACACAAGTGATATGGAAAAGTTATGACAAACGACTTCGGGAAATACTCAATATTTTGGTTTGTGTATTCTGTCTGCAAATTCACAACACATACATTTTCAAAAAATTATGTAATTGTATTAGAGAAAGAAATTTACTAAAAATAAGGAATATTGTGTAGTTGCGCAGGAAAATATTGACGAACATGTTTTTTATGAACGCCTTGGATAATTTTTTAACGCGTACGATATTGTGTTTCAGTCCTTGTATTTAAAAGATTTATAATGAAAGACGTATAATGCATATTACTATCATGTATTGCATATTCATCCTCAACTCGAGCCCATCATTGGGTCAATGCCATCATCTTTGATAATTCATTCATGATGCATTCTTAATGTGTGTTTACAATCAACAGAAATGTTTACGATTAAAGTAGTATAAGTTTCATTTATACTTCCTTCTGACATTACAACAGGTTTATTGTTTAGACCTAGGCCCATGACGTCATTATATATCGCACTTTCTCTGATTAAATTCTTATGAATCGAACTTGCCACTTCAAACTTCCCCTGTAAAATAACTCGGGCGTTGAGACCCGTGTATTTTCATTCATGTGATTCAAGGTTAAAAAATAATAACACAGGATGGTATTTGGAAATGATTCGGCTGCCTCGAAGTTAACATGGGGGATAGATAATATGTCCTAAATATATTCATAACTTTTGCATCATTTAAGTTAGGAAAAAATAATCTTTTAATCGACAAAACACCATCTTATATATACAATATTGTTTGTAATTATTCAGATCTTAGTTCACGATAAATTATTAAATGGGACAATTCTTTTGAACTTTCCATTTCCATATCCATTTCCATTTTCCATTTCTATTTCCATTGAATTTGTCAAACAAACGTCAACCTGAAGAAGTCCTGTGAAACAGGACGAAATATTGTACTATCTAATATGATAAAGAAGTTTATGTAGAAAGTTCAAAATAATTGTCTTATTTAATTAATTTAATATAATATTTGTGCCCTGCAAGTTCGTGGGAAATCTGAAATTTCTCTATTTTTGAGATTTTCGACGAGTTTGGGCACAAGTATTGTCTTTATAAGTTGGTGTTTATATTGCTAAGATCGACTCAAAATATGCTAATTATTTTTCACATATTTCTTAATTAGAATGGTTCAACAGTAAAGCGATATTTAGGAAATATTATTTCTAATGTGTACCCTCTAGACTAGTACATCCGACTCTTCAGTATCAGGCACGGTAAAGCATATTGAGTATTGACCATTCATTATTGAGGACACATAAAATGTCGTCTTTTTTATGTCACACTATACTATATGTTTCAACTATTCCTCTGATTTGGTAATATTTAATAGTTGATTGGTCATAAAATATACTAAAATCAGTATACCTACATTCACTCGACTTTTGAGAAATAATAAAACAACTTTGAGAGTAGAAGTGTGGAGAATGTATCACAGGGTCTTACAGTAAAATTTAAAACTATAATTAGTAAAATTGAAGATTTGAAAACGTGTTTGTCCGCAGGATTGTGCCAGGGGGAGGGGGAGGGGTCTGAAAGTTCAATTATTAGGGGTCCGGGAGATATTCAAAGAATGTACGAGACATTTTGATTTGAGCATTTTTGGTGCATTTTATTCAGTTATGCCTTGAAATATAATATGAAAAAATTGTTTTCATTTCCGATTTGAGCTGTGTTTCTTTCTACTTTTACAGTGAACAAAATATAATATAAATAAATTACAAAAATATGCCAAACAACTAACAAGCCAGAGATACGCCAAGAACCTACTCACTTTCCTAAATAGAGCAAACAAACTTACTTTACTCTCAATTTATCAAGTGTTTTATATAAAATGTTTTTTTTATACCGCACTCGCACTAATAACACTAATGATGTAATTGTCGACCAAAATGTTTTTTTGGTTCTCATATAGATTTGTTTGAATCTTGCAATATAGATTTTTTTAGATTTCTTATATTTTTTATTTATATCGGGTTTTATTTTGTATTGCTGGACAAACATTCTAATATTTTTTTCTCAGTAAATATCTTTACAATAAAATAATAATTCGAGAATAATGCGCATATCTTACTGTTGTCGCGTATCGTTTACCTGAATAGCCAGCGCTAATGACGGCTGCGACAATGAAGACTGCTCCAACTCGGGCCATCTCTCAGGTTGAACTTCGCTGTCCGCACACTTGAGCAAGAATGTTCAATCCACAGGGAATCATTGGGAAGTCACTCACTCAAGATTGTGACGACATGAAGTATAGGGATTGGAGGGGAGTTCCTTTGACTCGAGAGCCAATCATATGCTTAATTACCACATTTAATTGGTGTAAATACACACGTGCGATATTCTTGGATACATATTTTGCATATTTAAAATCACGTTATTTTTATAATGTCCACAGAATTGTTTTTTATATGATTTATTCAATGATTATTGGTGTCCAAAACTGATTCTTAATATAATTTAATAATAATAAGTAATGCTAAGGTACAACTCTTATGTGAATAGTTTGAGATAGTTTTATTTATTGTCAACTTAGACCATTTTACATGAGTTATTGACAGTCAATTAATAACAATTCATAGAACTCGCACTCTTGGTCATCGATCAGTATCTCTTTTTCTATTGTACTATTTTCAAAACGTATAAATTAGAACTCTCTTCTAGAAGACAATATGTGTACGCAAGAGGGTTTATTTTACAAATGTAGGTATGCAAATTATACGCAAGTATTTATTGATGGGTAATTCATGGGATTATTAAAGTAGAAGTGAAAGAATTTCGATCAAAACCCTCCATTATTTCTAGGTTTTGACCGTCTCGTTGAAGGTAGACTATAATTATGTACCTCAGAAGTAGAAGGCCCGTACAATTAATTAATTTACTAACACTTCACTTCAACAAGACGCTTAGATTTCTTAATTTCCTTTTTTAAACTCTGGTTCAAATAACTATTCGTATAACCACATGAGATAATGTTACACACAAGACGTTGGTCAAGTCCAAAGACATGGGTAAGGTTCCGGTAGGGTTCCCGCTTCATGCAAGGTTTAGCATTAACATAAGCCCTTGAGATCAATGCAAAACTACAATATAAATAACAATATCAGATATCATTGACGAAAGTTGTTCGAATTTTTTAACCTTAGATGCATTTAAAGATGTATGTAATAGTAAGTTAATTATGTAATTCTATTGTTTTATCCAATAAATCTACATAATCTCTGTACTTTGTAGTAACAGTAGATTTTTGCTTGTAATTTAAATACTAATTTAAAGCACTGAACTAACATATTGATTGAATTATTGATCTGTTTAAGTTCTGTTTAAAATGAAAGTAAAATAATGTACAATATTCTTGTAATAATTATAGTATTTCTTAAAATTAGAGCGTAAGCATATTGTGTAAGCAAAATCAGGACAGGCCTCTGGATAAAAAACAGTCTGTGTTTGCGGTTAATTTGACATCCGTTTTCCTATGGGAATGTGATTGCGTTAAATCTGTGTTCAGCTATCGTTTCCGCAAAATCATCATAAGGGGTTGTGCAAGTTATTTTTAATGAATCAATTCATCGTTACACACATAGGATTGGATGAAGGCAGAACTACTAGTTATTAAGCTCACCTCGACAATCATTGAGATGGACTTCCGGCCTTCTACCTCTGAGGTACAGATATGTTCCAGAGAATCATTTATACGAGTAGGAATGTGTGCCTACCCTTGATACTTCGTAAAGAATGTTGACAAAGCTTTTTCATGTTTGGGGGTGGATAAGTCCAGAGGCAGTCAACATTTTTAGTGTTTATAATTTTAGCTTATAATTTTACATTTCAGTTTACTGACTTGGATAGTTCCAGTAGAAATGAAATAAATAGGTATGATGTTTCATTACACTGACTTTACTCAAAAGTAGTAACAAGTTAAAATTAAAATTATTATACTTAGTGTTAACAAAGTAGCTTATAACAAATAATTTATTTTGAAAGTAAAATGTTACAGTTACTTTTACTCGAAAGGATGATTACAAATTTACTGCACTAAGATTACTTCATAGCACTACACTAAGGTGCCAATTTTTGTTATCAGTTTCTGTAATTATAAAATGCAAGATGGGTCAACTTTTAAATAGGTACAATCCGATTATAGAGAATGTTTTCAATTTGCGGACAATGTGTTTGAAACAAACGATGACTCCTGTAGGTTACTAATTAATTGGAGTGTAATACTCAGTACTTGACCTCAGTACTGAGGCCTCATTACAGCGGAAAAGCGCTTCCAATCAAGCGAGCAACTGTCACGCATTCGATAGGAGCAAATCACAATGGAGGATAATCAAAATGAAAATCAACATTTTCATATTCATTTTGAAACGGTCATTAGGACGCTAAGATGCGGTGGCATTACGTCGTGTAGAGTGGATAATTATTAAAAAACATTTCAGACAACCCAAATATCCAAACACATTAATTTTAAACAATATCCAAACAATCCAATTATCCAATCCAACAATATCCAAACAATCCAAATATTAAAAAACAATACTAATATAAATTAAGTTGAGTGGATTGAAGGGATTCATGACTTCCGTTTGATGTAACGTTTACCATGAACGTTTACTAAATATATTCAGGTTTTGTAATTTTGTTTAAAAAATTTCAAGCAATAATTTTCATGAAATTTTTTACATTATGGTCTTTTATAATTGATGTGTAAAACGATTAAAACAAATAATCTGTATACTATCAACAGCGATACTATACAGGGATAGCTCAAGATATTGTTTAAATCCTATTTTTTTTGTCTCAAAATGTCGATTTTACTTGCATCCCGCAAAAGGTTTTGGTTGCATCCAACCGATAGGCACAAGCACAAGTAGCGGTATTATCGTCGCTACTTGTGCTGGTGCCTCTCAGATGGATAAAATACCCTTTGCGGGTTAAAAAAAAAAAAAAATAATAAGTAAATAAATATAGACCTAGGTATTAATACAAAAAACACCGAGGATTTAAAAAATGGCTCGAACTATTCCATAGTATACTATGATCTCTGCTTTCAAGTTTCAGAATGGTGGCGCAATCACAATACTTCAATACTTCTTAGGCAATTTTAATAGGAACTTTTTCATCATGGGGGGGGGGGGGGGTCCGAGGGGCACTGCCCACCTATTTTAGCCCCGCAGGGCGTTTTTTGGAATTAACCATTAAAAAGTGATTCAGGGGCTCTAAAATGCACGAACTGAATTAAAGAACCCTACAATATGCTAAACTTAATTTTTTGTATGGTGAAGGGGTGGTCAGTCTGCTCGAGTGGGGAGGATTATCCCCCCCCCATCCCCCCCCCCCTTCCTACGCGCCCGGTATTGTTATTCTGGTAATCTCTAAACAGCTAGTTTAGGCAGCTGTGAATAGTACTACAGGCTGCTCCACCTGTGTTGTGATAAGGGACGATTACAGTGGCGTACCTACCAGGTGGCTGGGCCGGCATATGCCAGGGACCCTTGGTCGTATGGGGGCACCACTCAGATACGGTAATACGCAATTAATATAAATAGGAAAACGCTCAGTGAAACGCGTTGATGAGCGAGCACCGAAACGTGAAACATCTCCTACCAAACACAATTTCCAATCACTCAAAGATAATTATAATTTTTGCAACTTTCCAAATTCCATATAATACACTCTGGAATCATGGAATAACAGATCCATGTGCCGTGAAGTACTTATACTTATCTATAAATCCAATTTGACAGCTACCTATTAATACTTGATCGAATACGTTTTTTTTTAAATTTAACCAATGAAAGGATTTTGCTGAAACATTGTAAAATTTGATAAAATGTTGATCTTAATGACCATGAAAAATTTAAAACTGATCGGATCAACCAATCAGAAGATATATTTTTTTAAACTTGAACCAATCAACGGATTTCGAAACATTTTCAGTCTGCAAGCCACTGAGTTGGTCATAAAATGACGTGTGCAAAATTTAAGCTTGATCAGGGAAACAGTGTGACGTGAATACCGGCATCAACAGGTTAACAAACAAACAAACAAAAACATAGGTCCGTTCGTGCCGAAAGAGCCGAAAGGAGAGTCTATCACTTTCCTTGTAATTCGGGTGATCGCTTATCAATATCAACGCGTTCACTCTAAGTTTTCGTAGTTTAAATATATGGGATCTATTACATTATTCGAAATTTCAAATTTGCCGCTCGAAGTCTGATGTTGTCTGGAAGAGTAGTATTTCAGACAACTGATGTTTTCTGAGAGAGTAGTTTCCATGTTCGATCGTCAATGCCAAATTTCGTACACAGACGTAGTATAAGGTGCCTTAAATATAGATATTTGTACATAGAGGGGTGATTTGCAAGACTGGTTTTATCATTGGCTTTTATCACGACTTAATGCGTTGGCTGTACAGTGTGCTTTTGTGTTTGTGTGTGTGTGAGACCAAACTGATGATATTCATTTTTGATAGACACACAGATATTTTGATAGATAAAAAAAATATTATTTTGTGCTCTTCGTGAACCATTTTGAGTTATTTGTTGACATGGTCGGTTGCTAGGTTACGGTCAATGAGCATGGACGTCGACAGGGGAGGGGGAAAGGGGGGCATTTGCCCCCCCCCCCCCCCCTGGATGTCAGGAAAACACAAACTTTTTGCTATAATTATAATTTGTAAACAAAAAAGCTGATAAATACTCATTTCAAAATGTCAAAGAACCAAAAAAGGGTAAGGTAAGGGTAAAAAAGGGGCAGAGTAAGGTGGGGGCATGCCCTCCACCACCCCAAAGTGCCAAATTTTAAAAATAATTGAATATTTCAACAAAATACACCTCACGCACAAAGTTTCAAAATTGATTTCAAAGTGTCCAAAACCAAGTGCCCCCTACGCCCCCCCCCCCCCCCCCCCCCCCCCTTAACACAGGAAAATTTGTTTCCTTGCCTTGCCTCCTTCCCCCCCCCCCCCCCCCGGCAGAAATCCTGCAGACACCTATGTCAATGAGAGATAAAACAATTGAAGAACTTCTCCCACAAACCTTGCCAATTGTCACTTATGAGTTGAAGCTTTAGGGTATGAACGCACGGTACCTATTACTATGAGACCAACACAAGATAATAATACATTAGCAAAGAAGACAATGATTGGAAGTTTTTAATTTGTTGCCTAATTATACAATTATTATGAACAATTCAAGCTGGCAATACAACAAGTGTAACAAAAATCACGGCCCATTGTTGTCATTCTGACAACTTGTATTTTTGCGTTACCAGGTAATTTTTGTTTTATATTCAAATCTATTTCGTAGAGGTCGGATGAAGTTGATCATCTCTTCATTATTTGTATTATTTTAACAGTTAATTAAATTATTTCGTGATGAATGTTGTAAGGCAATTTTGTAAACATTTTGAATTTCTTCTCGAGCATGATTTTAAAATTGAGTTTACCGAAACTGAGCAAAGAGTAATTGATTTTTGCTACAAATACAAGTACCCCATTAGACTGGTGTTCGTCTTGGAAGTCAGTAAGTATTACAGCCAATCAGGACCCTTACCTAATATCGCCAATATTTTAGTAGCACCGTGTTACTGTAGCACGATCGGCTAGTTGCCATGGCGACAATGTTAGCTCTTATGGCTAAAACTTTTAAAACAAAAGTTGTGCTACAGTAACACGGTGCTACTGAAATTTGGCGATATTAGGTAAGGGTCCAGATTGCTTCTCTAAGATCATGTGACATAATCATGTAATCATGATCAATGCAAATGTCAGAACTAAAATAATCTTGATCAAAATTCAAGTTTTGTTTATGATTAATGTCCGATCAGTACTCTAGTGGATGCAAATTTGCTCTTCATATTGTGTCTGTCATTAAGACTGTGTTCTAGTAATATAATTTGCATCTTACTTCACACCGGAGTAAAGAGTACAATAATCCACAGCCTTCTATTAGGTATTTTTTTATTTTTAAAGTATGGCGCTTTTGAAGAACATTTATTTGAAATTTTAAGTAATTGGCAAATCTTTTTGCATTTCGGATAAATGTTTCATAATGCAATGTTTCTATAGTATTATGTCCTTATTTATTGCATTTGTAAATAACGCAAGGTTGGCAAGAATGTTAGAATGTTTTAGTCAAAAAGCACGGCCCTGTTGATGTCACTATTCGACATTCTAAACTTTTATGTTTCCATGGAAACGGAATATTGTTTATTTTCCAGTTTGGCAAGGTCCCATCAAGCTGATAGTTTTAAATTATTAATAATTAAACAGTTGCTATAATGTATGGTGATAACTGATATTGAAAAGTTTGGATACAATTTTATAATGGGCTTGCCACTCTATGAACAATTTGTGCGTAAGTAATCCATTGTTTTAATTTTATTTAGATATTTGATGGTTTTACATTGTACATCTATAGGTAGGTATACCTACTCGGACTTCAAAATTCAAGAATAGTTTGTTAGCTGCCATACTTTTTCAACATTGCAAAGTAAATAGGTTGTGCATTATATTTAGATAACAGAGCATTGGAAAAATGTATCAATTGTGTAAAAAGAGTGTTTGATTAAACATTATTTACATAACGTTGTAAGATATAGCGTTAGCTGATGATATTTCTTGATAAATACATTAGACTGGCGATTCTAATTCTAATGTATCCATAGCAAAACTCAACTAATCAATTACAACTATGTATTCTCTTGGAAAATTAATTCCATTGAGTTTCAAGCAATACATAGAAAAGGGTACTGTGTGAGATATGTTTCAAAACAGCAGCATCAAACCACTGCCTTCTAAATGAAATTTAAATATTAGATCTACAAGGCAGTGGATTGGGAGCTGTCAAAATCTGAATTTACCTCTTTAGTTTTTCTTTTTTGTGTAGTTTTTTAATAAATAAAAAAGTAAATGTAGTAAAGTTTGTAGATATTTTATTTTCCATGAAACACAAAAAAATTGCACCTACTAAATTATTGACAGCTAAGTGCTAATTGTAATGGACAAAGAAATGATACTGTATTCGCGACTATTTTGACTGAAGTTCAATGGCTGATTTCCATCAGTCAGCTGAGTAGGAATCCCAAGGTTTTGTTTTCCATTCATTTACTTTCTGATAATACATTGGACTTGCGCCTGACGATCGAAAAGCTCAATTTGCATTTTCAAGTAGCTGATTGAGCGATTTAATCGAGCGAGTCGATGCAGGCGACCATAACGATCATCACCCAATCAGATAACAAATCAAACATTGTTTAGAATCCCCAACGACTGGTTTTATTATGGGAATTACTTGAATGTTGAAGGAAGCGCGATTTTTTTTATGATGTTACATTTCGCAATATTCTGCAACAGAGCTAATGGGGTCACATGAATGATAATGATAGGTAGATGATGATGAACATAGGTAAGAACGGAAGTTGGGATGGAGGCTACCTTCCCATCATTTTCCCCTGGACTGAGGGATACTCAGGACCAACTCTCGGTCTCGACTTTCCTGACTGTCGCTTTTTCGTCCCTCAGTCAAGAGTCAAATCTGGGAAGGTTCCCTATGGCTAGGTTTTATAAAATTCTAAAACCTCCTTGGTCACGACCGCCTCCTTCCTAACTTCCATCATTACTGCACACAATACGAAAATAAAAAAAATTCTAACGACGCATTATGTTCGATTTCAGTTTTTATAATGCGCGGGATCAAGAAGACGTTCGACGAATACACGCATCGCCACGACGAGATTACGTTCGATTACGGTTACGCCGAGCACAACGGACCCCACACGTGGGAGAAGGTGTATCCCAACTCGCTGGGCTTCGCTCAGTCGCCCATCAACATCGAGCGAGCAGCTTGTTGGGTCTCCCCAGTCAGAAACTACCCGAGGTTCTTCGCGTCAGGATTCAGCAATGTCCCGGTTCAGATGATCATGACGAACGATGGACGAACTGGTAACTTGTTAAGATGGGTAGAAAACAGGGGTCCTATTCTAGAACTTTTACATTCCCAATTCTGATGAAATTCGATTTCATGCAATGTTAATGCTTATGGCCGTGACCGGATTCCATCAGAATGGAATTGGGAAAACTTTCTAGAATTGGGCCTCAGGTCACTCATACAAATTCTCACAAATTCTATGTAAAAACCAGCCGATTGTAATGGAGAAATACATAATGGAGCAGTGCTTATCCCTCACATATTCCTCATTAATGAAAGCATGATTGACTCATGAGTGATGAGCAATGAGTGATGAGCGATCTGTTTCACTTTGTTTTTACCAGAAGGTCTGATCCATAAATGTGAAAAACGGTTACATATAAAGCTCCTTGTGTATACTTGTAGGGTAAAATGACAGTTATGGATAGTCCACATGTCTTTGATGCCGCTCTTAGCTCAAATCCAGCTCAGAGGTCCTGGTTGATCACAAATGTTAGTACTTAGTATTTTCCTCTTTGGGTAACCCCAAAGTTCTAAGTCAGATTATAGTAAAATCTAAATGACATCTGAGGAATTTCACAAAATGGAGCGAGCAATTGGTGTCCGTGACAAAAATATGTAACCTGGAGGTCTATTCTAGAACGGTTTCCCAATTCCATTCTGATGGAATCCGGTCACGGCCATAAGGATTAACATTGAATGGAATCGAATTCTAGTGGAATTGGGAATTTAAAAGTACTAGAATAGGGCCCCTGGTAGAAACTGTCACTTACTTTACAAGGCAAAATATGAATGATGAGAATATTATTACGAAACATTCAAAATATGTTGGTAACATAGATCATTGAAAATGTAATAGTAATTGCAAATTGCAAAATGTTTACTTAACTACTGACTACTTTGATTCATTTAAATTACCATAACTGGGCATCAGTACTTATCAGTTACCGCTGATACAGATAAAGCTTATTTTTAAAACCCGAATACAAACTTTGATAGAGATTTTGTATAGTTGTAAAATTTGTAATTATATTATAGAATGTATGTACTTTTCCTTATTATACCATTAAAAAAATATGAAAAATGCTGATTATTCCAAAGTTCTTATCATTCAACCATAACTGGCCTCTTATCCTCTAAGATCCTGTAGAAGGGTACAGGGGAAGAACGCTATAAGTCCATTTTTGAAGCCGTGATTTTTATGAGCTTTCAGAACATTCCCTCGGTTTTTAGAAAATATTGCCACAAAGTCTTGAAGAAAACAATTTAAAAGTCGATCTGAATGGAAGATAGATACAAGTTTCAACATAAAACTGCATTTGTCTCTCATCCGAATGTGACATATAGCGTTCTACCCCTGTACCCTGTAAACATGAACGTGCAATGAGCTTCCAATGACGTCACCAGTGGAGATCACCTGCTCCTGGGAAGACGACTCTCGCCCGATCTTCCGTGGCGGTCCGCTGCACGACCCCTACAACTTCGCCATCATGACGTTCCACTGGGGCGAGAACGACGACGACGGCACTGAGCACTCTCTGGACGGCGAACACTTCGCTCTGGAGATCCAGGTCACCCATGTCCTCACGCTGTGGAACAGACTCAGCGAGGTCACCGGCTATGACGTGGTCGACGGAGTTGTCACAGTGGCGTGCTTGTTCGAGGTATGTCCTTCACTTTCACAGTGGGCCTTCGAGGACTTGAGATTCCCAATTCTGATAGAACTCGATTCAATACAATGTTAATCTATATAGGGCCCTTCCAGAACATTTTAATTCCCAATTCTGATGCAATTCGATTCCATACAAAGTGAATCTAGGGGCCCTAGTCTAAAACTTTTAAATTTCCATTTCTGATGGAATTCGATTCCATACAAAATTAATCTTTATGGGGCCCTAGTCTAAAACTTTTAAATTCCCGTTGCTGATGGAATTCGATTCCATACAAAATTAATCTTTATGGGCCCTAGTCTAAAACTTTTAAATTCCCATTGCTGATGGAATTCGATTCCATACAAAATTAATCTTTATGGGCCCTAGTCTAAAACTTTTAAATTCTCAATGCTGATGGAATTCGATTCCATACAAAGTTAATCCTTATGACGGTGAGACGGATTCCATCTGAATGGAATTGATAAAAACGTTCTAGAATAGGCCTCCAGGTTTCGTACCAAACCTATAAAAAGATGTTCAATATACCTAGCAATTTTCAATTTTAGTAAAAATGTGAAAACTATGTTATCTATCTAGAGGATCGAATGGTGACTCATGTTATGTGACCATTTTGACATAACCCTTAACTCAGAGGTAGAAGGCCGGATGTTAATCAATGATTCTTCAGGTGAGCTCAAAAACCAGTAATTCTGCCTTCGTCCAATCATTTGTACCTAGAGACATGAGTCATTGTGTAAGAGAATACTTCAATATAACTGTATTTACTGACATCAGTCAAATGGCAATTGAAAGAGCTTGATTACATCATTCAAATGTGCCCAACGCCAAAACAAGAAAACGGACTTCCGGCCTTCTACCTCAGAGGTACAGATATTATTACATATCTTAAAGATCAAAAGATATGTGATTCAACAATTTGCCGTGATTCAACAATTTATAAACAATTGTGATAAAACTATGTATTCAATTAACAGTTCAAATTAATGTACTAAAGATTAATATCAGTAAAGAGACATTATTCTGAAGAATAGTCCACTAATTATTTTAATTTCCGAAACCACACGAGGAGGGTACTTTTTTATTAGCCCGCATTTAATTTCACACGAGCAATATGTCCAAACAACGTCAACCAGAGATAACAGCAATGAAACTCCCTTTTGCATAATTAACTAGTATATACGGTGGGTTTTATTACGGTTTTTGAATGTGTATGATAATCATTGCTACTGCTATATATGCTTCCACTTCTATCAGAAAGACGAGCAAGTTGGCTCTGGCAACAGCGCCTGGGACTCCACAGGTCCAGGGTTCGATCCCGTGTCCGACCTTCCTGATTAGATTATTTGGGTTTCCCTCAGTAGAGAGGCAAATATTTGGATTTGTAATATTTTCCCTAAATATGTACCACTACCGTCACCATTCCACCGCCCACATCATCATCAAGTCATCATCATCTCCCCACATAATCATTCACCAATCGCATTAGCTAAGGTACAGAACAATGCGAACACAAAATACCAACAGAAAACGTGTACAATGACCGTAATACGATATGTCATGACTCATGATAGTATTTTTTACTTTTTTCCTTCTTCGTTCTTTCTCCCTTTTCTTCTTTATTTTAAAATAAATTTCGTATTTAACACTTGAAGTCGCATCCGAGGTCGTAATGTGCTCCAGTGTGTGACATAATTTAGTAATGAACTCTAAATGATCCAACTTGTAATGCGAAGATATTAGAAATCGCCCACAGATCGTAATGTCCTTATGCAACAGTGATAGTTCAAGCTATTGTTTAAATCCTCGGCCTTCTTTTTCTCAGTCTATTTTATTTGAAACCGGCAAATGGTTTTGCATCCAACTGACAGGCACCAGCACAAGTAGCGACGATAACACCGCTGCTTGTGCTGGCACCAATCGGTTGGGTGCAGCACCTTATGCGTGGTGCAAAACGATCCCTGCATAGCGCCTGTAGTAATGATCACTATGATGAGGGTCAAGCTGGACATTCTGCGACGACTAAAGGGCAGTTGCATCTCTCTGGTAGCTATGGTAACATACCTCAATCTTGTTTGTTTTTGTTGGGAGAAAAGCACTTTTAGATTGTTTAATCGTATTTTAAATACGAGTTTTAAGGGGATTCAAGGGGGGAGCGGGTTGACTTTTTAATTTCAGGGCAAATACTGTAAGCAGATGTCAGTTGAAACCGATATTTAGCGAAATCAACCTATTTTGGGAAGTCAAAAGAGTACGCATCCGGGACGATCCAAACTGGTTCAAGACGATTCACATAAAATATCGAAACGAAATAACCATTCAACAGCAAGCTGAAACTTGGTTGAATAATCATAATATAATACATATACCTAGGGAGTATTTAAGTCCTTTTTACGTATTTTTATTGCAATTTTTCTCAAATAAAATCGGTAGGTACCGGATTTTTCGTCGAGAAAACCCACATTTATTGTTGCCTGTGGCCAGATTAGATATCAAGTTGTTGACAAAAAGAAACTTAGTGCCCTCTTCGCCTTCATAATGAAGACAACAAGCCCACTTGCAAGTCTGAGAGTGAAAATTGCGGTCTCAACAATTTTTAATGAAACAGCAATATTTCGTCAAAAAAATTTCGGGATCAAAATATTGGTGACGAAAATGGTCAAGAGGGTTTTAGAATCACTCATAGAATGAGGAAAATACATTATCTTCCTCTTGTGTGCAATAGTTTGGTCAATTTCGAGTTTTATATGTTTATTCACGTGGTAGTACCAATAGGAGGACAAAAGTGGTATAAAAAATAAGGAAATTAATTCAAGAATGATAGATATTACATTACTAATTTCCTGAAAGCATCTGTCCCCAGTAAGATGAGATTAGATTAGACTTGAGATGAGATTGCCTGATGGTTAAACACTGTTACAGATCAGCGAGGAGGATAACCCCGGGTTGTTCAACATCGTGGACTACTTGCAACACATCCGCAAGGTGGGCGAGGCGATCTGCAATGTTAAACACTGTTACAGATCAGCGAGGAGGATAACCCCGGGTTGTTCAACATCGTGGACTACCTGCAACACATCCGCAAGGTGGGAGAGGCGATCTGCAATGTTAAACACTGTTACAGATCAGCGAGGAGGATAACCCCGGGTTGTTCAACATCGTGGACTACCTGCAACACATCCGCAAGGTGGGAGAGGCGATCTGCAATGTTAAACACTGTTACAGATCAGCGAGGAGGATAACCCCGGGTTGTTCAGCATCGTGGACTACCTGCAACACATCCGCAAGGTGGGCGAGGCGATCTGCAATGTTAAACACTGTTACAGATCAGCGAGGAGGATAACCCCGGGTTGTTCAACATCGTGGACTACCTGCAACACATCCGCAAGGTGGGCGAGGCGATCTGCAATGTTAAACACTGTTACAGATCAGCGAGGAGGATAACCCCGGGTTGTTCAACATCGTGGACTACTTGCAACACATCCGCAAGGTGGGAGAGGCGATCTGCAATGTTTAACACTGTTACAGATCAGCGAGGAGGATAACCCCGGGTTGTTCAACATCGTGGACTACTTGCAACACATCCGCAAGGTGGGAGAGGCGATCTGCAATGTTAAACACTGTTACAGATCAGCGAGGAGGATAACCCCGGGTTGTTCAACATCGTGGACTACCTGCAACACATCCGCAAGGTGGGAGAGGCGATCTGCAATGTTAAACACTGTTACAGATCAGCGAGGAGGATAACCCCGGGTTGTTCAACATCGTGGACTACCTGCAACACATCCGCAAGGTGGGCGAGGCGATCTGCAATGTTAAACACTGTTACAGATCAGCGAGGAGGATAACCCCGGGTTGTTCAACATCGTGGACTACCTGCAACACATCCGCAAGGTGGGCAAGGCGATCTGCAATGTTAAACACTGTTACAGATCAGCGAGGAGGATAACCCCGGGTTGTTCAACATCGTGGACTACCTGCAACACATCCGCAAGGTGGGCGAGGCGATCTGCAATGTTAAACACTGTTACAGATCAGCGAGGAGGATAACCCCGGGTTGTTCAACATCGTGGACTACCTGCAACACATCCGCAAGGTGGGCAAGGCGATCTGCAATGTTAAACACTGTTACAGATCAGCGAGGAGGATAACCCCGGGTTGTTCAACATCGTGGACTACCTGCAACACATCCGTAAGGTGGGAGAGGCGATCTGCAATGTTAAACACTGTTACAGATCAGCGAGGAGGATAACCCCGGGTTGTTCAACATCGTGGACTACCTGCAACACATCCGCAAGGTGGGAGAGGCGATCTGCAATGTTAAACACTGTTACAGATCAGCGAGGAGGATAACCCCGGGTTGTTCAACATCGTGGACTACCTGCAACACATCCGCAAGGTGGGAGAGGCGATCTGCAATGTTAAACACTGTTACAGATCAGCGAGGAGGATAACCCCGGGTTGTTCAACATCGTGGACTACCTGCAACACATCCGCAAGGTGGGAGAGGCGATCTGTGTGCGCGAAGCATCTCTCGACTGGCTGCATCTCGACTTCGACGAGGGCTATTACTCCTACATGGGGAGCATGACGACTCCGCCGTGCAACGAGAATGTCAGGTGGATCATCAATCCGACCCTCTTGAGAGTCTCAAGGCGTCAGGTAATTGAAAATAGATTTCCTTATCAACTTCCGAGTAAGGAAGTAGGATGTAAAAATCTAACCGTATTAATTAAGACAAGCAATCATATTGCACAATTTCAACCATAAGCCAATTGAACTTCAGTTTCATTCAAAAAGCAGTTTTTTTCTATCTATACACTTAAATTTCTGGTGTAATACGGGCTTTCCAATCCCAATTTTTAATGATACTCATTTTTTGTCTTATTTTGATGTCATGGTTGATGACTGATGCCAGAAGATACATCTGAAAATTCAATTCTTCACCTAAATCAAATCAGATCAGCAATTGAAATGTGCAAGCAACTTGTGATGAATCTAATATTTTGTGCCAATTGTGCAAAACAAACCACAAAACCACAAAATGCATACGACTTATCCAAAAAGAAATTAAAACTAGAATTGTCATTCGGACACTTAATTTATAAAAACGAAATATCGTACTGGATAGTATAAAAATGAAAAGTGAAATCAATGTTTAATTTACATACAATTTCGGAATACAAATGAAAGTGTACATGTAACAATTTAAATAGTTTCTTTTCAATAATTTGTAATCCTTGTTTTATCAATGAAATCAGAGCTTACCTTGAGTAAGATCACTAGTTAGCATAGACTTCATCGGATGATGCAATCGAATCGTTTTCAACAAATCCGTTTCTTTCAAATACCGTTTTTAGTTTCAACAAGGGTACGAAATAGGCAAGTCTAGATGAAAATGTTTCCTAGGGATGACGCTTACAAGTAATAATTTAATTGGGTGCTTCACATATCATAAACCACCTGTTTCGACTAACAAGGTCTGAACATTACGACATGTGTATGACACAGGACAGAGGTTAGTAGACTTATCCCAGGGGTCTCATTCTAAATCGACTTGTTGAGTAGTTTCAAGTTGCAACGACTCATTGATCATTGGAGTGCTATTCATTTCACATGGAAAAAGCTAATGAAATTGCTACGATCTGTCGCTGCACATGACGAATACATTTCCCGTGGATCGAAATGAAGAGAAGAAGATTGAGACAAATCTTCTCTGAACTCATAACGAGAATATCATAATTATCTATCGATACCTAGTGGCTGATTTATAATAGTACCCAGATAAAATCAACAGTCGATAACTGCCCGATAACTGAAGGAGAGTTAAAGGCCCGGTCTTTCAATACTCTGCTAAAGTCTCAATTAGCTCTTATCAGTTAGTTAGTGGTCATTCTAGGAATGTCATTGGTTGTTGCCATGACAATACAGTCTTAATCAACAGTTTAAATGCTAGCAGAGTATTGAAAGACTGGCCCTAAGAGGATGCAAATGAATCTCTTGATTATTTTGTATCAAAAAGTTGAAGAGATTTTAAACATGGTAGACAATTAAATTGTTCACTTTGTCGCTTGCTTAGTTTAAAATGGCAGCAAGTTCCAGACGCGGAGGAAGGGGGGATGGGGGGATAATCCCCCCCCCTACTCAAGCAGGACCCCCCCATTCACCATACAAAATTAAGTTTAGTGTCTAAGAATCACTAAAAATTGTTTAAATTCTAAAAATAATCGCCCTGCGGGGAGAAATACATGGTTGTTTATTGTAATTTGAGCAATATTATTTGTTGTTATATCGAAAAAATGCCATGCGGGGCTAAAACTGGGGGCTCACCCCTAGACCCCCCCCCCACCCAAGTAAAGTGTCGCAATCCCA
This sequence comes from Leuctra nigra, assembly GCA_934045905.1. Taxonomy (NCBI): domain Eukaryota; kingdom Metazoa; phylum Arthropoda; class Insecta; order Plecoptera; family Leuctridae; genus Leuctra; species Leuctra nigra. The sequence continues at coordinate 30,866,761 of OW203763.1, read as the reverse complement.
CCCTATGATAAAAGTAGTTCCTACGCGCCTGGAAAGTTCTAGTGTTTACACATGAAAAGAGTGACAGTCAAACGATCTTCACACTTTTGAGCAACCAACCAAGTCCTACGTGAATGCATAATGCATTATTTTAATTTCTCTACGTTTGTTTGCCTTCAATTAGATGGCAGAGTTCAGGAAGCTTGAATCTCCTGACGGGCTCTTGGTCAAGAACTGCAGACCTCTCCAGCCACTCAACGATCGAGATGTCAGCATCTTCAAATAAGAACCACCAAATCCCTTCAGACGCCATCATCCATTAACGTATTTTATTTCGCGGACCTCTATGACAAAATTCAAAGGAGTATTTAACTTTACACACTAATATTTTGATACACATGTTAACATTGCTACGTTATTAAGAATTATCAACATAACCTCTTCCAAAATTCAAATGATTATATATCCACACATTTATATATTTTTTACAATGTTCACATGTAAATAAATACATTATTTCGATATTCAGTGGTCATTTTGTTTGTATATGAGTATGACGATTATAGTTATTATTATTATTATTATTATTATTATTACTTATTTGCTGATAATTGTAAAAATTCTTAATATTTCAACAAAAATAAGATTGTAAAACAATAGACAATTACATAACAGATAATCAACAGCAGAACTATATTACAAACTGTGTATAGACAATCAAAAAGCAATACAGTACCAAATTACAAATTAATAGTTATTTATTAACAATCAATAGGGCACAGCTGTACCAAATTACAAATGTGTAAAGACAATCAATTATAATAACACAGTAAGTACCAAATTTCAAATGAGTTGAGAAAATCAATATCAATACAACACCAAATTGCACATGAGTATATAATTATATTGACTATCGATATCAATTCAGTACTGAATTACACATGTGTGTTGAGTGTAGGGTACAGTACAGATGTCCATGGTTTGACAACTAGAAACGCTGCAACGCATCTGGATCAGAAGGTCATATTTACTCATATGTTTTGATAGAAATCAGTATTTGAAATTGCATGTCGTGTTCAGATAAGCAACCATTACAGTGTGTGCAAGTATTATTAAGAGTTATTAAATCTCTGTGGAAGTAAGTAAGACTATATTTCTAATACTAAATAATGTATAGCAAGTGATAAGTGAGGGGGGTACTAGAGGTTCTTATTGGCGCTTGCTTGGGCACTTGAGAATAACAGTAGTTATGAATAGTATGTGTAAAAGAATCAAATTTTAAAAATAAAATACATTTTACAATAATAATACTTTTAACCTAGAATAAATCTAAGTTTTTAATATTATTAAAATATTAATTTCAAGATAATTTATAATATTTATAAAAAAGCATTATGGCGAGTCTTACTAACTTATTTGTATACATATTCTAATTAAGAACTAATTACGCAATAACATAAAAATAGTTTAAAACAGAAACATTTGTAACTTTGTTGACAGCATAAGGAGTAATGCTATAACTTTAATTTAGAACTAATTTACAGCTGAGATTTAATTGCGACGTACTTTTGGTTGATTTACTAAATTGATTTTTATTTTTTGCAAAGTGAAATATTCAAATTGTTATTAGTGAATTTGTGAATTTTCTAACATTACCCGAAGTAAATTTGGAGAGGATGGAATCAAATCAAATAAATTTTATGTACGTGGCAGCGCGAGAGTAGGCAAGAAGCCTACTTGATCCAGCGCTTATAGTAAATATTGTATCTATGGATAGCTTATTTTAAGGAAATCTTTAGCATGACAATTTATTTTAGTAATTTTAATTTAATTACTACAACTGGTATTTTGTTCATTTGAAATCGTGTCAAGTATATTTCGTAGCTATTGATTTTCGTCATGAAAGCATGGTTACAACAAAGGATGTCCATTTCACCCAAAATAAATTAACATTTGGTAAAAACTTAATGATAACATCCAGATCTATATATTTTTGATGGCATTGACCAGATAAGGCTCTCTGTTTTTCTATGATCATTCATAATCGCGTGGTAATTTAGCAATGATCAATTTCACGCAATCTGCTGTTTACATAATAAATGCTTTGAATGAATGATCTTCCCTCTGATCTTCTGTGGGTCAATGAAACATTATTTTTTATTGCAATGATTAACTCTTTGATAGACGTATTTAAAGCCAAAACCGAAAGTAACGATTTCTATTTCAGATTTTTAAACAAGCATTTAGAACTAAATAACTGTATTTCCTCACAAAAAATAGCAGTGTATGTAAATTTGACAAATTCCATTACACATATTCTGTTTATTTGAAAACAAACATGATTTAACAAATTTTACAAAAGTAATTCACACGATTTTCGAAATACTTAATAAATTCAAGCAGCACTTGTTCCTGCCCTCGGTTTATCGAACACATCTAGCGCTAGGGAAGTGCAACTGGGATAAAAGTAGGAATGAAACCATGAACGTTCACTCTATTGATTCTGAGTGTTGTCAAGTGGATGGTTTGTCCACCCTTGACTACATGCGCCGGCGTCCTGTGTTTCGACCCATCCACTAACCAAGAGGTGTGTGTTTCGGACCTAATACGTCGAAGCAGACAGCTTGCATTCACTGCCGGTTTGTCTTCCGATATCACCCAACATTCAACGACACGTTCAAGACAATAATACTTGGTACATGTGGTAACCTGGTTGGTATTGTTTTACAGTATTCTTCAATTCACTTGTGTAAACTAAAAGGAAGCCTACAAAACTGGAGCCAGGAAACGGCAATTCAAAAAGAAAACTTCTGAGAAAAATGTCGTCGGAAGAAGAAGTGGACGAATTTGAGTAAGTTCTGATTTAAGAAAAATGATAATAAATTGGATAATGTGAAACAAATTCCGATACTATCCACGTACATTTAGGTATATTTTGATAATTTATATTTGCCTCCTTGACATGTATAGTGCCATTCACCCAAGACAGCCAGTATATTGACTTGATTCACTAATTTCGATCATTTTGAACTAGTTCCATCATTTTACTGAATATTTCACCTGAGGTCTTTGACCGCGCCCTTTATTGCTATGACAACCAATATTTGTGTAAATCAGTTCAAAATAACAAATCCACCAGACGGGCTTCCTCAAACATTTTGTTAGTTCGTCATTTCAGATCACCCTATATAGATTTCTAAAAATAATTGTAAAACACATCCTTTAATTCAAAACAAATATATTCCGTCTGACCTTTATAAATAGTTTTAACAATAAATGTATTTTATGTTTCATTTCTTTTTTGTTAAAACTTGTTCCTGTTTTAACAGCTCGATGAATATTTAAATAAGAATAGCTAACCTTCGTTTGAAGGCCAGCTGCAATCCTTTGGATATAAAATTTGGGCGAAATGTCTTAAACTCTGAACAATTCTTATTCTTGATATAATTGCAGTGGTTCTTTTCATACATTGTAGCATAGAATTATGCCCCAAAACGCACACATTTAATTTTGTGTAATCAAATAAAAAGTGGAATTATTTTCAAACCCAGAGCATAGTTCATTCCTAACAATCAAAAATTGTAGTAATATGTTAAAAACAATAATAAACGAATACATCTACGATTCTTACTACTATAAATAATGCATGAAGAAAATGTATGACATTTTCCTGATGATTTTTGAATTGAACTTCAAGTCCAGACAATGTACTGAACAGAGTTTCAAGAGTGAACGAACCCCGACCTATATATTTCTTGTCTCGTGTGCAAGGGAGGGTCAAATATTCGGGTTGCAACCCCCCTCCCCCTCACCCCTCTCGATCGAACCAGCACGCTGGATGGTATAACCAGGTGTACTGGATGCAACGGTTAGACCAGTGTAACGACATTTTAGTCGCCTATAGAATTATTTCTTCTCTTTCCCCCACCAGTAGTCACTCACCGCTCAGTCATATCAGTCGAAACATTTCCTTCAAAGGCATCATTTCGTGCTGTGCTTTTCAACAGAATAGATCTGAGACAGTGGACGTAATAGTGTTGAGGAAAATGGAGACATCTATTTGCAATGGAAATACTTACACTAGTTTGATTGAAGATACTGAAATCACGTTTGCAAGAAATTATATCGGCATTGCTGATATTAGTTCGGACGAAAGTTCTAATTCTGAATCTATTTCTAATGGATCAATTGAAGATGAATCGTGTGAGAGTAGTGTTTTTGAACACACCCGGTCTAGAGAAGATTTAATTATCGATGCTGAGAAAGACGATCAGTTGTGTGATTATTGTTATACACTTCAAGGCGTCGAGCACAGGAAAAGGTAGGAATTTCTGTGGCGGGAGATTCGAAAGTGTTGCGGGCTAATTGGAAGGGATTTATAACGGATGCCATAAGAATGTCTTATCTCGGTGACTTAACTGTGAAGAATGTTTCTTCGGAGTTCGAAGATTGTATACATGGAACAAACTCTAAAGTTCATGCCTTTCTTAAGAGTGACACCATCTTTCTCCGTGTCCAAAATCAGAAGAATTCTTAGTGTCTTTTTAAATTGAAATTATATTGGATATTGTGTTATATAATTTCAAAACAGTTTAAAAGTCCGCTTGTGTATATAGATTTAATCAAATGAAATATTCTCTTTTTCAAGATAGTGCCACCTAATATTTCAGGATATCACGTTTTCTTACCACTTGTTCTTTTTGATACCTGTTCACAATTTGATGTACTGCAAAAAGTCACTCACATTTTGTGAAAAATTTAGTTAACAGTGTTATATAATCCATAATAGTCAATTATATTAACCGAATAAAAGCAGTTACTTGAATTAGTATTAAAAAAACACAACATCCATTACTTAAGTTTTCGTAAATTCCACAAAAGCGATAAGGAGTCATAAGCGCGAGAACTAAGATAAATTTGAGTTATTTTCTAACCGTCTTTGCACTGCCTCTAACTACTGTGTGAGGTAATATAATTAAATTAAACGACCAAAGAGTTATTAAGACAAACAGTATTTTAAGCCAAGTACGATTTATCCCAATCTTAGAAGATACAAAATGTAAGTGACTTTTAGCAGAAAGTCAGCGAAAGGAACATTTTAGAACAATATTTGTCAGCGACAACTATTTAAATTATTTGGAGAGGCAACATTTTAAAGTACACTGCAAACTAACACTATGCAATACACATTTCAAATCTATTAATTAAAATGTGATTAATTTTGATTCAATTGAAGAATGCATAACGCTCATTATAAAAGTGTACTGCGACGTTGCAGAACGTTATTATTATTAATGCTGATGTTTTTTACTGGATTGATCTCTCATTAGCTGATGAAATAATTTCAACACAATGTAATTATTGCTCACGGAGTGATTATTGATTATTGGCTTGGTTTTGCTTTCAGATTCCCCGATGGTTCTGTACGCCTACGCAATCCCAACATCGAGTTAATGGACCAGGACATCTTGTATCATCTGGCTCTAGGAAGCGAGTCACATGACCTCGTCAGCATGTTCGGGGACATTAAGGTGAAACAAGCAAATCATATCTCGACTTCTGTCTTGTCGGATTTTTTAAGACGGCTGGATAGATGACTTGATCTTGAACAGGTTTTTAATCAATTTTTATCAATATCTTTTACAAATGTTTTTTTTGTCTGGGGCTTAACGTCGCACTGTTCTGCAGCGAGGCTAATGGCGACGGAATTTTACAAATGTAATTACTTATAAAATAAGGCTGTACACACGTTGTTTTAACTCAAAGTTATTTCATAGATTGGGCGTATCCAGGATTAAATTTCGGGGGGAGGGGACATTTTTAATATTTTGAAAAATCACAGTGAAAAACAAGGGGTTCGGGGGCGTAGCCCCCGAGAAAATTTTGGAACAAGGTATTTCATTTAGGTGCAATTTTGAATCGCAGTGTATAGCTATTTTGGAAAATTATAAATTACAAAATATCCAAAAATTGGAAAATGTTTGGAATTTTAACTCAATTTTAACGTTTTTGACATGATCTGTATATTTATAAGTATTTTTTTCACATAGTATTTTAAATGTGCTTATTTGCTTAGATCAAACCCTGATTTCGGGGGAGGGGGGGCATGGCCCCCTTGGCCCCCCACCCCTGAATACGCCCTTGTTTCATAGATTTGATTGATTATGTTTTGCTCTCCAGATATTTAGTGCCATATTTTTACCAATTTTCAGGCACTGTAGGAGGACGAATGATTGGTCATAAACTGTTTCAATTTGTAGCTTTATGTAGATTAACATGCATAAAGACCCTTATTTTAAGAGCAATTCCATTTGTAACAGATTTTAATAAAAATCGGAATTAAAAGTCTTCAAGGACAAACTTCTTTAAAGAAAAATACACAAAAACACACATTCATACATTTATTTTTCCCATAAAGCTACGATGCGTTTCTACCACGGAGAACTAAAATCGCCAGTCCTTTGGGCAAAAACACGTGTGGTCTCTCTTAACCACTTCTTCACAGTCGATCCTTGTCTGTGTAACGAAATCGCGTCCCCAAAGATCCTTCGTTAAACCGAAAGGTAGAAGACAAAAGTCGAAGGCTATGGTGCGGTAACATAAAATGACAACTTCCTTGTCGCAGTGACAAGCTTCTCATCTCACCCTAGAAGGCCGTGAATATCATTGAGATAAGAAAATTGTCACGCGACAAGAAAGTTGTTATTTTATGTGATCGCACCCCAGGATGTTACAAAGCCCAATCTGCCGAACTCCTCCATGGTTCGAAGATGATGGAAAGTTGGGTTCAACGATGAGGCCAATATTCTTGTGATTGAGACAATGTGGAGTGCTACCGTTTAATGACAATTTGAACAACATATTTCAATTAATAAAAAATGTTATGCCCACTTTTGCGTTACTTTCGGTACAGCAAAATTAAAACGTGCCGTTCCATAAGATCATATTACATTTTGAACTACCTATATTTTTTGGTTCATTAATACTCTTATGTACAATATTTGCTTTTTATTTCAAGAGTTCAGAAATTTGTAATTTGAATATTAATCTTATTCATGGATCTTCGCCGCAGTCAAGCAATTTCTTGGATTTATACAATGCATTTTTCTTTTGCGTTTTTTCCTGTGAATTCCTCAATAAAAAATAGTTATACGATATAACAAGAAGTATAAATGCTATAAAGCGGTTTAGTACCACATTGTAAAGTGTGTTCCTGAAAATGATTGAAGAGTTATCATAGCGTGTGTCATAACTTCATGGGAATAGATTAAATAATAGAGACTTTGCTTATATCCCTCTATTTATCTCTAATTATTAAAAAAATAATATAAAAATCGGCCGTTGTGTAATGTTACCCAGCAGCCCGATTCTACAACTTTTAAATTCCCGATTCTGCTGGAATCCGAAACCATGCTATGTTAATCCATATGGCCGTGAATCGGATTCCACCAGAATAGGGAATTTGAAAGTTATAGAATAGGTCGGATCTCTTTGTGTCAAAGTGGGAAACAATGAAAAACTTCAAATGAAATGTGTCACATACGACAACATTTTTCTTTCTCACATATAAAACATACAAGAGAAACATAAGATGTAACAATTCCACTAGCGTTGATTTAATGTTAATTAAGTTAGTCGCAAGTTACGTGATACAACCGTTTCAGAGCCAAGATACAGCCGAAATTATGTCATTTTCCAAGATAACCGCAAAAGAAGACTTCTATCTTATTACTTTGTATTACCTGTATTTATAATGAATGCCGACAAACTGTTTTCATCTTGAAACTATGATGTTTTGAAGTGTGTCTGAAATGAATTACTAATGAAAGGTGGAAATTACAGGAGCACTGAACTTACATATTCATCTACATCGTACCTAAGAAACTTATCTTTAATTTAAAACTGTTCTATAACTGTTCTAAACTTGTTCTAAACTTTTAACCTGTTCATATGGAGGAATGCAATATGGACGTTGCAATCGGAAGTTAGTAATGCTAAGTCTAAATCATCCAACATTGGCATTGACGAGTGATCTTTGCATACATTGAACCCAATTGAACCACAATGAACCTATATAAATACTTCATTACTGTCATGTTCATTTCTGTTAGAAAAAGGAGATAGTTGGTCGTCAAATTTGAACATATTTAATAGTTGTTTCACTGTGATTTGGTTTTCATTCTTGGAATAAACGTCACATGATAGGGTGTTGACAAAACTATAACTTCTTGTGTAACGTCTTACACATACAATTCAAAACCATGTATTTCAAAACATCATCGGAAACCTTGTTTTCTTTATGTCTGTTACGTTACTAAAAATCGTTTGAAATGGCTTTTAAAATGTGTTATGATGTACACATTATTATTTTGATCGGATGTAAACAATATAATCTTCAAATACCCGATTGTATTCGAGACCTATCATTTGCCGGGCGAGTGATTCTCCCACTGATCTATCCCACCGGATATTCGACACAATAACAGAGATATAGCTCATCATGACTTTAGGGTGGTTATTCTAAATTTCCTTGTCGGCTCCGTATTTTTTTTATTGGGGTTAAATGTCGCACTGTTCTGCAGCGAGGCTAATGACGACGGATGAATGATTATGATGATGATTGGGAGATTATGGTGAAGAATAGGTAAGGATAGTAGGTGGGAAGGAGGCGGTCGTGGCGTATTAGTAGGGTTCCTTCCCAGCATGTGCCTCTCGACTGAGGGAATACCACGAAAAAACCACAGTCAAGAATGAAGAAGGACGGCCGCGGGAATCGAACACGGGCCTCCGGAATACAAGTTCAGAGCGTTACCACTCAGCCATACCGGTGCCACTATCGTAATTGTAGATAGAAGTAAACCCGCATGAAGTGAGACTAGACGACGAGGAAATTTAGAATAGCTAATATTTAATTTAAATAGTATATTAAATGAGTGATTCTGTTCAATATTGATTTGATATGTTCCAGTTCGTATGTATGGGAGGCACGCCCAAGCGGGTGGAGCAATTCGCCAACTACATCATGGAGGAGATCGGCCACAAACTACCGGCCGGTACCACACTGTGCGACATCAGCCAGTACTCCTACCGGTACTCCATGTACAAAGTCGGCCCGGTACTCTCCATCAGTGTAAGTAGAGGTCGAGAGATTGCACATCCCTTCCTGTCATCCTGACTCCATGGAACTACGTCCACAGATACCTACATTATCATAATGATCATAAAGAAGAGATTAGTCCAACAACCGTCATTATTCACTCACTCACTCACTCACTCACTCACTCCCTCACTCCCTCACTCACTCCCTCACCTACTCACTCACTCACTCACTCACTCACTCACTCACTCACTCACTCACTCCCTTACTCACTCACTCACTCACTCACTCAATCAATTACTCATTCATTCACTCACTCACTCACTTATTCACTCTCTTACTCACTCACTCCCCCACTCACTCACTCACTCACTCACTCACTCACTTACTCAATCACTCACTCACTTACTCACTCACTTACTCACTCACTCTCACTCACTCACTCAATTGATTGGGCTTCGATAGAAAATTGATTTCTTATGTCTAGAATATTGAGAAACCGTGTGTTAGCTCTTTATCGTATGATACTATTTATATGTAGATTATGATTGATTATAGTTCAAAGAATAGATTAGCAGGAATATACGTTCATATTATTTTATTTGTATAATTGAATTTGTATATTATTAAATTTTCTAAGGGAGTACATGAATTCCACAATTTGTTTCATTTAGTGTAAAAAAACTGTGACCTTGTTGTTCCCATGGCAACAAGTTTTAGCAGAGCAGTGAAAAGCCGGGCCGGCTTTTCACTTCTATCACTTCTATTTCAAACATAACGTACTATTTAATAAATGTCAGAAATCTTGCATAAGTATAGTTAAAAATTGATTATTGTAAGTGGGGTTAATATTTATTTGTAAAGTAAAAATTTGATTTAAAAATATTGTTAAATATGTCTTAACTTGTTAGTAAAGTAAATTTTTTAAATAATGTAGGTATTTACTATTATCTATTAGTTATTTTAGTTTGATTAGTATGATGGATCAGAATATACTGCCCTTGTGACACTTTAAATAGTTATTCTTAGTAACACACTTTAGATTTTTCCGCGTTTTATTTATGACGACAGCTGTCGATTGTGCCCCATTATCTGTGCCTAATCTATAATAATAATAATAATAATAATAATAATAATAATCCAGTGGCATTAAACTGCGCTGTACATCTTCTAGTGACCTGACCTCATGTTTCTCGGGTTATCACCAATCACCCATGGCCGCAACGGTCGTCAAATTACTCAACACTGATTATACAGACCCATGGGGATTTTACTTATCCAAATCTGCTATACACAATTAACTTGTTTTTAAAACTCTATTTTCGTTATGAATGATAATTGATAACAAATTGTCTCTTTGAACTGCAACCGTCTTTAATTGATTTTTTTTTATCTAAAGACATGCAGTGATCGTCAATCGTTTTGAATAATCACGAGCAGAGAAGTGTGTTAACTTCTTGGCAAAAAGTCGACGAATATGTAATTATTTGTAATGTCAAATTTGTAAATATAGATACACAAAAACGCATAATGATATTAATGTAACGTAGGATTTTCAATGCCTTGGAAAAATATTAAATAGATGGAAAACAAAAAATAAATACAAATTCGCAAGGAAAAGAAAAATAAGAAGAAGAATAAAAAAAAAATTAAATAAGTTTTTTTCTTACAGAACGAGTTCTCTTCGGAATATCCCCATGTCTGTCAAGAATATTAACATGGGTTCTAAGCAAAGTTGAGGGGACAGGACAAACCACTTTTTTAAAATAGATTTTTAACGTCTTTTGAACGATTTCGACCTCGGCTTTGGCCTTGAGACATTTATATGACATGGGGCCGTTGAGGAAATGTCAAAGATAAATAAATAGAGAACTTGCTTCAATACATTTGTGGTGCACCCCAAATAATACTCGACAAGTAGTTTGGTATGGCGGAGTATAATTGAAACGTAATAATCTTAAAGATTTTAGGTCACGAAATCATCATATATTTTTCTATTTCCTACAATTTGCGGAGATTTATACCTAGTTTAGGTGAAATTTTGCTTTCGAACGGATCCCAATGCATGCATATTGAATTAGGTATTGGATTTTAACAGATTTGGATAAATGTATCGAAGGACTAGATCTGTTTTATACAATGACATATTTTTGTGTTTCTGTGAATTGTTTATGTTAAATATATAATATATATATATATGAATATATATATGAATTCTTCACAGTGCCCAAAAATTATGGGTGTGGCAAAGATTCACAAGGATAATGTTCCTCTTCGTCCCATTGTAAGCTCCATTGGCTCCCCAGTCCAGCTCTTAGCAAAACATCTTGCGAAAAGTCTACAACCATATGTAGAATACACGGAATCATATGTGAAGAATGCAGAACACTTCCTACAACTCATAAGTACACACGTTCTTGGTCCAAACGATCTGATCTTGAGTTTAGATGTGGTTTCTTTATTCACTAAAGTGCCAGTGAAAGAGACACTAGAAATCATCAGAAAAGATCTTAAGCCAGCAAAGTATGTGGTAGACCTGGCGGAACATTGCCTGTCTAACACTTACTTCATATATGATAAGCAAATGTACAAGCAGGTGATTGGTGCTCCAATGGGCTCCCCTCTTTCTCCCGTGATTGCCAATATCTTCATGATCAACTTTGAAGAGAAAGCACTCAATTCTGCTACATTGAAACCAAGTCTATGGCTGCGATACGTGGACGACGTCTTCTTAATTTGGCCTCATGGAAACTCAGAGCTGAACATATTCGTTGATCATCTGAATAACCAGCACGAAGACATTAAGTTCACCATGGAAATGGAGAAGAATGGGTGCCTGCCATTTCTAGATGTATTGGTGAAGAAAAGGGCGGATGGAAGTATGGGAAACACTGTATATCGGAAACCTACCCACACAAATCGTTATCTAAACGCTACATCACACCATAAACCATCGCAGATTAATGCAGTGGCCAACACATTAGCAATTAGGTCTAAAAGACTTGCTGATAAAGATCATGTAACCGAAGAGATGAAAGGGCTTCGTTATGCATTACAAGCCAATGGATTTTCGAATTATATCATATCCAAGGCATTCAATAGAATACCAAACAAGGAAAAAGCCTCGACATCTGTACCAGAGGTGACCCAGGAACATGAAGAGAAACAAGAACCTCCGAAGATAGCTTACTTACCATATGTTAAGGGTACAACTGATATAATCGGACGCCTTTTATTAAAACATGGCATAAAAACTATCTTCGGGACGGATAGAAAAATCTCTTCAATGCTTCAATCACCTAAAGATAGAATACCGTATGAATCACATGGAGTGTATGAAGTGCCATGCGGCACATGTGAGAAGACTTATATCGGAAAAACGAACAGAAAAATATCAGTACGCCTTGAAGAACATAAGCGCGCTGTTTGTTATTTGGATACAAGGCTTCATCTCTCGCACAACATGTGGTTGAAGAGCATCACTGGATTGATTTCGAGAAAGCGAAAACTTTAGCAAAGTTGAACCATGAAATTCCACGGATCTGCAGAGAAGCCATTGAAATAGAAAAGAGAGTGCATAATCTCAATACTAGAGATGACGCCCAAAGACTTCCAGCAGCATGGAAACCAGCATTGGTAAATCTTCGTATTACACCAACATTTCCTGAAACAAGAAACGATCCATACCGGCCACTTGTAAGAATAGATAAGAGAAAGAAGAAGTTACCTGACAATGACAATAACACCCCGAATGTCATCGAACCTCCTCCTTCTACTTCCAACTTGAATGGTGGACGTGTCACAAGAAGCCAAACAAGATCCAGAGAGACAACTGCGCTTCGCTTCAATACCTAACTCACATTCATGTATAATTGTTCCTGGTAAAATCACTTGTGTTCTGTTGATTTCACAAAACGTTTATATTCACACTGCATTAGGATTAGATTAGTTTAGTCAATTTGGTTCATAATTTTTATAGTCTTTGGTTTTTGGTAGTTAATAGTATGCAGTGAATAGTTGTTTTTAATTGTGTCTTTGAAATCGGGAGTTTTGACAGGTGATTTTTCTAGTAATTTTATTTTCTCTTTGTATGTGTCCCTGAAGATGGTGGATGTAATTCTACCGAAACGTTGGATAAATAAAGATTGTCCAAGAGAGAAAAGAGCACGAACTGATTCCCGAAAGAATAATATAACATATAACTCATATGTTCGTGAAAATACGAAATTAAACATATATATATATATATATATAATATAATATTTTGTGTATACAGTTATGACATTGATAATTCAATGTCAATAAATACATAAATATTATCGGTCGAAGTATCAAAGTGCGTCATTCTATTTTTTTTAAAAATAAATCAGAACACATACTATCTTTTAACTTATCTGCAAGTTTTATTGCTAATGTGTTTATACAATTTATATTTGATAATATTTTCAATTATTTATCACAAACAAAGGGATGCGATAGATATTGAGAATCTCATTGTTATTCTTGTAATCCAATTATTTAGGATAATTGCATAAAAATTATCGATGGTCATCATCTTAATTAGGAATTCTTAAAGTTCGCTCAGTGGTCAGGACACCAGACGAGATTCGCTCTTTCAAATTTCGAGAAGGCACATGAGACTTTGGTTCCAATCCATGGTTCCAATCTAAAGCCCCATTTACACGGTGCAATTTCTTGAACAACTTCTGTGTCACATTCCCATTTTTCATACAATTTTGTATTTACATGACGCAACTTTCTGTCACAGAACTTAAAACATGTTCTAATTTCCATTCAAGAAGTGTGACACAGAAGTGTGGTACAGAAGTTGTACAAGAAATTGCACCGTGTAAATGGGGCTTAATATCTCATTCTCCTCCCCACAATCCCTTCTCTATCCATCGTACTAGAAATATATTCTATTATCTTTCACTATAGTATTAGTCGAAATAAGAATGAGAAACATCAATGCCTATTGGACCAAAGGCAAATCAATGTTTTGACAATCAATGTTGTTTGGTTTTCAGCATGGAATGGGGATTCCCTCTGTGGGAATCTTGCTCCATGAGGTGATCAAGCTGATGTACCATGCGCGTGTACGAGACCCGATCTTCTTCCGTATCGGCACTTGTGGCGGCATCGGCTTGGAGGGTGGGACGGTGGTGATATCGGAGGAGGCAGTCGACGGCATGCTCAAACCTAACCTAGAACTTGTGAGTACGCACATCTAGCACTTAAAGTATAACTTGTGTAGTAGGTTCAACAATCATTTGAACTTTGATGAGCTAATATGGATTCAATATTTTATAGAAATAATTTAATGATTTAACATTGTAAATAAACTGCAGATGATAAAATGCTGGTATAATTTAATATATATTTTACATTTCCAAATTGTGAACAACTCTTCAAGTATATTTGTGAGGAAAAGCGTATGATATGATACTACATTGATTCTTTCATAAGCTAGCAATCGTATGGTTAAATTTGTTTACTCTAATGTTAAGTCAATAATAACGGTTGCTAGGCTCTTATAATTTATGATGGGAGTGCGGGCAAGTGCGTATGCTCACCCTTCAGTCCTGTATTCTCACATTTCATTGGAGTCTCCTGAAAGAACACACTGAAGAAAATTCAGCTTGAGTTGCTATATGTTAGATCTTTAATTTTACAATTAGCACATGAAAAGTTAAATAAATAAATAAAATAAAGAAATAGAGAAGATACGTATTCTAGTATAACCATAATTGGCATAATTTGACTTGTCTATAATTTAATTTAGCGTTTTCGTGGTTCAAATATTTAATAATCGCAGTTTGCGCAAATATAAACTAAATGTACTTTAATATACGATCGTAGTTTCAATGACTTCAACCAAAGTAGCGCCGGCGTTTTGACAATGACATTTGATAGTTTTTACCCAAAACGCAATGTAACTGTCTATAGTTGCTCTATAGTAGCAGATCGGTGCGACTTTAATCACCTATAAATAAATACGTATCAGATATTCAACTGGTCCACTTTCTGCAACAGTTTCTGCTTAGCGAACTATATCTTGATCAACTAACTTGGCACCAACACTAATGACATTTGTCGTGTTCCGTTGTGTTTCAGCCTGTGCTGGGAAAGTTAGTGAAGCGTCCTGCAAAGCTCGACAAGAAGTTGATCCGTGAGCTGCGCGCTCTCTCGGATTCGGAAGATCCGTACGACACAGTTGTCGGAAAGACAATGTGCACGTTGGACTTCTATGAAGGTAAATCCATGTTCCAATGTCGACTTCTTTAAAAATCCCTAAATACGATTTTGGTCATTCTGAGTTAGAAGCGATTTCCCATTTTTTATTTTAATCAAACCTTTTTAAAAAAAAAAATTGGGTAATGGGTTTACAGATTTAGCTGCTGTAAACCATTCATCAGGGCCTGTTTGCCAGACTCAACGCATCATGTTTCTTCAATCTTCTCTTTCCTCTCCAGCATCCGTCTCCACTTCTCCCTCTCGACTTCTTTCCATATTTCTCCTCTCTCTTCTACATCAATTTTGATTTGATCTTTCCACTTTTCTCTGGATCTTCTACTCTTCTTTTAAAAGTAGAATAATACATACCAAAAGCAGTGCTGCTTTTTGTATGTATTCTTGTCATTTCCCAAGCTCCTCTTGGAATCCTGTTCATATCCATCATAATTACTCTTCTAAACCATTTCACCTCTCTCTACCAATCTTCCAATTCAATACTTCAATCCCATCTAAAATAATATTTTATTAGTGGAACTATTTCGTGATTTAAAATAAATCTTAGTTAATTATTCACAACTTTGAGTTCTTTCATTCACTCCATTTAGTATTAAATATTCAACTTAGGATTTCTCAAAACTACAAAAATGAATTTTGAGATTTCTTACACTGTGCCCTCCATATTGCGAGATACTTCGTTCATACTCTCAAAACCCATATATAATTGTATTTCCTGCAAATAGATTTCAAGACATATCCTGGTAAAGTTTGCACAAAACGGATGGAAGTTAATTTCAATTCCACTTGACTTGAGCGTGAATTAAGCTGATGATGTGTTTCTTTGACTGACTTTGGACCTGACTTTGGGTCTTATTATTCTAAATTCCTTGTCGCTGTGAGACGACACTGCGTCGTACATTTACCAGCTGTTTCAATGTTAATACTTTATAGAAGTACTCCATTGCGTAGCGAGCACGTATCAACTGACACGACAAGACAAGGATAGATTAGATTAGGTTTCTTAATTTAAACTAGAAGCTCTTACAATTATCTCTTTTGAACGAAAATATTCTCGAAAATATTCTCTCTTTATTATTTTGAATATTATTGTATCTACATCCAAACTAACTATCGAGAACGAAACATTAAAAGTAGAAGCTCTTATTTTAAGTCTTCTTAATATTTGAAAAATTCAGAATTTCCTCTAAATCTTTATTATTTAATATCACACAAAATATTTTATTTGTTTGTAAAACAACTGACTTTACGATCTCACTCAGAAGGATATTATAGTAGTGAATACCGATTACGATAACCAATATTGACGTTGTCGGGAATCAAACCCGGACCTCCGGAATGCAAGTTCCAATCACTTTTCTGAGTCCATTTGCTCCGCCTGGCCAATCTTTATGTGTGTAATCAATAAATGATTTTCTCATTCGAAATGAGGTTATCTCAGGGTTGACTCCCAGTACTGCCATTTGTACATACCTACTACTTCTCTGATTCCAATTTATTTCTTCTTTGTTTGAAGCTAAATCTAGGTGGCTTCCCTAAGCCTAGCCTAGACCAACCTATCTCACCTAGACTTAGCTACGCATGAGAAGCTCTATTGATCCTTCTTATTAACAGCTGATATTCAATTTGTAGTAGACGTGCAGAATCTGAACATTTGATGAGGTTAATTAATCCACCCTCGACCCACATCCTTATTCGAACAAGGATGTGAAGGATTTTTAACAATAATTTCTTCAGAAAATTGAAGTGATCCTGTTATTTGGTACTGGGCAATCTTATCCCGAATAAACAATCACTTAATGTGTAATATTTTATTTCGTAATTATTTTGTTCTGATAAGCCCGTTTTTGTTATTTGTGCTAGACTTACCTACATTCCACTGAAATGTGTCCAAGTGACTCACATTCTACTTCAGCCTCTGCGCTTTGTGCCGGGGTGACCTACATTCCACTGAAATGTGTCCAAGTGGCTCACATTCTACTTCAGCCTCTGCGCTTTGTGCCGGGGTGACCTACATTCCACTTACTTCACCTGAATAGGTTCTATGCCTACGCACGTTCTACATTAATTGCTCGTGCTTGTTCCAGTATTATACCTAATATCCACTTACATACTGACACGTGTTCTATTGTCCGACATTCCACTTAAAACTTTTCACTCGGCATTAATTTGCACACTGAAATAAGCACATTTTGTGTGTTGAAAGCGTTGTGTACATTTCTAGCCGTTATTAAGGAAATTTCTGTATCAAATTTCGAATTTCAATTATTATTTCGATAATAAAAATATCATACATTTGCACTCTTCCTTTTATATTGAAAAAAATATCTCAATAACACGTAAAACACAAAATATCTACTATTCGGTTCTAATTCTGTCACGTAATGACATCTCCAATGGACTTTTAGAAAATTTTACCCTCTTCTATATTTAGTAAAATAATCAGATATATGTATATTCTGTGGAAAGGGATCGCTCGTTCACCCACCCACCCAACCTTTTTCCTCCAGCTGGTATGAACCCGTATTAATAAAGTGGCGCCGCTACTGAAACTGACAGCTTTTGTTATAGAAAACAACTAAGCCAGGAGTTTTCAAAAACAAAACAATGTTTTATTTGCAGAATGAGTTTTAACGCCAAAAACTTTTCTTCTTGTTTCCCTTGGGGATGGTGAAACCCATACAATATATAAAGTTGACATGAAATGGAGCACATTTCCATTGTTCTCTTACAAATGAACTAAATGTAGCTATTATTTTTTCATTATTGGAATACTGACGGACAACAAAACCTTTTAGACACGGCTTCTTCATTAAAACTTGGAAAAGTTTTATGCACACGATTTGATGACATACTTGTGCGGTCTTGAAGCATTTTGTAACAACGAACAAACAATGAATACAAACTAGAACACTAGAATAAACAGCAATTTTTTATGACAAGACGGCAGTCAGTTCAAGAGTTTGTTTTAAAACCATTTCACATGTCCAGAATGTAATTCCATGTAAAGGTGTGACCAGTGCTCGCTTATCAAAATGTGGAACAGAGTGTTCCATGATCATGAAAACTTGTAAAAATATTCCCAAACACCCGAATTTACGGTCCCCTCGGGCCGGTTTCCCCCTCGAGACGGCCTCCCCCCGAATCTGGTCCCACCGGCCCGAACCCTCCCGCTGCCCGGTCCATCCCCATTCCGGCCTGGCCTTCCCACCAGTGCTGGACTCCCCCAGGCCGGGCCCCTTTGGTCGACCCCTCCCCATGTCCTCCCTATTATTTAACAAAGTTAACAGAATCTAAATGTGCGCAAAATGACCTCGCTGTCGACGCATTATTATATTACTCCACCCGGCCCAAGCATTACCTTTCCCACTATAATCTTTCGCTCCTGTGTAATAATAATTTCGCACAGTTACTATCGCCAAGCGCTATCCTAAAACTAAACTAAAACTAACGTTATGTCTGAATTTGGCATGAAAGAAGCCTTCAAATTACAAGCGAGAATCATAAAACAAAATTTTATTAGAAAATGAGAAATAATCAAGGTTGGCGCATTGCGTCATGTAGGCGATTTTTTGTAGGTAATAGTAAATTTGCGCTATACTTTGCCAAAAATGCACTTCTTATATTCAAGATTAGGATTGTGTGGCCGGTTTCCAACTAGTAGGCCACATCACCTTTCACCTCCTAAGTGCACCAACATAAAAGCCTCACTATCTCCTAATCGTCTGCAAACGAGATAATTACCCTGGAAATTACCAAGCAGAAGCTTCATGTAGACAGGACCTTTAGAGTAGAAAGGAGACATTTGGCATACGGTAACAATCTGGACTTGATGCTGGGAAGGCTAGGAACTGTCACTACATCTCTTCCCTTCTTACCTTTTCTTCAAAATATCTCCCAAGAAATTGCATACATACACGAAATTACCTATCAGAAGACGTATCTATAACGGAGCAAGTTGACTCAGGTATTAACGCCTCTAGACTTGCACTCCGAAGATGCCGGGTTCGGTTCCCGTTGGCGTCATTAGGCCATTTCGTCTCCTTCCCACCATCATCCTTATCGGTTCATCATCAACATCATCATCATAATAAATCATCATCACCGTTAGCCTGTCTCAGAACAGTGACAGGTGAAACATTTTTACCACAAAAAACTCACTAAAAAATAAAACATGTTATTGGAATTAGCTTGTCTGTGTGTTTTTCTACCTCATCAAAACCTCGTATTGTCTTGTCACAGGTCAAGGTCGCTTAGACGGTGCATTCTGTGACTTCAGCGAGAACGATAAGATGGCTTATCTGAACAGCGTTCACAAGGCGGGCGTCGTGAACATCGAGATGGAATCTCTCTCGTTCGCTGCCTTGACGCATCACGCGGGCATCAAGTCCGCGGTCATCTGTGTGGCGCTCATGGACAGACTCAAGGGGGATCAGGTAATTCAACAACACGCACGTGCATTCACTAGGTAACAGGGCCGTATTATCCATAAGGCAGCATAGGCAGTCTGCCTAGGGCCTACGAAGTTTTGGGGCATACGAAACTGCCAGAAAATTGATTTCAAAGTGACAAAAAAACAAAAAATGCCCTGTGGGGCAGGTTTGAACATGTATCCCACCACCCCAAAGTGCCAAATTAAAAAAACATTCAATATTTCAACAAAATACACCTCATAACGTCTCAAAATTGATTTCAAAGTGTCCAAAAACCAAAAACCGCCCTGCGGGGCCCCCACGTCCCCCTTAACCCGTCAAATATTGTTTTCCTCCTTGCCCCCACTTGGCAGAAATCCTGCGGACGCCCACGCCCATTGTTTTCTTCAGCATAACACTAGAGATCATTGATCGTCTCCCCGCTTATTATTTTACAAATTACCACTGAAAAAATTAAAATATTTCGGACAGGTTGGGGGGGGGGGGGGGGGGGGGCTACGAAAAAAGTACTGCCTAGGGCCTGCGAAGGTCTTAATACGGCCCTGCAGTAGTACACAGAATTTATGCAACTCAAGTGAATAATGATGCTATGAAATTAAGAAGGAAATTGATTTCGCACATTTTACACGCTGATTTTATCCTGAGTGTTTTTTTATTGGGTTAATAAAAAACTCCAATACATTTTAGAAGAACATTTTCGTCGAATTGAAGCACACGCGATTGACGAATTAATAAAAATAAAAAAGCGATGTGTTATTTCGAATGAGTTTTATGGCACATTTTCAGTGGACTCGTGATGGTATCTTGAAGTGAAAATATCTGGCTGAACCGGGGTTTGAACCTTGTTTTACGCAGATACCCGATGGGCGGTTCCGGGTTCGATCCCCGGTTAGACGGGATATTTTCTCTCATACATCCATTCATAAAATGATATTTTCAAGAAATATGAAAGAATCAATAGATGAATGGAATTTTGACGAATGTCTAAAATTACATTCTATGCAATATAAATTATAATAAATATTGGTGAAAATATTTTAAAAATTTCTACTTCCTTGAATTATTTGGCATTGTATTAACTATGATGGTATTCTGAACTATTATGAAGATGTATTTAAAATCAGTGTTGATGTTGAGACTGTGTGTAAATGATGTCACACAACTGAGATATGTAATTATTAGTTGATGTACCTCTCTTCATTCGATCATAGCACAAGTATAGAATGTGACATAATATTACGTGCACATACATACACGTCTGAGCAACTTATAGGTCTGGGGACCTTGGTGAGATATGCCGGGTGTTTCCAGAGATCATTGTTGCTGTTACTCATTTGTTAGAACGATTTGAACGAATATTTGTGTGTTCCACCCACACCATCTTAACCAAACATCGTCGTTTCCCAATGATCTTCAACCTCATTTCACGAATTCCATATTCTGCACTTAAGCAAAAACTTGTAAAAAGACTGATAAGCACCTCGGCGCCTAAAGGGATTGAAATATAAAAGGATTGAGATATAAATCTTTTCGCACTGTAATTCGTGATGTCATTTCGCTCAGTTACTGTCGCCAAGCATTACAATTAACTTTGCATCTGAATTTGGCATTAAAGAAGCCTCCAAATTCAATCAAGTTAAATAAAATAAATTTTAACTTAATCCATATTTAGGTAATTTGACAATAACATTGTCATTTCAACCCGTTGAATTATACTTGAACTGATTGGATAGTAACAATATTAATTACATAATTAACTTTATAATATGTCTCAGATAATTCGATTAATTTTCTAATCATCAAAAATTAAAATTACCAAATTTAAATTAAAATGCACTCCTAGAAATAATTAATTGCAAATGAGCGCTGTTACTAAGGATTTGCAAGAATTTTTTTATGTGTGAGTTGTAAATTAGACGTAAGTTTTGTTTGATGTTTGACTCACATTACCTATGTTTTATGTTTCAGTTGTTTGAGTAATAACTTAGAATCAACTAACCTCATCAAGAAAACACTGTTGTCAAATCTAATCTCTGATCCGTCCTCTCAGGTTCTTGCTCCGAAAGAAGTCCTGGACGAATGGCAACAGCGACCACAGAAGTTGGTATCACGCTACATCAAACGATATCTCACCATGAAGGGACGCCTCTCATTGGACGGCCACTGTGGTTCCATGTGCGTTAAGAGTCCTCGACGCTTCAAACTCGTTCAACAGGAGTCGGAAACATACGACTAAATGTCTCACACGTGACTCACATGAGCTTTGAAATATCAGAGTTGAGGAGATGTAAATCGGTCATGATTCACAGAGTCCTGGAGTTTTTCAGTTGATATCATGTCGAATTCTTTATTTTTTGGGAAGAATCTCTTCTCGTGAGCAGTGACATGTCATGTGTTAGAGTGTTCGTGGCATATGATTGGCTTAGGTTTACGAGGCAAATTTGAAATCTGTCAATAGAAAACCGTATTTAGCAGTTTTGGAGTTTTGAACTAAGGGACGTTGTAAAATCTGAACAAATAAGATTGCTTTGGCTAAGATTAACTAAGATTAGTTAGCAAACTCAAGTCGGTGGCTTATTGAAAACTTAATATCAAATAAATCGAACTATTACAATAGTTTTTGAGAATAGCACATACCCAATCATTTGCCATCTTTTGCTGAACTGAGACGACGTTTGTTTCTTGGCAGCTACTTATAAGACGATTCTATCTATTCTAAATTTTCCTATTCATAATTTTCCTATGATAACTTTCGCAATAAAATTTTGATGATTTGTTTAAGTATCTTTTGATTTTGAGGACACAATTTCATGACGTCAGCTACCGAGCATTTAAGACGGAAAACAATGAACATATTGATGTCAGACATTCAATATTCGTTAGCACGGACAAACGGTCAATGGATACTATTTGTATTCTAGTCACATAGTACACAATGCCAATTGCATTTTCAAGTGTCTCATTCAATTTCAAACAAATTTTTTGAGTTCTAAAATTTGTCAGCAGATGAAATTAAAATATAAAGTTTGTTTTCTTTATAACTATGAGTTGGGCTCTCTATGTTAAAATAATGTCTAACAAAGATAAGAAATTAATGTTACATTCTTGGACATGAATCATGATCAGTTTATGTTTCCGTGAGCATCTGAAAAATGCCACTCACTTGCTGCACAGTTTTTCTTGATTTCAGCACTATTCCTGAGTAGCCACTTCACAATGCTATATTCTGTTCACATCACAATTCAGTTCCAAAATGTGTTGCTGTTTATTATGACGATTGCGACTCAGACCCCTTGCACAAACACATATTATTTGAGATTATGTCTAATATTATCTTGTAGATTTTGCCTGTTGTTGTTGAATTGTAGAAAAATATATATAAGGGATGCTGGACAAACCCATGTAGAGCACTGCTGTTCTGATTGTTTATCTACATTTCACATTTGTGACCAATTATATTAATGTTATTATATTATAATGTGGTTGTTACATGGGCACATGCACTAATGGTCAATTTAGTGAATTACTGTTAATTAACTAATTTGTACCTAAAACAAAATGGTTGTCTTTATTATTTCTATATTTTGCTGGGTATATTTAAAAAAAAACTCTGTACTTGGTGTATCTAAGTAGGTCAATATTGATACTCTCTATGCTTCATAAACTTTTTTTATACAAGACAAATCTGTTATACTTTCATCTCAAAGAAAATGTATTGTTGTAGACTAATAAATAAAACTCTTTATGGGTTTAAACACTTATTTTCAAAAAATACATTAATGAAAGCATCGAACTATTCAAAAACACTGCGAAACATAAAAACTACGTTAAAAAGTTTCTTAAATGTTGTTTCGTGTGCATGTGTTTCTCTTGTCAAATAATAACTAAATCATTCCCGTTACTACATTGTTGTTTACAACAATATGTAATCAAACACATATCAATGTTTCATTATACATCTCAGAACTCGCTTACAAATTGTCTTTAAAACATTCTGTCAAGAAAGGTAAAGAGAAATGAAGAAACGTTGATTGTCTAATAATAATTATAATTGTTCTGTTAAATAAGAACCTAGTTTAATGCTAGCTAATACTGCGGCATAGTTTAGAAAAATAGCGAAGAAATCATTAATCAATTATAATGTGCATACAGTAAAGCTATTTTGGTGTCTATATTGAATGTTACGAAGGATTTATTTACGACCTATATTACCAAATTAAATAGTGGTTAGGCAAACTTAACAAACGTTTGAATACCACTGTTAAATGCCAACAATTTTCTGAGAAGTTAAGTTTGCTCTTGTTTGTTTCACTACATGTTGGAAATATTGGTAATTAATATTAAAACAAATATACAACGATGTTTTGCCAGATCATTCCTCATATTGTTACTTGCCTAGAATTAATGACAATATAACATTATGAATACGTTATGAAATTAGTTGGATTTGGTTAAGAGCGAGTATTGTCTTGACCATTGTCACTGCCAACAAAACTCTGAGAGAAGATCATGGATCACTTCTCATACTCATTTCTTATTTCATAACATATGTTTCAAATGTAATTTTGTCTTGTTGAGGTAATTAGTAGGAATATAAAAATAGATAACAAACGCAAAAATATTTTGTGAAAGCCCATTTTCTGTCTACGTTAATGACGATTATGAATACCTACCTTCTAGTTAGATTAATTAAGGCATGCCTTGCTAATTAGTATCAACTATTATAGAAAAGAAAAGAAACATATTTTTAATTGTTATCACTTTAAAGAGAGGCTCAATACTAAAAAAAAGTTTTTTGTGCAGTTCGACGTGATAAGAGAGATATATCGAATTTATATACATATTTTGGATTATTTCATTGTTAGTTATTATTGTTGCTAATTATTGTAATAAGGCAATTATTATATTATGAAAGTTCAAAAAGTAAATAAAAAGTTATGATAAAATGTAAGCCAGAAGTTCATATTTTTCGCATGATATCAACCAGTCCAATTATGAAGGCAGATCAGACATCCAACTTTTCATCTCAAGAAGGATGAGGAGTAAACTTGTCCTTGAAAAGGTTTAAAACTGTGTTGTGTTTTCAATTGTTTAGTTTCAGCATCTTTGTTTTGTAAGTGTACAAAAAAAGGCGGCATTCAATGTTTAATCCTTGCATTTGCTGTTCCATGCAAACCTGGTGCATTACTGTATTTACGAGGTTGCATAAAATAAGTACGGGTATATGATCCAGTATTAAGAGCCGACTGTTCTCAAGAGATAAATTCTTATGATTATACTTCATAATCACAGTCATAAATTTGTGCCATTCAAATTATGAACAACTTGATAAACATCGTAGGTATTCTGTAGTCGAGCTTAGAAATAATACCACACACTTTTAAAACAATGTTGTGTCAAAAATCTAAACAAAAGTGAAAAATGGTATTACATACTGTTTTATAATGTTGAGTTCTTACTACTTTGATCGACTCCCAAAGTATTTTTGTAATTTTTAAATATTTGAATGGTTTAAAAGTTATGACTATAGTTTAGGAAACACCTCGAAGTTCATCCTATTATTTCGTTTTGGACAGTGATTTGTTCATCACCAGACTCAATGACAGATCATTGCTCAATGACTCATTGAACCTTGTAAGAACAGAACACACTGTCCGAAAAATAGAACCAGAACCAGAAATAACCTGATTTTTAAGTTTATCTTTCTCTGAACTGATATATTTACAGTCTGCAGTCAACTGTAAATACAGTCATTTACAGACTAACTACATACAATTACTTATTTTATTATTATAATACAATTATGAAGAAGAACAATAAAATAAATTTTAAAATTGGAAAAATACACATTAGGGACTTATCAAATAATTGGTTTTAAGTCAAAAGGTAATACGTAACATCAGACAACCTTTTGTGAATCCAGTCCCATACATCTTAATTAAGATCAAGTAATAAATTCACATCAAGTTGTCATCATTTGCTCTACGGTAAAGGTGTTCGCGCACATGATTCAAATAACAGCACTTTGTGAGAGATTTGACCTCAACCGCATGTACCGCGCGCTGAGTGGTTTTCATGTTCGGTCAGTCGGGTCAGTCAGTCTGTAGTGGACCGTGTCAGAAGAAAGATGGTTCCACTATCACAACGAACAGTGATAGTGACAGCGTTGTTCTTGTTTC
Organism: Leuctra nigra; assembly: GCA_934045905.1. Taxonomy (NCBI): domain Eukaryota; kingdom Metazoa; phylum Arthropoda; class Insecta; order Plecoptera; family Leuctridae; genus Leuctra; species Leuctra nigra. The sequence continues at coordinate 30,840,824 of OW203763.1, read as the reverse complement.
TCGGCATACAACTTGTGGGGGGAGCTAGCTCGAATGCTGTTATCAAACGTCTTGGGGATAATGTGATTCCTACTAGATATCGGCTGGATGTTATGACTTATCTGGAGAATAACTTCACTTTTCTTGGAGAGGTGAGTAATAACAATAATTGACAATCTTCGAATGACAATCATGTATCGAACCAGCGATCGAACGCAGAAGATAGTGTATAATTTTGTCCATGCGTTGAATGCTAATTCTATTCTGCATATCTATAAATTTGTTTGCTACTTTTAGGAGGTTCATTGAACGTTAACTTAAACGACAGAGGGAACAAACTAAAAGTAAACAATATAGATAGATTATCAATACATATTATTTATTAAATACGTACCTAATTATTAATCTAGATGGTATCGTAGTGTGAACAAACTAAAAGTAAACAATAGTTTATTAAATATTAATATAGAATTTAGAGTGAACAAACTGAAAGTATACACTGTGTTTTTCTTCAGTTAATTCATAATTCTTAATTTCTTGAAAACAAGTTAAAATGAAAATGAAAATTAACCAAATAAATATTATGGATAATTACAAAAAACACTAAAATATTAGTTTTATACTACAAGGACCTCATCCCAAAGCAGCGTCATCACAATGTCATCTGAATATCGTCCTGGTAACACAGAACAACCCAAGCCACAATGGACAGAGTTCCTTCCTTGGACAGAGCCAACGCCGGCAAAACAGTTTTGTTCATCCTGCTGCCTGATAATACGTATCGTCATTTAACCCGAATTAAATAAAATATAATAATAAAACTCTATGTAAACCTGACCAGTGATGGAGATTTTTTTACTGAAAAAAAATCAAGTAATGCGTGTTTTGAAATTCAGGCTGTCGTTTTGATGAATTTTATAATGTATTGTGTTATTTGCCAGAGAAGTGTTGAAATAATAGTGCTGAATCATTGATGAACAAGTTATTGTCATGTCGAGATGTCTAAGCCAGGATATATTTGTCACGAGGTCACTGACCCATACAATGTTCATAATGATTGTTATGAAGCATATGATGATTGTTGAACCATCGCAAATCGATTAATTTTTATAATAACATATATTTTGTATTTTTTTTTATACATGAACGAACATCACTCTCGCTAAGGAGGATGTATGATACTCGTCTGATGAGTATTATTTGCAATTCGAACAACTGATTGATCTTCGAATTTGAATTTACCTGTAACTTCAGTTTAACCCAAATACTATTACAAAGCATGAAAGCATAATATGCATTCATTTAGTTTATTTAAATGAACAAAGCCGGAAGGTTCAAAATACTACCTAATTTTTAGGAATTACTTTATTAAAGGTTTGTTCTGGGCGTTAATTGGTTAGGAGAATTATGGAAATATTTATATTTAAGGCTGGTATTACCATTAGTTTAAGCTACGGTTAGCTTAAACTCCACTTCAGAAAACTCGTTTTGATTCTGTACACCAGGTTGTTATTGTAAAGACGTATTAGATATCTATTCATTTAGTTATAAAATATTCCTACACTACCATTCATTTATATTCTAAGTGAAATCATGTTATCACAATACGAGACAAAGTAGGTAATTATTTTCATTTTAATAAGTATATTAGTATGAATAGGTGTCGCATACAGGTTGGTGTTATATTTAATAATAAATTGAATGCGATTTTATAGTCCGAGTTGGATTATGTCAGATTTGTAAATCATGTGTGAAAGTTTTTAATAAATAACTGATTTTATTCCATAGGCTAATTCTTACACAATTATAGGTAATTATAAGTGAGGTAATATTGACATTGTCTAATTCGCATAAGATGTGACGAATCTAGACGAATACAAATTGAATTGAATTTTAATTTCAAACAATAGTTTGATCGCCTCCCTCCACTTTCAACACTTTTTCCATGACTAACCATTTTGAAGGAAAAGAAGAGCTGAAAGACAGACGAAGAAATCTGGGTATAGTATGGGGGTGTGGGGCTGGGGCTGGGTATGGCTAAATATGTTTTTTTACAGAAAATTACATTTATGAACATATTTGGGAAACTCAGAGACAACAAACAATTGAAATCTCCGTCCCGTCATACTTGGCAGAAGAACAACTTGTTTTACTTCGATTATCTTAGATGAAGATTTGTTGTTTAACTTGTATAGTAAAGATAGTTTTAAGTGATATAGAAGCTACTCGACATCTGGGAATAATAAAATGTTTACTCTAAGCAGTAATATAACTCTTTGTTTTTCTCTAAGATGTATCTGCCATGTGATCATGAGATGGACCAGATGAGCTCATTTTCAAATTAATTTCCATTTTAACAGTGATCTTTGTTTCTGTCTCTCAGGTATGGATAGATATCGACGTGAAAGAACCGACAAATGAAATATTACTTCACAGTCAAAACCTTCAGATTATGAGCGCAAAATTGGAGAGAATATCAAAAGTCAAAGATGACATGAAAATTTACTTCATTGACAAACGTATTGTCAGTAATACTCTTAGTCTCAATCATCCAAATACTACAAAAATTGTTTTTCCTGGGCGACAAAGAATTGATACCGAAGAAACAACGCCTGTAAGTGAAGAACCAAAAGACATTAATTATGGTGCTGGTGAAAACAAGACAAACAACGAAGATATTGATGACATTTTATCAGAATTGTTCCTCGACGTTTTTCAACAAAATACAACTGAAATCGCGGCGACTGCTGAAAAGGAAATTGATTCGGGCGCACCATTGAATGTCCCTCAGGAAAGCGATTTACCAGAAGACACCTTAACCTCAAATAATGACGCAACAAACACAAACAGCCCAAACACAGATGATTCAGCAATTTTATCACAAATTTACAATGTTTTTGAACCACCGACTGTAGCGACTTCAACACTGACATTGGTAAAGCCGAGACCTCGATATTTTGCAAGAGTCAGTGCGACTTTTAGTGTGGGTCCGTTACCTATAAAGCACACGGACATTGGAACTCCTGTTGTTCAAACAACTACAGAACAGAAATCAAACCGAACAAAAACTGAAAATGCAACGACTCAACGAGTTAGTGTGACTAAAAATCCTCCATCACCTACAAATTCGTCTACCAACAAGGATCATGTTGCGAAAACTATAACCGTCAGTGATATTATATTAGATGCAAGTAATGACATGGTCCAGCTGAAACTTTCTGGGAAATTAGAAGAAAAAACGAAATACAGACTCCATCTAAAATATGCAGGGAAACTATCCGACGATAATACAGGATATTATAGAGTTCCCTATAGAGAGAGAGGAACGAATGAAACCAAGTATGTATAAGTTGAAATATGAAATCAACAAATTAACTGGAAAATAATAAGCGATGCTATTTCACATTAGTATTAGCTATATTATGATAAAATATGTTTTAATATTTGATATAATTAAAAATAAGTAACATGCATATTATTTTTCTATTACGTACCTTAAATAATTCGATCTTAATGTTTGACAGATCAATCAACGCTTTCATCTAAAGAAACGAATCGACGAAATAGAAATACACGTGTCTAATTATTTTACTTCTAGATGGCTGGCATCTACTGTTTTCGAAGCAATGGAAGCAAGAAGAGCATTTCCTTGTTTCGATGAACCAAAATTCAAAGCAGTTTTTCAAGTGAACTTGGCTCGTCGCCTCGGAATTCGCACATTATCTAACATGGAGCTGTCATCTACTCGTGCCATGTAAGTAGATCAGAAGATATTCATCTCGATCCAGTAGTTTTTTTAATTGAAAACTGCAAATCAATTAGTGTTTGTCACCTCATGAAAATTAGTTGATAATTAGATTTCTTCCGATACCAGTTCAGAGAGCTGTGAAGAAGTCAAGATGATTATAAAACCTAAAATATTGATCTGCATTAATCAAGAATAGATTTTTTTCTTGAAGTCAGATAGTCTTTTGTATTCAAGAACTTCATAACTTGATTAAATGCCGACTATCTTCAACATGTCTCTGGAAAATGTAGCATATTTCTCAATGTTTCCATTACCTAATGAATTACTCAATTCATTGTCAAATGCGTTCGTATCTTTTATTTTCTTTGAAGATGAAATGAACCCTCTTTTAATTGATTGTTCCAGGGCTAATAATCCAGGATGGGAAATTGATTCGTACAAAGAATCACCACGGATGTCGACATATTTAGTAGCTTTCTACGTAGGTCAGTTGAAGAGCAGAGAAACGAAAACAGTAAATGGGAAATTGTTCAGGATTTGGACTCGTCAAACGACACGCAATGAGTTAACCGATTACGCGCTCGAATCGGGACCCAAATTTGAACAGTATTATGAAAACTATTTTGATGTGAAAAATCCTCTGAACAAAACTGACCTATTGGCGTTGCCGGTATTCATTAGTGATGCTCTGGAAAACTGGGGGCTCATTTCCTTCGAGTAAGTATTAATAAATATAAGTTAATTGTTAAGATGTAACAATACGAAACCAGAAGTCGTTACAAGATGACGTGCGAGTTTAAAAGTCATTGTGGTGAAAATAATAAGTGATACTGCACTTTGAAAACCAAAGAATTCCGTGTTGAAAATTCTCTCGTAACGGATTAAATATAGATTTTTATTTACAATGCGTTTTTAACAACGAACTTAAATGTCATCCTAAACGAATAATTTTATTAAAAAAATATGTAGGTCTTGGACCATAAGAAATGTACAATCCCGCATAAAAACTATGACTTATTTTAGGTATATTTCCGATAAAACGATAATGCAATTGGACAGCTTTGCCACTCAAGATCTGCAAACTGTATTACTTTCAATAACTCATGGACTTATGTAATATGACAATAAAATAAATAAAAGAAAAACGGGTAGCTTAGAGTAGAAACTTTCAGCAGTGATTGGTACTTACTTCTCGCTTAATTTGTAGGAATAGGGTGATTTATAAAAAAAAATACAAATGTCCTAAATTGTGGTATTAAACTGTGACTTTATGATAGGTAAAACGCACAGAAATAAGCTACAGAAATAATAATTCAAAAAATATGTACCTATGTAGCTCGAGTTATTCGACAAGTAATATTTATTCAAAGCTTGTAAACTCCGCCATTACTAGTATCGAGAGTGATATAATGATTACTATGTGAAGAATAGTATCATTGCAATCATTTCTTCCTTTTACTTTTGAACACGTAACAATAGCTTGAATTTGCAAGCTATGTCAATGTCACTATAAATTACAATACACACTCGTCACTTCCAATAGTACATACATATATATTTACATTCTGCGAGATATTGTTACTCTTTAAAACATAGTCAAGATGATATAATGTTTGCTTTGCTTTCAATGGGTTTTTCAATGTGTCCGAAGACAAGGTTACGGTAATAGCAGTTATTGCTGTAGAATAATTGAAGAAGGCGGTCGTGGCCTTTCTGCGAGGAATCTCCCAAGCATTTGTTTATTATGTAGAAATATCTACCCAGAGATGCAGTCGGGAACAGGATAAGGAATGTTACTTAAGATTTCACATGATGTGAGATATGACAAATAGAGAATAAAGCACGTAACTAGCTAATATTTCCTAAATGTTGTCATAATTTTGAACTATTCAAATTATTAAAGATGTGAAAAATAAGTAACATGGCTTATTTTTAATTCGACCTTCAATATAAACACCAACTTATTCATTATTTGTCTAAACACGATTTGAAGCTCTCAAGCTTCAAGCTTCTTCAAGCTTCATCAAGCTTCTTCAAGAAGCTTCTTGAAGCTTGGGCACTCGAGTTTGGACACAGATTTATTTTATTTATAGTTGGTGTTTACATTGTTAAGGGCACTAAAAAATTGTTTATGTTCATTATTTTTTACATTTTTCATAATGTGAAATCAAATATTCAAAAGTTATGACAATATTTAGGAAATATCTCCAATACCTTTGATATGTCTGCCGAAACAAAACTCAATGCTGAAAAATTATTGATATTTGGTGACGTCGAGTTTGGGCAAAACACTGTATTTAAAGACTAAAAAATAGATATGTTTTTATTTTGTACATTATTCGTAGTTTGAATGGTTCCAAAGTTAGGACCCAAGTTACGACATCTCTAGTGTTTAGCTTCGAGTGCAGCCGATTCTAAATGTTATCCTGTTATCCTATATCATCCTATATCAATGAATAATTATGTGACATTGGCTGTACAGTCAGAGAAACTAGATGGTTCATACTCTGCCTCTCTCTGACCCATAACATAAACATGTTTTATATGGAGCAGAGAGACACCACTTCGGATCAGTAATTGAACATAGTAACTATGTGCTGCTTGCGTTGTTCTGGGCGTTATAGTCGCGATCCCAAACCCCAAATAATATATCTAGGGGGCGTTTAGATTCAAGGTCACACGCGGATTATTCGCGGCAAATTAGTTTGATTATAAATTAACATGTGAAAGTATAGGACAATGTTGGAGCGCCCCGATCAAAATGCAGTATGGAGCCATCATGGTTTAATTTTAATAAAAGGCGAGCTACTTTTATTGGGAAACCAAATTAGAAACTTTAATCTTGGTCACCAATACATGCCAAAGATACCAATGCATTCTGCGTGAATTAACAAGAAAATGAAAATTTTAATTTGTTTTGACCAATTAATAATAATAATAATTAATAATACATTAATCCTGTCATTATAGATTTGAAGACAGACTCTTCTAGTCCTTCAGACCTCATAACTTATTCCCATTAAAAGTATATCCGTATACATTATTTCGGTTCTGACATAAACACATAGTTCATGAACCAATATGGACACTTTGAAATAATTATAATTTCAAATAATATATTTTAACTATTTTTTTATATATATTAAATTTTTTATTAAATATTTATTGAGTACAATTATTACTTATATAAAGATTAAGGAATAATCATTACATTTTGAAATCATTTGAGAATTGTACACAATCCAGTCATCTATCGCCATTGATCTCCTCGTGTTTTTTTTCTTCATATCTGTAAATACAAATGCTGGGATAGCTCCGAACTTACTGATCACTAGCGGTGCCATCTTGCCCTGAAGTTGTAATATCTCGCTAATCGCTCGCCATTGTTGGTGCACCGTGCGTCGTTAAGCCCCGTCTGGTCCTGAGAATATAGAGTGTTATGGCTTAATGCAGTGTCATTAATAGTCAGTGTTTAATCTAAATAACAATTTCCTTCAATGGAAGTAGGCATTAGCTTTATAGAGGCCCATTAATAAACGTCGTATTTCTTAATGGATGTTGTTCTTTTGAGATTGCGTTTCTTAAAGTCGTGAGAACCGAGGAAAAAGATTTTATCTGCGTCAAGGTTGCACAGAATCTAATAATTGACCTATACCATTTTATTCCTACTAATTAAAAATATTTATTTATTTGAATGGATAAAACAAAGAAGATATGAAGGACAAAAAAATCACTTTCTACAACTCGTGCAACCGTCCGTGACTTCGCCGTAAATGACGCAATCTATATTTTTGTTTGAAATATAGAACTTTTGTGGAATAGTAGAATCATTCGGTATTCAACACTAGAATAAAATGTCTTTTAAGTTTCATTTTCCTTTTCATATAGAAATGTTATTGTAGAGTTTTATGGATGTTTTGCAATTTTCCGGATAGTAACGCCACGTTTCTCATAATACATATTTTGACAGTGTGTAATCATACTTTTGGTCTGTATAAAATAATAATGAAACTATTTTTCTTTTGGATATTGGAAAGTAAGCTCTCCGATGTCCGAGCTTACTTGAAGAGCTAAAAGAAATCCTTCAAATTTTTAAGTATTTTCTCTGTAAATTTGGTTAGGGGGTCAACAAAGCAAGATAAAGAAATTTGTGTATTACGCAATAATCTGTTTACTTGCATTGGCCTTTAATTAAAGATTCTAGTTTTTTCTTCTATGTTTTTATAGAAAAATGATACTTTGCAACTCATGCTTTATTACCTATTTAAAATATCAGAGAAAAATACATATTTCACCAATAAACGTTTTCACCAATGATGGTATTGCGCTTCATTTTTCTTTACTTTGTTTTCACCACTCACGAAGAAGAAACTAAAAAACGTAAATATTTCTTTTCATGTAACTAACTTATTTTATTTAAAATTTCAGGGAGAAATACATATTTCACCAGGCAGGAGTTTCAACAGAATCTACAAAACAGACCGTAGCCACCGTGCTGGCACATGAATTGGCACACACTTGGTTCGGGAATCTGGTCACGATGGATTGGTGGTCAAACATCTGGCTCAATGAAGGTTTCGCGACGTATTTCGCAGCTGCTGCCGTCGACTTTGTCCACCCTGAATGGGACTTTCAATCGGTTCACGCAGTTAAAGCCTTCCTCAGGGTCTTCTCAATCGATGCACTGCGCTCAAGTCATCCATTAATTCCAACTGTTGACAACAAAGATGTTATAGACAACTTATTTGACACGATTACTTATTATAAAGGTACTGACTTACTTCGATATTTAGAATTAGTTTGGCACATGAACATTTGCGTGAGACTAATATTTGAACCATTGAATGTCATTGAAGACAATAACGATGGACAAAATAAAATAGTTAGCCACGTCAAAAAATAAAATCGGTGCCAATAGATACTTGATAGCAAGGAACTTTTGGCACAGATTACATTTTTGACGTGTTTAAAACTATTGTACTAGTAGTCTATACATGGTAAATTGTTGTAGAAAAGTGCAATGTTTACTTAAAATTTACCTCAAAATTATTTATGAAGTGTTGATTTGATTATAAATTGGAGCTGGATGTGATTTAAATCTACTCACATTGAGTAGATGACACTGTAAAAGAAATTTTGATAACTTATCATTAAATAAGTTGAGATATAAGAAATATATATTATACAGTCGGTGTGTAGCAAGAAACATATAATTACACCTAAACATCATAATCACTGAAATAATGGAATGAGTTTAGTGAGCAATCGAATGTTTAAATTGAAGTAGTTTAAACATTCTCTTTTAGTACTTATGGGATTGCACGTGGCATACGTTATTAACAACATCTTAGAACTTTGTTGCAGAAGAGATAGCGAATGTCACTCATAAATACGCACACATAGGTAATATTAATTCAACACTCGCCCAAAAATTGCGATCTGTCTGTTTTTGGGTACACGTAATCAATTAATTGATAAAATTCAAGGGAGCGTTCAATTGTTTCAATATTTAAAAATAATATCGTTCATTTTAAGTGACATATTATATTTTCGTCTTACAAGTAGAATATTTTGAGTTTACGATAATGTATGATTTTCAATATTAATTTCGCAGTTTAATGTATTTCAAGAAAATATCTTGATAAAATTGGTAAATCTTTTTCCAGGTTATTACTTATTACGGATGGTCCGCCACACATTAGGCGAAGCTACTTTCCGCAAAGGTATCAGCAGCTACTTGAAGGCCTCTGTGTTTGGCACAGTTGGCCAGGATGATATCTGGCGCCATTTGACACGACAAGCTCACGCAGATGGCACTCTGGCTCCAGACCAAGATCTGGTGGAGATCATGACCACATGGACCAAAGTTCCTGGCTATCCAACCGTATCGGTTCTCAGAGATTACGAATATGGAACTATCGATATTATTCAGGTACGTAATTATTGATGAAGTAAGAAGTATGACCTTATTCTCTCACGTTTGTAAGAGAATTATTCAGAAATAGTAATGTTTCTTTCTCTGTCATAAATTACCTTACACAGACAGCTTATTTTATTGCATTTATATAGTTTATTTTATTTTAAATTGCAACAATATTATGAAGTTCTTTCACTTCTATTTTCGCGTGGCACAATCTAACTGTCATACATTATTGTTTGTCAGTGGACGCTTGGAAAATAATAATACTATTACAATAATCTAGCTAGAGAGCAAGTTGCTGTTCGCTTTAAAAAATAAACCAAGTTCGTAAACTGCTGAGAAAGTTTGAAGTATCGCACGAACAGTTAGGTAAGGCGAAAGTGTTGAAAGCTGTAGCTTTTAAAAATTTCATCATCTGATTTGCAACTTTTCGTAGTTAAATATTGAGTGATCTTACTTATGCATTGGTTTATAAATTGTACTAGGAAAACGCTCAGTGTGACGCGTTGCAACCGGAATATATTTTAAAATTTTAACCAATTGGAGATTTTGGCTGAAACTTTGTAAAATATGATGAAATGTTCGTCTAATGACCTGGCAAAATTTAAAATTGAACGGACCAACTAATCGGAAGTTATTTTTGTTTAAATTTGAACCAATCAAAGTATTTCAAAAGAAAAATCACTATGCCAACACTAGAGCTAGTCTTTACATGTATGCAAAATTTCAGCTTGATCGGATAAATGGTGTGACCTGTACATCGCCAACAATGTGAAATAAAAGACAAAACAAAAGAACAGAGGTCCGTGCAAAAAGAGTTAAAAGGAGTCGCTCGCTCAAAAATATGTTCCCAAAATCTTCTGACATTTGAATCTCTGTCAATTCTCTGTTAGAATCGCTTCTTGCGGCCTCAAGGCGACTTGGAGTCCCGCACAGAACCGGAAGAGGACAACAGTTGGTGGATTCCTCTGACGTACACCTCAGAGAAGGAGATGCTCTTCAACGAGACGACACCGCGCTTCTGGCTCGATCCGGATGAACTCGTGGCGACGATAGATGAGGACGTGCCTCCCAAACGCCAATGGATGATCTTCAATATCCAAGCAGCCGGTACATGTCTTCTAATGCATATTGTTCAGTATTGTTATAGATTCCACTTCTGACTACATCTTAGAGACTCTTCTGCTCTCCTCACTCAATAAGCTAAACCATATCTTATAATCATTTGGATCATCTGCCATATTCTCGACCATCTCCTTGGTTGAGGTGGTTGACAACTTTAAAACTGAGATTTGTTTTGACAATCCGTTTGAACGGGTCTATTTTGGGAGAAGAATAGAGCACTTATCTGCGATTCAACGAACTCTTCTGGACCCATTCCGGCAGGTTAATCATCCTGACAGGTTTTTTACTGGCTTCCTCCAGTCTATAGGCTAATTCTGGGAAGGTTTCCTTACTTCGATATTCCACTACCGCCTCCTTCTTTCCCTCCCATACATCATCTCCAAAATCACCCTCATTAATCATAACTCCCAAACGTGCAAAATTGCCCAGCTGTCGAGTCGTCTATAAACAACACAAAAACGAATATTAATTGCACCTTGTCAAAAATGGGTTGGGATCCAAACAAGATAGATAAGTTTACACAATTCATTCATCGCATAAATTTGTTATGAAACTTAAATCGCATTAAGTTGAATCTCGAACGTATTATTATTTGTTAAAAGGGGGAGTATAAACCGAGGTTTTAACAAATACACTTGTTTTCTCCACTAACCACTAGGTACTGCTTCTCATAGCTAATTTATTTATTTATTTTTTATTTAATTGTTTTACAGTTATTCATTTAGTTCGCTTGAAGCATCTAGAAGCAATTATTTACTTCCTGCAATACATTTTGTATGTTGGATATTTAAAATGCTTATATTGCCTCTTCCACCAGGCCTATGATTATTGCCTCTTCCACCAGGTTTACACATTATTATTGGCTCTTCCAACAAGCAAACATTGTTTTTACCTCTTTCACCAGACTAAAAAGTGCACATTACCTCTTCCACCAGTCTTATACATTATTAAAGGCTCTTCCACCATGGCATATACAATGTTAATACCTCTTCCATCAGGCTTATAAGTGCGCATTGCCTCTTTCACCAGGCTTATAAGTGCACACTACCTCTTCCACCAGACTTATACATTATTATTGGCTCTTCCACCAGACTTATACATTATTATTGGGTCTTCCACCATGGCATACATTGTAATTACCTCTTCCCCTAGGCGTATAAGTGCACATTGCCTCTTCCTCCAGGCCTATAATTGCACTTTGCCTCTTCCACCAGGCTTATAAGTGCACAAAGCCTCTTCCACCAGGCCTATAAGTGTACACTAACTCTTCCACCAGCCTTATACATTATTATTGGCTCTTCCACCATGGCATACATTGTAATTACCTCTTCCTATAAGTGCACATTGCCTCTTCCACCAGACTTATACGTTATTATTGGCCCTTCCACCATGGCATCTCGTACATTGTAATTACCTCTTCCCCTAGGCGTATAAGTGCACTTTGCCTCTTCCACCAGGTCTATAAGTGCACATTGCCTCTTCCATCAGGCTTATAAGTGCACATTGCTTCTTCCACCAGGTCTATAAGTGCACATTGCCTCTTCCATCAGGTTTATAAGTGCACATTGCTTCTTCCACCAGGCCTATAAGTGCACATTTCCTCTTCCACCAGACTTATAAGTGCACACTAACTCTTCCACCAGCCTTATACATTATTATGTCTTCTTCCACCAGGCATGTACCGTGTGAACTACGACATGCAGAACTGGGCCATGTTGTCTCGGTACCTGGACAGCCCCGAGTACCACCGCATCGACAAGTTGAACCGCGCGCAGTTGCTGGACGACATTGTTATTACATTATTACATTATGATGTCTTCTTCCACCAGGCATGTACCGTGTGAACTACGACCTGCAGAACTGGGCCATGTTGTCTCGGTACCTGGACAGCCCCGAGTACCACCGCATCGACAAGTTGAACCGCGCGCAGTTGCTGGACGACATTATTATTACATTATTACATTATGATGTCTTCTTCCACCAGGCATGTACCGTGTGAACTACGACATGCAGAACTGGGCCATGTTGTCTCGGTACCTGGACAGCCCCGAGTACCACCGCATCGACAAGTTGAACCGCGCTCAGTTGCTGGACGACATTATTATTACATTATTACATTATGATGTCTTCTTCCACCAGGCATGTACCGTGTGAACTACGACATGCAGAACTGGGCCATGTTGTCTCGGTACCTGGACAGCCCCGAGTACCACCGCATCGACAAGTTGAACCGCGCGCAGTTGCTGGACGACATTATTATCACATTATTACATTATGATGTCTTCTTCCACCAGGCATGTACCGTGTGAACTACGACATGCAGAACTGGGCCATGTTGTCTCGGTACCTGGACAGCCCCGAGTACCACCGCATCGACAAGATGAACCGCGCGCAGTTGCTGGACGACATTATTATTACATTATTACATTATGATGTCTTCTTCCACCAGGCATGTACCGTGTGAACTACGACCTGCAGAACTGGGCCATGTTGTCTCGGTACCTGGACAGCCCCGAGTACCACCGCATCGACAAGTTGAACCGCGCGCAGTTGCTGGACGACGTTATTATCACATTATTACATTATGATGTCTTCTTCCACCAGGCATGTACCGTGTGAACTACGACCTGCAGAACTGGGCCATGTTGTCTCGGTACCTGGACAGCCCCGAGTACCACCGCATCGACAAGTTGAACCGCGCGCAGTTGCTGGACGACATTATTATCACATTATTACATTATGATGTCTTCTTCCACCAGGCATGTACCGTGTGAACTACGACATGCAGAACTGGGCCATGTTGTCTCGGTACCTGGACAGCCCCGAGTACCACCGCATCGACAAGTTGAACCGCGCTCAGTTGCTGGACGACATTATTATTACATTATTACATTATGATGTCTTCTTCCACCAGGCATGTACCGTGTGAACTACGACATGCAGAACTGGGCCATGTTGTCTCGGTACCTGGACAGCCCCGAGTACCACCGCATCGACAAGATGAACCGCGCGCAGTTGCTGCACGACATTATTATCACATTATTACATTATGATGTCTTCTTCCACCAGGCATGTACCGTGTGAACTACGACATGCAGAACTGGGCCATGTTGTCTCGGTACCTGGACAGCCCCGAGTACCACCGCATCGACAAGATGAACCGCGCGCAGTTGCTGGACGACATTATTATTACATTATTACATTATGATGTCTTCTTCCACCAGGCATGTACCGTGTGAACTACGACATGCAGAACTGGGCCATGTTGTCTCGGTACCTGGACAGCCCCGAGTACCACCGCATCGACAAGTTGAACCGCGCGCAGTTGCTGGACGACATTATTATTACATTATTACATTATGATGTCTTCTTCCACCAGGCATGTACCGTGTGAACTACGACATGCAGAACTGGGCCATGTTGTCTCGGTACCTGGACAGCCCCGAGTACCACCGCATCGACAAGATGAACCGCGCGCAGTTGCTGGACGACATTATTATTTCATTATTACATTATGATGTCTTCTTCCACCAGGCATGTACCGTGTGAACTACGACATGCAGAACTGGGCCATGTTGTCTCGGTACCTGGACAGCCCCGAGTACCACCGCATCGACAAGTTGAACCGCGCGCAGTTGCTGGACGACATTATTATCACATTATTACATTATGATGTCTTCTTCCACCAGGCATGTACCGTGTGAACTACGACATGCAGAACTGGGCCATGTTGTCTCGGTACCTGGACAGCCCCGAGTACCACCGCATCGACAAGTTGAACCGCGCGCAGTTGCTGGACGACATTGTTATTACATTATTACATTATGATGTCTTCTTCCACCAGGCATGTACCGTGTGAACTACGACATGCAGAACTGGGCCATGTTGTCTCGGTACCTGGACAGCCCCGAGTACCACCGCATCGACAAGTTGAACCGCGCGCAGTTGCTGGACGACGTGCTGGACTTTGCACGGACTGGAGATGTGCCGTATCCCGTCGCTCTCGGTCTCGCCTCGTACATGAAGAGGGAGACACACTACATCCCCTGGCTGGCCACCATCAGCAACATGGACTACATCCAGAGGATGCTGCGCTCGACCAATGCTACGGATAGATTCCAGGTATTACCTTGTCATTGTCTCGAGCTGTAGGACTTGGAGGTCTATTTCTGATAAAAGTGAGATGAGAAATCAAGTGACTATGAGATAAAAGTTAGAAAATCGGTATAAGCTAATAGAATGCTGCTGGATTCTTATTGGTTGATAACAATTTTTTCAGTTTTTTTCTCACACTCACTCTCACTTATTTCAGGAATAGGGCTCTGAACCGGTTTTTCGTGTTTTCGTGTGTAAAAATAATTTTTCTTTGTTTTCATATTTTTTATTGATTTTATAATTCTGTTTCTCAAAGGTAGAAAGCCAGAAGTCCATTTTCTCGATTTTGCGTTACACAGTTTTCTTCTTCTTAATTCTTTTGTGGCATTACAGGGCTTGGAGCCCTGTGCACAGAGTACAGTGTATGTATACTGTACGGTACACAGTTTTGGAATGATAAAATCGAGCTTTATTAATTGTCATTGCCATTTGACTGTACGTCAACAAATTGAGTTACATTTACGTATTCTCTTACACAATGACTAATCAACAAATGTATTCAATTAAAAAATAGTACAATTTATTCCAAGTTGCGAGCAGTCTTTGTAGAAAATTCTTGCAGAATGGCACAAAGTGAGGGTAAAATGGACAGATCCATAGAGTCGAAATACAAAATGAAACTCGCTGGTATTGAATACCAATATACGAGTTACAATCGAGTACCATCTCAAATGGAGAATACAGGGGGAGAACGTTATAAACTTATAAGTCACATTCGGATGAAACTGAGATAAAAGAAGTTTTGTGTTTAAACTTATATGGATCTTCCATATAGATCTATATTGCTATTGATTTTTTCATGACTTTGTAGCAACTTTTCTCAAAACCGAAGGAATCTTCTGAAAGCTCATAAAGATCCCTCCACGATGACACCTTAAACTATTTTTTTCAAAAAAATACCCTTCAAATGTTTAAGCTCTGTGTCCACTTCACAATTTCCTCTCGTCTTTCAGAACTTTGTTCGAGATCTTGTGACGCCTGTTTTCACCACGCTGGGTTTCCGACCTAAAGCCGACGAGCAGGCTCTGGATACGTTGAATCGCCAGCAAATAGTGTTCTGGGCTTGTCGTACCGGAGTGCCCACGTGCGTCCAGCCAGCCATCAGCCAGTTCAGAGACTGGATGGCGATGTCCCTGGCGGAAAACACAACCAACCCGTGAGTACGGCACCTCAGAGGTAGAAGGCCGGAAGTACATGTTATACATACTCTGTCAATTGTCATTTGACTGGTGTCACCATTCGATTGTTGGATTACTGGTTTTTGAGCTTATCTCAAGAATCATTGAAATGGACTTCCGACCTATTACCTCTAAGGTACATAATTTGATCAAGACTTAGAACTTGGAAAGTGTTCATAAAATGAACAAACAAAATAAACAATCTGAAAATATGACAACAAGCAATATGAAAAGAATCACCATTAACAAATCAAAATCAGAAACAGAATATAAATTAAAATAATACATTGGCTGATTATTTTCTGATCTGAGAAAACGTAAACAGATTTGAAGTATTATTTCTATATAGCTGTAGAATTTTATAATAATTACGTAAACATTAGCTTTTCTTTTTCAACATCATAATATTTGCTATTCCAAAACCAAATTTAAAAAAATACCCGTGCCACATCCCGAAACTCAACTCATAATACATTCCAGTATCTATCAAACAATATCAACTGATTCTGTTTGCATGTGACACTGTGATGGTATACAAGTTGTCCACTGGCGTTAGCCAACTCTGATGAATGATTCTTGGAACCTACAAGTCGACCTGATTGTCACGTGACAATGCTATTCTCCCATAAGGGTTGAAGAAGCTGTGCTGGAGCAAAGTTATGAAGAGTCCGTAAATCAAAGAACAACACAGACATTTAGTACGAACCAGCCAAACGTAGAAGAAAAAATAATATGTTACCTTTATGTTCGTATTTATAAAAACGGCTGTATACTTTTTCATCATTAGGCCAGCACTGGGAAGCAACTTAAAGCCACATGAAAGATGAGGGCAAACAGATTGCAGCTCTGCCCGAAAAGTTTTCTGCCCCGAAGTATTTCTGTATCTCAGAGGTAGAAGGCCCGATGACTATTTTCTTGTTCATCGGAATCATGCAATCAAGCTCTATCAAGTGTAGTTTGACTGAAGCCAACAAATACAGTTATATTGAAGTATTCTCGTACAAAATTACTCGAGTCACAATTACAAATTAGATTAACGAATGCAGAATAACTGGTTTTTGAGCTCACCTCAAAGATTATTGTAATGGACGTCGGGCCTTATACCTCTGAGGTACAAATATAATATAATAAAAAGAGTGTTAAAGAAATAATCATGTAATATTTTGGTTTAAATATTATCTTACTTAAAGAAAATTTAAGTGAAATTCGAGAGTTTGTAAAATCAATACTGTACTGTGTACTTACACTTATTTGCACTTGCTTGTTCTGTAGGTACTTGTATTGTACCGTACTTTGTAAAAAGACACACTGTCAAGTAAAAGCAGAGAGCTGAGTGAAGAGCAGATCTCCCATTGGCTGACAGCTGTCACGTGACCTTACTTGACTCTGCTATTCGATCTGATCACCACTCTTTTCAGGCAACAGTCTGCGCAATGTGACGTAATTCCCATAAGACCAATGTTAAATGGACGCGGTGAATGTATTGTATAGTTTTAAATTTTGTTTTGCACACGCATTGCACACGCAATATTGTAGTACACGCACTTTCGGAGCTTTTTACATTGCCGCCGCCAGAGTGAAAAACATGTTACCAGTATCACATGACGTGTATTCGCGCGCATTACATATTTGCATATTACTTGAATCACAAATAATGGAAATGTTTGCATGATATTTGATTAATAAACGAAGTAAGTTATTGAATTATTACCTTTATTATCTCAAGCTTCAACAAACTGTGACGATCATTGCTACATTTTGACAGGTGTTTGACGTTTGTATTCACATCATTGACAAAGAGAAAGCAAAGAAATCTGACGGTAACCAGTGCCTTCTTGAAAGATAAAGACATATGTCACGCGAGCGGCATATTATGCGTGTTTTGTTCAATGACCAAGCAATACATCCGGTGAATGGTTTGATTGTTGCCAATCCCTGTAAAGAGTGGTTATCGTAGATTTGATATGATCTAAAAAGCGGATAGTAACTTGACAGTATGTCCCGTGTTTTGTAAAACACGGTTTTAGTAAAAGGAGCTAATTGAACTATAGTAATCTTGGTTGTACTCTTACGTTCTTCTTGCAGCTACATCCTGCATTGTTACGTCTGTTTCTGTCTTCAGGATCGCCAGTAACCTCCGCCTGGCTGTTTACTGCACTGCTCTGGAGTACGGTGGGGAGGAGGAGTGGGGATTCTTGTTCTTGAAGTATTTGGTGACGTCCATTCCGTCCGAGAGGTCGTCAATATTGGAGGCATTGGGCTGCACGAGAAAAGTGCACATCCTTAAAAAGTCAGTAGTATTGGTTTATATTATAATTCAATGCAAAATAAGATATACTTTTTCCTGTTTAAATTACATATGTGATGCGATCTGTGAAAAGGGACCTGAGGGTGAAGGATAGTGATTTCCAGATTTATAGCTCTTTGGAAAGAGGAAAATTTTAGGAATAAATCATAAAAAATATGCAATTCTGATAATAAATAAAAAAAAATGTACATTTTTAAATTGTATTATTCAAAAACGGAAAATTTTGTTTAAAGTAAAACGACATACTTCATTTTTTTTTTTTTTTTTTTGTATTTTTTTTTTAGATTTTTTTTTAGTATTTATATTTACAGAGATTGAAGAAAACACTACTAGGTAGCAGATAAAGCCATCATCCGATAATCGATAAAATAGCCATTTTAACACATAATTGCATTTTGCAGCAAACTAACTCTTTCACCCACAGGTCCCTTTTCACAGATCGCATCACATATTATCTACTTGTGGGATTTGAATTTTGGGATAAATGATACATAAAAAATAAAGATATCACATACCTATAAAACTGTCAAATTTCGTGTCCATGGGTGTACTATGGAAAATATTTCTCTTCTTGTAAAGAGTTTATATTATAAATGGTGCAATCAATTTTCAGATATCTTGAATTATCGATAGCACCCAATTCAGCGCTCCGGAAGCAAGACAGTCTCGCCGTTTTCAAAGCAGTTGCTAAGAACGAGGTGGGACTCGATTTGGCAACAACTTTCTTTAAGGATAATTTTAAAATGATCAAAAACATGTAAGTATGGGACTTGATGGTTTATTTTTCCTTGAAGTATGTGTTATATTAGGTGTGACTCTTAATACGTTTTTGTATCTTTTGCATATGTTCGTGAATGCAGAAGACAATTGCCAAAGTACCTAGATGTCTTAGCTTCATTGATGCACACCGAAGAACAATTGCAAAAGGTAAATAATTTAAACACTGGAAGTTAATCGAACTTATTTATGATGTTCTTATAGATATTAATTGAATAATAAACCGTTCTGTTTTTTTAACAGATGGAAGAAATCCAAGGAGAGGGCTTGGAAACGTTCCGATCAAATAGCCAACCGATCCAACTTGTAAATGAAAAACTCAGATTTAATGTTGATTGGGCAAAGCGAAATTTAGACTCTATTTCTCATTGGCTTGAGGAGAGACAGGAAAGTAGAAACTAGATAATCTATTATTAATTTGAACCTAATATTGATTTTATCTCAGAACAGAATGTAAGTTTCTTCTCAAACCCAATTTGTTCAATAGAAAAGAAATAATTTGTATTTGCATGATATTTATTTTAATTTGAAATGAAAACAGTGATTTTAAATGGCCGTGAATTACTTTTTCCACCAATTGGTTCTAATGTGTTGAATTTGTATAAAAAACAATTGATCTATTATTATAGGTACTATGTTAGGAATGATGTTATTTTCAAAAGCGTTGATTTGGTTCACGATAAGATTGAATAATATTTTATTCTGATTACAAATGACTTGTTACTATCAAGGTATTGTAATTCTATTATATTAACTTGTGATACATGATTTTGTAATAAAGCACGCTTAACCTCACATGTGTATCAATATTTTTTAAACTGAATTTGCTGTGCACTAAGATATCAAATATCATATCACACTGACGAAAAACTAAGACAATTTGTAATGTAAATGCTGCCTCTGGTATCTGCAAAATAGTGTTCGAAATATTTTTTTTAAATAAATACTTTTAATTGACACAAAGTGGTCTGCCAAGATTATTTGTCAATTTGATCAGTCAAATTGTGTCTAGAGCTATTACGAGCATACTTTCTGAGATCCTGCTTACATCACGAATTTCCAGTTTTATCCATCTTGTACTGTCTTGAATAGTGCTCAGTAGTTATTCTTCTGACTGGTTCTGACTAGAGAGCCTAGATTTCTAGTTCTAGGCTTTCTAGTTCTGACCAAACGATTCATCTTAGGTGACATTCTTAGGTATTTCTGATATCGATAAAGTATAAATACCAAACTACATCGCTTCACCCCGTCATCTGAATATTATATAATGCTGCCTGAGAATTGCCTGATATCTCGAAGGCTAACATTCTAATGCCATCCAAGAAAGCACGCGTCCGCCAGACCCTACAAAGGGTCTGACATACATAGGACCCTACATAGGGTCATAGACCATATGGTCTGTACAAATGTTTCTGCCATATGTTATATTTGTATATGGGCTTTGAGCACAGAGTAATTTTCCATGAGAAATTCATTAGCCGAAACTGAGCAATGAATAAAAAAGAATTGTGATTTGGCTCGGATTCAAACGAAATTTTCTATAATTTGCCCTTTGACTATGAAATTGTATGTATACTGAGTCCACATTGAATCCATCTAAGGTTTGGTAAACAGGTTTGGTAATATGCAACAATAATGCAATATATTTATAGTTTGAATTATTATAGAAATTAAAACATTTGAGGAACGTCTTATATTTACAAACTATACATACATACATGCCACTTGTATTGTAGTGTACTATAATTAATCTACGTGAAATACTCGATTGAAGTAGTTGAGTTTGAATTAAACACAATCGGTGTAGTTTGAACTCGGTACAGTAATCCAAGAGTTATTGTAAAAGAGCAACATAGACAGGGACGTATACAATAATATATTAAATATATTTGCTTATCTCATCATTGTAGTAGGGAATATAAAATTCACTTTTGAAAAATTGTTGGAAATATATCAGTCTCTTTACTTCTCTTACTTCTTCATAAACCTTATAAAGTCGCATGCTATGTTCACACTACTTCGCATTACCTGACGTAGATACAAGTTAATTCTCTATCTTATCAGCAACAAGACTTGTATTCTCACTTAGCACTTAGGGGAGGCTTCAAGTCTCGTGTAGACTCTATAAATCCCAACGGAACCAGATTTCACTTGTGGGGATTTAATACAGAGACGGGAGGAGAGGCAGTACGTAGTCTACTTCAGTCGTAAGATGGGGCTTATCGTCCATACCAAGGGCGATGTAACGTTTACAACACTTCCTTCACAAGATCTCAGGTCAAAGCGATGAAGCCAAACTAACTCCCAAGACCACGGAGTTATAAAATATAGTTATAAAGTTATAACTTCATGTTATAGATTGTGTTCGATACCTGATATGATAGTCTGACGGGAATCGTTTCAGCTGCAGCCGTTGTGCTAAAATAACGATAGTGAGATGCAAACAGATAAAAGAGACGACAGCAAAGATGCTGCAGAGGAGGAGACTGACGATGACGGTCCCCAAGGAGTATATCACAAACATCTCGGGCTATGTGAAAGTCTGAGGAGCAAGCCAGATCCATTCTTCATTATTTACTTTGGCAGATATGAATGACTTTAGATATCTTGTGTAAAGTTAAACAGAAAAGTTGCATAGAAATGTGTCACTAACCAAATAATTCGTAGTACCTGAAGGTTTGTTTTGAGACTTATACATTTTCTTTTATTTATTATAACAATTTAATAATATATAACATATTTAGTATTTGTATGTTAAAGATTTGAAAAAAATATTGTCGAAATACTTGTCAATTTGCAACTTGGAATAAAGTTGCTAGAAATTGAGAGTTTCCTACTGATTTCCCATACGTGTTCATTCGTAACTTAGATCTCTACAGAGCTGACTGTATGGGTTGTCCGATGACCGGCACTCTCTCAAAGTGTAGACTATTCCTCACTGCCTAGCTACACTGTAGACCGCTAGCTAGACCCAACAAACTCTTGCCACAGTTGACTTCAATCATGAGAGAAGCTATGCGAGACTGTTATGATGAAGATCATCACTGATGGGAATAAAACACTAAATAACGCTGATGTGTAAGTTACTGAAAGAAACTACATCTGCCACCAATTGTATATGAATAATCCTACATCTGCCACCAATTGTATATGCAGTAATCCTACATCTGCCACCAATTGTATATACAGTAATCATACATATACCACTAATTGTATATACAGTAATCCTACATTTGCCACCAATTGTATTTGCAGTAATCCTTCATCAGCCACCAACTGTATATGCAGTAATCCTACATATGCCACCAATTGTATATGCAATCCTACATCTACCACCAATTGTATATGCAGTAATCCTACATCTGCCACCAATTGACGCAGTATATGCTGCTTAATGCGTTAAAAAGCTACTTTGTTACGTGAAATCAATGTTGTACGTTTGCATTACTGGGAATAAGTTGCTGTTGTGTAAAGTATGGATATATTTACATTGAGTGTCAGATGGATGTATTCTTAATATATTTTTCTTCTTTCTGATTGCAATTCAATCGGTTAAATTGCATTACGTGTATAACGCATGGTACCCAATGACAGAATATCCGTATTGACGTTGCTGGAATGAAGGCTATTATTAGTATTATAGAACAATAAGTAAGTGATTTAGACTAGCAACTATGAGATTCCAGCATCCCTTGATAAAACAAAGGAATCCAGGTCGTACTGATGTTAACCAAAACATCATCTTCATGCATAATCAGTGATATTATACTGGCCAATGAGGGAACATACTGTAATCTAATAAGTCACGCACTCTGTACATGGCTTATTAAAACGCACTAACTCTTAATGTCATAAAGCTGAAAGTGAAATCTCTAGAAACCATAGAGGGTTCCTTGCCCTTAATATCATTTGTTATGCTTACAATGTGCTGCCCTTGTTGGCTGAACGGTGAACTATGACCTATCTAGATATGCCGCTGTTGCGAAAGATAAATACAGAGAGCAGCACCAGCTCCTGCGAGTCAAGAATATGATGCTGTGAAGATGACTGTTTTGCTGTTATCTACCCAACGTTCGTTCCACCCCAAGATAACGTGTAATAAAAGAATCCCACAGACGATATTTGATACGTATTTTTTACTTCGTCCATTTTATGTGCTACCTACTGAAAGAATAAAAATACTTACAGACAGTTAAAAAGTATGAAAAAGATTGCACAATTTTTGAAATCACGAAAAGTCTGAAATGCAGCGAATTCTTAAAATATAATTATCAAAATATTGTTACAATCACTATAAATTCTGTTTTAGGTAACAGATAATTTTTGAATTTCACACAACTTTTTAGAGAACTTCTCAATATAAACATTAATGAGCGTGCGACTGAGTGTTTTCAATTAATTTGAAGGAAAAAAAATGTAGGTATAGCAAACTAAAAGTATATAATAATCCAATTATGAAAAATTAGAGCCCAAGGGGCTCTAATACATATTATCTTTTGATTTAATACCAAAAACACAATGTTTAATGAAAGATAATACCAAAGATAGTACGTATTAGGAGATAGAACTTTTTGTGAATCTGGCCCCAAGGAGTACAGGTGTGCGTTCGCGCAAGGTAAAGTATGATAGGAAGGGATGGGCGAACCGAGGCTCGAACCCGGGACCTCTCCTGGTTGTATCAAAACTATACAAGTTAACTAATTTCTATATTTAATAAATGCAAACTATAGTTACAAGTTGCAGTTATAAAATGTTTCGAAGTAACCGTGCATCAAGTTATACTTAACAACAATAATTATCATTTAATTATTATTGCTCCAGCAATGTATTCGAGCGTTGTATCCAGCGTTGTATTATACAACTTTTACATGTGTTTGGCTTAATGAAAATTCATGGTCTTAAAAATACCAATAAATCAAATGTATGTTATACAAAACGTAATACTTCAAAATTATTGGAGACACCAATTATACGCTATAGACGAGTGACTGTAAGCTTTGAAAGCAAAATAATACAATTTTCTATATGTGATAAATAATAATAATAGAAAGAAGGTTTATCTACCCACCTCCAATGTTCTTATCATGTATCATCAACGATCACTAATACCATTGTTGTATATACCGGGTGGCGCAAAAAATCCGAGGTCTCTATATCGAAATTATGAATGATAGAGTGCTGTAATTTGTACATATATAAAACACATACCAAAATTTAATATGTGCAAGTTAAAACATATTTATTGAATAGGAAAAAAGTTACAAATGATTGAAGTTACAGTAAAAAAACAGAATAAACCAGACGAAATTGGTGTGTTAGATGAATTGATTTGTAGATACTTTGTATGTGTACTTATGAATTTACAAATAAATATACATTTATGTTTAATAAATGTATGTGGATTTATCTTGAATTTATTAGGTGAGTTTATGTGTGAATTTATGTAACTTTCGTATAACGACACGGAGTAACTTTTCATAATTAATCATTGATTATGATTGATCATTCAGTTGCTCTTCTCTTCCCCCTCCACTTCTCTTCTTGAAACCACGTCTCAATAAGGTACATACTTGCTTTACCAATGGAGTAATTTTTCTGTCAAATTATAATCAACGCAAACTTACTTACGTGCAAAACAGCTGTTCTTTTTAACAAGCTTCTGGTCCTTGTTTCAACTCAAACGCACCCTAATTTCAAAGCTGGTATAAACTATTTTTCAACGATTAATTTCAAATGAATGTTACTTTTTCTCATTATTCAAATATTTCTACAAATTGATATTAAATGTTGTCATATTTGTTCTATAATGTGTGAAAGTTTCAACTCTATCATTTATAGTTACGCCGGAGTGACCTATCAAACAGGGGGATTTATTTTTGCGCCACCCGGTATATTAAATGCAATATAGCAGTATGCAAATGGATAATATAGAAACTAGAAAGTGGGACGTAAACAGCTCAGTCACATTGTGGACAGTGCATGTGATGTTTCTGGCGCTGACAATGTGTCTCTCGGGTGGCATAGAAGGTAGTGTGACTTATCTTCGCTCTGCTCAGTGAGGTATGGACTACTCGTGTCGTACACTAGAGTGATGTAGGCTTTCTAAGCATAGTAATATATGTTAATATTAATACTGCATTGAACTGATTCTGTGAGAAACATTATCGTAAGTCATGTCAATCAAAGTAGTGTTGGCAAAACGGGTGTATGACAGGTGTGTGGATTTAGGTGAATGCTTGGCAGGTTATTGCAGATGTGGACTTAAATGGCTAGCATGGCAGGTTATTGCATTTGGACTCAAGTGGCATGACATGCAAAGGTCGGCCATAGCTGGAGCTTTTTTTCACATATGACATGAAAGGGAGTCGTGGGCAGAATTTAAATATTCAATTCAAAGCATTCGATTTTTTTCTAGTATGTTTTTGTATTGAAAGAGAAATATTTATATTGGAATCTGAAAGCTTCAATTATAATCATTAATCACTAATACAATATTTGTGTAATTTTAGTAGTTTATATAAATTTGTAACAATTACTATAAATATATATATATAGATATAAATAAACAGATAATGAATTGAATAAAATACCTCTCGTATTTTACCTGTTGGCGTACGCATTGATGAAATCGACCTAAAATATAACGAGGGACTCTGCATACGGCACCTCCACCATCAACCGTTGTAATATTCAAACTACACTCAATAAAATCATAAGTTCTTAAAGTTGATTTAATTTAAAATGTCAATATCAAATCTATTTTAGAGTCCCATTATAATAGTTTTCCTAAATCACTTAAGTATTAAGTAAGTTTTAAAATCCCGAAATAAATTATAAAAATTTCACTACAAATGCCACCAAATGTTCTATTATTAAACTTGAGATAAGATAAGAATAAGATACATTCAGGAATTAATTAATCAATCATAGACTAATTAATACATGTTTTATTTCCTCAAGAAGTCACGATCCTGATAGAAACATGAAAATCCCAACATCTGCCACCATTTGTATTAGTCACTTTGATTTTAACATTAAGAAAGCAATTTACACAATTCGCAGTAAATGATAAACAATTTTTTTTTTTTTGTTTTTTTTTTAAATTTAAAATAAATTATTTATGTGTTATTGAAATGTCTTTCTTTCCATACATTTATACGTTATGCAACATTTAACATGTTTCCTAATAACTAATGTATCACACTTTAAAAAAATACTGTTGATTACATATTTCTTTATTTTTATTTTTTAATTTATAATTATCCACAGATCTTCCTTTTAAAATAATAAATCTATTACATACCATCAACTGCATAATTGTAAAAATGATTTTTTTTTCTTTTGTACAAATGTAGGTAGATAATAATTTAGTATCCGTTTTTTAGCACGCTTAATTTTGTTTTGCATGGAATTGTATAATTGTTGTAAACAGAACAATAAATACCTTTGTCAGTTGATGGGGGCATTATTCATGTAGTTCCTTAACTCCCTTGTCTAAATTTCTCGAGATTTAAAAAAAAAATAGGTCTACCATAACTTTCACGAGACAAAAAGAAAATATATGTAAAAAGGACGTTAATGTGTATCCCTAGTCAGGTGTTCAAATGCGCATGGTAGATGGGCGTGTTTGGTTTGGGGCTGGTTTAAGGTGAGATGGACAAGGGATGGGGTGGGGGGGGGGTGAACCTCCCCAGTTCCATGGTCGATTCGACGCCTGCACCGTGCGTCGTCGGGACGCTACCAGTATAGCCCGGGGTTTGAGTCGAGAACACGGCACACACACCAACCGGCGGCCCGAGAAGGGGCGGACATTGCCACTCTGTTTACATCCCTCAAAGAAGTATCAGCGGTAAGTCAGAGTTTTATATTTTAATTGTATTTTAATTGTATTCGTGTTTTATCAGCATGTTTATAATTGATAATAATTTACGTCTTCAGAATCATACAATATTTGACGTTAGAAATTTAAACACGTGTAAGGTGACACTGATACTCGGAGAATTCTGTACGAACACAGAGGATTCTTGGTATACTGACACAAAAATATATCGATATTTTCAGCATATTATAGAAATATAATATACCTGAAAAGCATTTTCACGCTTTCACCATAATGTAGGTCACGGCAACAAAAAAATACTCACGTTTCTTTTTCTCGTTTACAAAGTAAATAAAAATGCCTCAAGTGATGTCTAGCTAATTGGTTTCTGGAATGAAAAAAGAATATACTTAACTTTTGAAAAGGTTATACATGACATCACCATGAGTTTGAACAAGTTGGGATTAGACGAGAACAATGGGAATGATGGATATTTAAAAAGGAGAGATGGACCAGTATCACAATGCGGTTACTTCTCTATATGAATCATTTGTGTTGTCGATACAGACCTCTACCTATCCCAGTCAGTGTTCATGAATGTTTCAAGCTCAACTCTACCGTGGCCATTGAATTATGCATCAGCGGTTAGGACCACGGCATTCTGCTCTTGCCAATCTCTTTTTTTAAACATTATTCCACCATCAGTTGGATTTGCATGCCACAATATAGATGATACTAAGCAATGAAACAACAGCTCAATTATTCCATTAGTGTCTATTACAACTTTATATAAGAGTAACTGTTAATGTTTTGCAAACATTGCGAAATAGGTGGTATAAT
The DNA here is from genome assembly GCA_934045905.1 of Leuctra nigra. NCBI lineage: Eukaryota > Metazoa > Arthropoda > Insecta > Plecoptera > Leuctridae > Leuctra > Leuctra nigra. The sequence goes on along the minus strand of OW203763.1, from coordinate 30,812,975 downwards.
TTTAATTAATCATCAATAATATACTCTTAAATATCATCCATTATATATGCCATTGGAATATATTATACCTATAACCTGAGAATGAAATGTGAGGTTGGTTTCATCACTTCAAATATGTTTGAGATCGCAAAAATATATTTAAAATAATATATTTTCCTATAACTTTATCATTGTAATAACTGATTTATAATAACATTTATATAATAACATTTATAAATAATGATTGTAATAACATTTTAATAACTTTATTAGTTGCTAATATTAAATTATAAAAAAACCCGCGGCTGTTGTATTATTCGTTACCCACGGTTCTTGTCAGATCATCGAGATTGACATCGAACGCGACCAGTACTTGGTTGGGTGACCGTTCAAGTCTGTCTTGCTGGTTACTGCCGTTGTGCTAGAGTGTCTGAGGATTAGTGTAAACCCCACTCCACCTGTTATCAGTATCTCGACGGCGCGGGTTGTGGGAGCCCTGCTGTAATGTTACACCGAGATGTTAAGCCGTTGCCCCTCTTGGTGGTCCCCTTGATATCTTTCGACAGGAGTAGGCTATATACCCGTACCGGATTTCCTCTCTTCCCTTTATGAGTAGGTAAATTCTTGTGATTTATTTAATTAATATCGTCATAACTTTTAAAACATTGAAATTAATCAAAACGTGAAAAATTGTTTTCGTGGCTTTTTCTTGAATCGAACTTTGACGCGGATCGTCGACTTTTAAATACCATAGCTTTGCCCAAACTTGACTCAAAGGTAAACAAATTGGGTATGTTTTACCTTTACGTCTAGTTTGAGCACCAAGATGATAGTATTCTTATTTCTTAGGTTGACTAAAGAAATAGTAGCAAACTACTTTTCACATTTTTAATAATTCAAATGGTTAAAAAGTTATTACATTATTTAGGAAATATTGTTACAAAAATTTATCTCAGAGTGCAGACGATCACTATAATGGTGGATAACTTCGTTGAGTAACCTTTTTTAATATCATGTTTATATTTTACATTACATATTAATGAATACAAACAAAATATTCCACACTAAGTAGAGCAACGCCAATAGTAGAGCAAAATAAAGGATAGTAACATTAACAATAATAAATTGGTACTTATAAAAAAAATGCTACTAGAAACGACATTCAAAACAAATCGAGATGGTCGATGGTCGAACATTATTTTAAAAGGCTTAGTAAACTTGATGTTATAGAAAAATTTAACGAATATTTTCTGAGCAATTTAATAGTGCAGCATTTGATTTTCTGCTATATACCTATTATATACAACAATAAGACCGTAAGTACATATCTGAATAGTCCCAGATTATCAATTATTTTGTTATTTTTATTGAATTCTTGAAAACAACTTCTGAAAAAAACATTTCAATGTAATCACGAGTAAAAGTACACCGTAATGTGTACTTCTCTACTGTTCTTGTACAATTCTGTCTTGTGAAATTGATTGCTCTTTCCGTTCGTATCACTAGCCGTGTTCTAGTGGCATTGAGCCAACCTCTTCGACTCAGTCGCTTAGTGCCCGTCAGAGATCGGCACCTCCACGCACGATATCCAATCAACTCGCTTCCGGATTTGTCTCGATTTTCGTGCACACCGAATACCGCCAGGACTTTACACTGTTCATTGGCTTTACGTCTTTGTTAATGGCGACGAAGAAGTAGGATTGGGGATGTTGAGATTTAATGAAAACGCCTCACATAACCTTGCTTCAGGAAGAATTCGTATCAGAAGCTCTGATTTCGACGTATTTGAATATTTCTAATGCTTGAAGCCACCCAGTGATGGATCGGAGAAATGAGGGAAGGGGGGAGTAGAATTTGGACAACGGCTAGGAATCTGCAGATACTTGCTGAAGGAATTTCGATATTAGCAGACGAAAAATTAGAGTGATATTTTATAATGGTGTTCAACGTCGTGTACTCATGATTATGAATATGGTTGGGTAAGGATGGAAGGTGAGAAGAACGCGGTCGTGGTCTCTTGACTGAGGGAAAACACAACTCAATGTCAGTGAGGGTGGACTGACAGGAGGAGATCAGGGGTGCGATTATATAAAATGACAAGTTTCTTGTCGAGTGACAATTTTTTCGTCTCAATGCTATTCACGGCCTCCTTGGTTGAGATGAGAAGTTTGTCACTGCGATAACAGGATGAGGAAGTCAGGATGAACTCCATCGTGTTTGTACTTTATAGGTACTGTTATAAGAGTCTAAATATGTCAAAAAATATTCGATACGAACAGAATTAATGTTGAGATTTTATAAAATTTAAAAATCAGTTGCGATGTATGACTTGACAGTTTTAAGTTTCAGTTCAGCCATAGCTTCTTATTTTTACTACAATTAACAATTATTTGCGTTAATCAGCAGTTTCAGAGTTATAGTTTAACTTGATTTTTTTTTATTCACAAGGGACAATGTTTTGCAAAGATAAAATGAAGTAACGATTCAAATGTTCTGTGACGAAGATAGTAGGAAACTTTTTATACCAAAGTTCTCATCAAATATCGAATGAGTACTTTGTGACGTGTGGACACAATTATTTTCATGTTGGTAGGCCCTAAGGTAATTTGTAATATATTCTTGTGTCGATCCCCC
>OW203763.1:30560625-30810162 GCA_934045905.1 Leuctra nigra | reverse complement strand
GTTCTATTGGTTGAAACGTTGGCCTTAGGTATTTAATAATCATACTTCGAATAAAAAACCTATTTCAAACCCTTTTTATAAACGTGTAATATGAAACCCCCCATAGGTATTATAAAACTAGCTCCCTTGAGTACATTTCACCCACCTCCTGCAAATATACGCGTATGCTCTACAGCTACGACACACATTTATCTAACAAGACCATAGCGCCAGTAAAAATGGAAATGAGAAAACAATGAAAAAAAGTTAAAAATCAAGTATGTCCATACAAAATTTAGAGTAGGCAGTCTTGTAATTTTTTATACCTCCTAGTCCCAACTCGCCAATTAAGGAACCCTTCTCTTTAGGTTTAAAATATCATTCTGCTATCCTTTCCTCTCCTATCTCATCAAACGCCTGACATCAAAAGTCTTCTTGGAAATAAAAGTTCGGTCATAAAACACTTGGTCGTAATAGCGCTCTGATCGGTTGGCATTTTTCTTCGAAAATAACCAAGAAACTTACCTATTTGATGGCACTACTTCTATTCCAAACTACTGGTTTACTCATGCTTGGAAAGCATTGAGTTAAAACTACAATTTGTGATTCAGTATTTTATATGATCAGTGAGTTACAGATTTAAGTCGCTCTGCCTCTTTGCCAAGTTCACAATTCACACATTGCACAAGTTTTTATGAGTCTTCTAAGTTATTCGCAAAAACATGAACATGCTTACACTTACTTAGCCATGCCACACATAGACATTAGACATGCTTACATGTGCATGTAAGTACAAGACTTGCAATACTTCGGTATTCAAAATTGACTTTATTGTTGATTGTATATCTGACTACGGTAGGTATATCTGTACATATGTGTGGGTGTGTGATCGTGTGTGATATAGGTGTATATCTGGCGGTTAATTTTCATTTAATTAACACTTGACCTATTCTTATGATTGTGGAAACAAAACAAATGCAATCTTTTTGCAAGAATTATTATGGCTCTGTGGAATAAAAACTCATATGACAGGCAATTCTTATCCTCAAGTAATAAAATTGGCTTCCCAAGGAAACTCGATGCTGGCCAGAATTTTAATCAAATTGCTATTTCCAATAACAGAACATTTGTGAGTTTTGCGAATAGACTCACAAATTGACTGGTCTTTGTGGTGAATACTTATTGATGTTTGAAAGGTACTTCATTAATATGTTTTTCCACTCTGCAAAGTAATTAAACAAATACAATACATTTTCACACAACACCTATTTAACTATTGCTCGTATTTCTATAGTGTATTATAACAATTATAATAAACTATAATTAATAACTTAACTGATTCTAGTTATTATTAGAATATTTTTTCGTAAGGGATTAACTGTTTAATTTCAATTTGCACATCTAAGAAATAACATACTAATTGTCGAGTTTTACACTTATTTACATTATTCAAGTTTTACCAGATTTCTAACTTTTGAGACCTCTGAAAATATATGAGGACAATGTCAAATTGCCTGGCCTTATTATTACTTGAACTGACTTGTGAGTATCCATCCACTGCTGAATAGTATTTGTGTTGAAGATGATGATAAGCAGTGATTGCATACAAACTCCTTCTAAACATGTACAAAGTCCTTCCCCGATATCATGGGTTTCAGAAATGATCATTGTGTCGTGCAGTGATAATCTTTCATGTAGAAAATGCTAATTAAATGTAATTGATAATATTCAAAGGAATCACGTTGAAATTATGCATCAGGCAATATCTGATTAAAGTAGGATAGGTATAATCTCAAAAAAGATAATTTCATTAATATTATTTTCTTACGTAAAACATTGTGAGCATTTAAATTCAAGACTTTCCAATGCACTATCTAAACGTAACTAAATTAATTTCCTCTCCTGTGGCGTTAGTATTCAAAGTTTAAACAATTCCTCTTTAAAAACATGAAACGACGTTTGATTAAATTTCCATATAATTTAATTATCAATTTAATTATAAGGTACGTTTTTAAGCTCACGGGACAAGAAGGTATACTTATTTTAAAATTAGCCAGGGTTTGAGCAATATGTAACACTTGATCTCTACTCTGCTTGGCACGACTGTGTTTTAATAACATTTAATACTAATTTAAAAAATAATCAAGTATTCCTTTTTGTTACTTATTCGCATTATCTACAATATTCTGCAATATTGTAATGATATTTTTTTCACATCGCGTGAACCATCATATACTTAAAAGTCTGTTGTTGGAAATGACAGGTGGATGAAATGGAAAAGCAAGCTTGTCATTGATCCTTTGTTGTTAACTATTGCAGGCACTAACATGGGGCTGATTCAGGAAATTTTTGGGGAATGAACTGCTAAAAAATACTTAAAATGTTTCATTAATAAATATAATTAATTAATTGTTATCCAATTTCATTAATATATTTGTCTAAATAACATAATTTATCTCAAGTATTTCGTCAATATTTTATAAACAATCGTGTTTTCATAAAATTCTTAAATACAATAATGTCACAAGCTATGATTCATAATTGAAGACAGCAAAAACTGACAATTTAAATTTTTCTGAACGAATGGAAATTCGGAATAATTCAAGAAAGTGATAGAAATGAGATATAAACTAGAACTTCTATTGTACGAATGAAAATAATACAATCAAAGCAATTTTACAATGTTGACTGAATGATGAAAGAAATTGAGTTTCCAATGCACTCATGTTATCATATTCGGTCTTCTTATTTTCTCTTCAATGACAGAGAAGTATAGTACTTTGAAACTACGATTCAGTTTAGAAAGCATTGTCATAGCAATGGTTGTACGAAAAAGTATAAGATATCAGTGAGTGAGTTTGTTCTGTTCTTGTTCTAGCATGGGAAACAATGACGGTGCTCAACGTTACGGCAACATGAAAACATCCGCCATTTTGCGCTCAACATGCAAAGCCTTGTCGGCATTATGTGGATCGTTCTAGCATTAATATCAGGTAAATCAAACTTACTCTTAGAATCTGTTTAAAATTATATTGTTCATCTGAAACGATATTATATTTCGCTCCATTTACAAACAATGCTCAATCAAGTTTAATTACAATAGGTTGGTTATTCGTTACACGAATTAAGTTTTATTTCTTTGTAAACTTTCAAAGAGCTAAATCTCGTTCAAAATGTTTCCAGAAAACGAAAGTAAATTTTCAAAGGTTTGTAAATGAGCTACATTAACATTAATTCATATTACAATTTCACTGAGTAGCTGCGTTGTTGGAACAATGTTGAAATACTCTAGAGTTTAATCGTACAAAGTAGCAAGAAGCAGAGTAAGTAATAAAATAAGATTTAAGACGCGAGTGCAGCTCTTACATATGACATTAAAATGTCCAAATTGTGTAGTTACAACGTCATGTATCACCTAAATCCCAAATAATGACATTATTCAAAATCTACCATTTGCATTAATACTCATTCGATACCAATTTTGAGGGATTTGATGAAAATTCAATATAATTCCTGTATTAATCCCTGAAATTTAGTGATTTCAATTTAATCCAAAATGGCAACGAATTACTTATTATTACGAGTATGTGAGCTTTGTAGTGATGGACTTGATGAACTTGGGTGAGATTGGTGAGCAATCCCAGGTGCCGTGTTCCAATATTGTGTTGATTATACGTAACGCGATTGTGGCTATACTGACTATACATTAATCATTACGCAGTTGCAGTTTGTGAAATTGTAATTCTTGTTTGCTGATTCGAAAGAAAAACACTTTGTTTCCTATTATTGCTTTTAATATTCTTCTGTGTTTATTTATTTATTTATTTATTTATTTATTTATTTATTTATTTATTTATTTATACATCTTACAAAATGATAATAAAAATTATCATAGTGGCAAGGTACAATAACAATAATAACAATAATAACAATCAAATAAGTTAGTCTCTATCAAAATTTAAATTTAAATGTAGAAGTTTTTGAAATGTTTTCGCAAGAACTTAATATTGTGAATACGACAGATATTCTGTTTATAGTTTGATAACAATTTTGAATTTGACACTGACAAAAGTGATTTTCTTCAGATTATCTAGTATTAAATTAAAATATTAATATTCTACAAGAAATCCACCAAGTTAAACGATATTTGATATCTCACGTATATTCGATTTCTAAAGGTGGTTTTATCAAAAGAACATTGCCAATATTGAATCTTATGATTCATTTCAAGAAATCTTTTTCACCACAAAGTCTTTCAGTTATTGAGACGTAAAATCGGCAATAAAAGTGCGTCAGAGAAGCGAAGGAATCGAAACATCGCCTGGATGACATCAGAAAGAGAATCCTTTGAGATTTGCCACTTTTACCTTGGTTTGTTCCATTAAAATGCATTTTTATCTATGATACTTTTCTTTTGATAGTTTCTTTTCAAGTTGAAGAGTAGCCGGACAAATTCAGTCGATATTTTGTACAGATATTTCAACCCGAAGCCATATGATCATCATTTTAGAGAATTAATATAATTTAAAAAATATGCTAGTTATCATCTTAAAAAAGGTCCAACTTAAACTCATCTACATTATATTAATTTTGAAGTACTATTTTGTCTAATATTACAGATACATATTCGTAAAATAAAAAGATCAGAAGAGTAAACGGACAGTCGAGACTAATACTTGAATTTATATTTACATGTTTATATAGTTTACGAAAGAAAATGATTGGTACAGTAATTTTGTTTCATATTGGAAAAAATTATACGGTTCTTCAGTTATGGATAAGATTTCTGGGCTCGTGTGTAACTGTGCATATAATGCGTGCAAAAATTCTAGTTTGTCATGTAAAGTAATGAATCCCTTTAATCGATTACCGTTAATGGAAGAGATAAACAACTTGTAAAAGTAAGTGCACCCTTCATTCTTAGGGTTAAAATTACATAAACGATCCACCCTTCCACATCACTCTTGTAAAGTACACCTACTAAATATTTTGTAAATTAAGGGGGCGCAATCAAACTACGCAGATGGTTCAATTTAAGAAACCAAACGATTAAAGCATATACTTTCTGTTATAATCGTGTTGCTTAGGTCAAATTGAATAGTAGTTTTACTTCGTTGTACGTACGGTACTTACGGTACCAATACGGTACTTTTTGTTATGTTTATACATAATGTGTACATTTAAATGACACGAATCAGCAAATATCGCATCTGCCAGTCCATATTTACCATATCATTATTTTACATGTATTGACATAACCATAGAAAAAAGCTTAAAAAAAGCTGTTAAACGTTGATCAAAAGTATAACAGTGAGAAAAAAATATATATATTAGAACATTTGACTTGAAATATGTGAACAGCATCGAGTCACCTGGCAATCGCTCGATACAAGAGTAGCGCTATCTCTTCACCAGTTTCTTTCAAGATGTTTTTATCCTAATGCAAAGCCCTCGGCGACATCCCTTATCACCCTTTCATCATTTTATACACACCGCAGGCATCTAATCTAGCCATTCTCTAGTTGCATATAAACGAATCGATGGCGTGAAAAGTTGGTGCATCTTCATTCTAGTAGAGTTATTGCATTGATAAGGAATAATAACGGGTAGGGAGACGTTGCCTTAGGTTGATTACATTGTGAGTACCAATCAATCACAGGTGTAGTTCGCAAGAAGTTTCTTTTCATTTTGTGCTATAAAGTCATCAGCAAGGCATTATTATCTGGCATCCTATGCGTGATCGATTGTTAAGCGAACAATAGGTACTTAAAACTCGACTCAGCAAGTTTAATAGAAAAGTTTATTGTCCACAACGAAGAAATACTTTCTCCTTCAGTTTCAACCAAGTTTCACATTCACACACACACACCCTTTTCAGTATAAAACTTCTCTAAGTTGGTCCTTGACTTTAGCTTGTTGTATTCCCAGAGCAATTTTCCTGTTAACATCTGAAAAGTTGCTGCTAAGCGAGACCTATCAGGAAGTTAACTAGGTGTTGCCGCCCGTGACAGCCTACTCGCTTTCAATTCCATGCAGACACCTTGTTTTACATTCACAACTTGCATCGCTTTGCAAAACCAACACGATCACGACTCACATTCAAATTGACACTTCTTTATTGAATAATGGAAACGATGGTGGGTATACTTCTGTATACGAGGAGTTTTCCCAAGCCTTAACATGGAGTAGAGTGGTACATTAACTCTCCCTCTTACTTTTACGATGATTTAACTTCTTTTAGTTTGTTTAGTCTTACCTCACCTTTCTAATACACGTAGGCTGGTTTTATGGGCCGGAAACTCGCTTTCCACGAAAAACACGGAAAAGAGAAACTCGAGTATAAATAAATGTCCGGGGTTGTTTTAAGCGCGTGGTGACCAATAGAAACGCGGCAGGAGGTTTCAACCCCTAACGCCGTTCAGAATCCCAATATACAACGTTTTTAACCCCCATTTGCGAACAAGATATTTTCGGAGCTTTTCTTTGGGGATGGGAAATAACAGGACATCGCCAACAAAATGAAGTAGTAATTTTGAAGAGATAATGAAATTACAGCACTTTCAGCGTACCACGTTTCAGGACACTCTATTTTTGTCTGAAAGATTTCGGGCGCCAAATGAAATTTTGAAATATTGAACTACACCAGCATAAAAACTTTTGAATATATTGGAATTATAAAATGTCACCAGTGCTTTTTTATTTAAACAAATAACTTCATTGAATATTTGCCATTTTCAATCTTCCACCGGATCACATAAATGGCTTCATATGTCTGTCATTATCATTTACTTTACATTTAATTAGCGAAGAGCAAGAGTGAAGCTCCAACACAATTAGAACTGTTTGCAGAGCACATAGGGCTGTGCATGCGGGAAACTGAGCCAAGTGGTTACTGCATCACTGCAAATGGATTTTACAACAAAATTAACAGAGGTTCATTCATTTATAACTTACAACTACGATATGTACTTCACAACATTCTTCATACTGAACAAGAAAACATATATTTATATTAATATTGTTGTGGAAAATCCTACCTGGCCACGACGCCTAACAATATTTACAGACAAATACATTAAATCTTAAGAGACTGTGAGCGTTCTATGAACTTCTTTAAACACAATTACTTATCATTTACAGATAAAGACATTAAAACATGAGACTGTGAGCGTTCTATGGACTTCTTCTAAGCACAATTACTTATCATTTACAGATAAATACATTAAAACTTAAGAGACTGTGAGCGTTCTACGGACTTCTTCTAAACACAATTACTTATCATTTACAGATAAAGACATTAAAACTAAAGAGACTGTGAGCGTTCTACGGACTTCTTCTAAACACAATTACTTATCATTTACAGATAAAGACATTAAAACATGAGACTGTGAGCGTTCTATGGACTTCTTCTAAGCACAATTACTTATCATTTACAGATAAATACATTAAAACTTAAGAGACTGTGAGCGTTCTACGGACTTCTTCTAAACACAATTACTTATCATTTACAGATAAAGACATTAAAACATGAGACTGTGAGCGTTCTATGGACTTCTTCTAAGCACAATTACTTATCATTTACAGATAAATACATTAAAACTTAAGAGACTGTGAGCGTTCTACGGACTTCTTCTAAACACAATTACTTATCATTTACAGATATAGACATTAAAACTAAAGAGACTGTGAGCGTTCTACGGACTTCTTCTAAACACAATTACTTATCATTTACACATAAAGACATTAAAACTAAAGAGACTGTGAGCGTTCTACGGACTTCTTCTAAACACAAATACTTATCATTTACAGACAAATACATTAAAACAGAGGCGACTGTACGTTCTACACAGAGGTTATTCATATATGTGATGATATTGTAGAAAAATAAAGGCTCAAAATTATAAATGAACAGTCGCTCTGATTATCGTCTTTGGATGTTTGTAATAATTAACAAACATAACATCACAGTAATTCTAAGTGCTGTCAAATGCACCATCTCTAGTTGAGTTTTATTAATGAGATATCTCCTTGAGCTGGTTGGATGATGCGGTGTACTCAAGTGACTCTATTCGCAGGCTGCTCAGGAAATCCGGATGCTAAGCGACTCTACGATGATCTCCTATCGAATTATAACAAGTTGGTGCGACCGGTGGTGAACGTGTCCGATGCTCTCACCGTCAAAATCAAGCTGAAACTCTCGCAACTCATAGATGTGGTGAGTACCTACTGAATTAGAAATTATTGAGATAGCAAAAGTTTCGATTCAAGCTGTACGACTGGTGAAGATAATGGTGTGGGAATTTAGTGGAGTTCGAGATTTCATGGTTCATTTAATTCACAGTCGGTCTTGACTTCTTCAGTCTATTTTCAATAGACTCTCTGCCAATTGTGGACGTGTTTAAAGGACGATTTTGTTGAGAGCCCCTCGAAAATCTTTGTCTGACAGAGAGGCGAGAACTAAAGGCATTCAGTGGCACTTCGAGTTAAAATTGTTTCGAGCAAATGAAATCTAAGATACATTTTGAAATAAAATGTGTTTCTATTTGTATCAAATTCGTATAGAAAATAATTTTTAATTAATATTTCAAAATAAATACAAAGATCTTCAATCAGCCCAAGATATTGTACAATGTTTACAAATTTGTAATTTATAAACTCTTAACCCAAAATAATTTTGGAAAGTATTGATTAAATACATAAATCTTTCAAAAGTGTGTTGAGAAAATTATTTGCAAATCAGAAGTAACACCACTGCAAATGACAATATTGACGCATTGACGTTTGGCGTATTCAAGAGGCTCTCAACAAAATCGTCCACAATGTGTACGCTATTGTATTGTCTGGTATTATGGTGGAGTAAAAAGTGGCATAAAAGCTTCTTTATAGAGAGCTGTTAATTCAGTTTACCGTCAAAACCAATTCCTAGCAGTTGTCGATTTGACAATGTTCAACAGGATGAATCAGGAAAAGCCGATTTGAAATGTTGAATGAAATGAATTGTGAAGTAATCGATACCTTTATAGGACTTTGTTCAATATTGTCATGTAAAACCGTAAATATTTATAATCAAGTAATTAATTGACACAGTCAATATCTTTGGAATTACTACCGGCTAGGTCCCTATGCAGTTTAACGACAATGTAAAATGCAAGACTGTGTATTGCCTTGACAATTAAAGCGCTCTAGTGTTCAAATATCAAGATGTACATCTAGTAACCACATTATACATAGAGTGACAAGGTTCAGCACTTCTACCTTGGGCCTCACTCCTTCTCTGCCACGATAAACAGCCAGCTTTCCGTCAGATATATGCCACGGTATGGCATAATCATTCAGATCATGGAAAATTTACGCACTCCTGACTTTGATAGAAACAAGACAAGAGCACCACAATATCTCAAAATAATATGAACATTCAGAGTTCTCTATAATATGAGCTCGTCGAGATAAAGTCATGCTTCAGAGATTCGACTCTTCTATATATACATACCTCATCATAAGCTATTCTCTCTTCAACATCCATTTTACACGGTCCAAGAAGCGTTTCCAGTGTCATTGGATAGGTTGGTAGTGGGGGGTGGGGGGGAGGGGTAGTTTTAAAAATTCATGGACAATCTTCAAGTCGGAAGTATAGAAAGGCTGAATATCCGTTCACAACCGCATCTCACATTCTATCTGAATTATTTAGTCATTGAAGTCGAGAGCACCTCTAGGGAATTGGAACAGATTCTTACTTTAATTAGTTAAGATCGATTTTGTTCTAAATTCAATTACATTAGAAGTACTATGTTAGTATAGAAGTGAACTTGTTTAGTTAGAGTGGTAACTATTATTCCGTACTAGATGCTCAAAAACTTGATTTTATTTGAGAAAAGTTTTGAGATTGAGTTAAAGTTTTAGTATATCATCATTAAATAAATCACGTAGCGAAAATTTAATTCTAATTGAATACTAATACATTTACATGTTAATTAATTTCAGAACTTGAAAAACCAAATTATGACAACTAATTTATGGGTTGAGCAGTCTTGGAATGATTATAAATTGCAATGGGATCCTCGGGAATACGGTGGAGTCGAAATGTTACACGTACCTTCCGACCACATTTGGAGGCCGGACATTGTCCTCTATAATAAGTAAGTTAACAGAACATTTTCAATTAAATGGTTCCATTCATTCATTTGACTTGAAATGCAGATTGTAAACAACGAATTTTTTCTTACAGTGCCGACGGAAATTTCGAAGTAACACTCGCCACAAAAGCTACGTTGAATTACACTGGTCGAGTGGAATGGAAACCTCCTGCGATTTATAAGTCTTCATGTGAAATAGATGTCGAATATTTTCCATTCGACGAACAAACTTGCGTCATGAAGTTCGGTTCTTGGACCTACGACGGATTTCAGGTAAATATGTCATTTACTTTTTCATATTTTGTTTGAAATCAAGAATGTTTTTGTATGTCATCTGTTTGTTAAAGAAATTGTTTGTAAAGAAAATGAAACGCAAATTGAATTTTGTCGAAGAAGTAGAAGAACGTGATCTAATTATGATATCTTGCTCTAAAGTTAATGAAGAAAGTGGATGATCATAATATAATCAAACTGGAGTGCATTATTAGCTTTGGGATAATCAGGATTTCCATTCAAAAGTTTTTCCGAATATAACATTTTTGTTTGCCAAGTAATAAAGAATCAAGAGGATCAGTTAAGTAATTATTGACTTGTCAAGCCGGTGTTCGAGTAGCGTAACCCATAATTCAACTTGCTCCTGTTCTGGATATTGACTATAGAATGAGCTCTGCACTTGCTGCGTGTAATTATGTTCCAAATCACTTCGGCCTAGTTTCATAACTGCATTCTCTCCCGTGTCAGGTTGCAATGTTGTTAACGTTATTGTGATCGGCTAATCACAAGCCAACGTACAGTAAACTGTTAAGTTCTACTAACACCATAAGGTAGTCTCCATCATAAACTAAAGTGATTTTTGTTATTACAGTTTCATGAATTTTTAAACCATTTTCTTTGAAACTCATTTGCGGAAAAACTCACAATTTGTAGAAACATCACGTAACACTATTAAGAACGGGAGTAGGTATCATTTTTTCTTCAAAAGAAATACAAAATTGTTATTCATAAAAGCAATGCGGACTTTTTAATAAAGTTTGTATATAACATAAAGTTTCTATTAAAACGAAACTTGTCAATCTAGAGCAACTTTGTCTTGCATCGCTTGACTTTGCTGATCAGTTTCGTACAAGATTGCGGTTGCTCCATCCGCAATCCCCCTTTAATGCTTCGGGAACATTTAATGAAAGATTTCACCACGAACCGCCTTCCCCATATCCTACACAGTCGTTAACTCCTAGCTCTTTAGTACGACCGTTTCATATTATAGTGTTTTATTAGTGATCGATTTCCTTACCAGGTTGATTTGCGACACATCGACGAGGCGAAAGACTCGAACGTCGTCGAGATCGGCGTCGACCTTTCGGAGTTTTATACTTCAGTTGAATGGGATATTTTGGAAGTGCCAGCTGTGCGCAATGAGAAATATTATACGTGTTGCGATGAACCGTATCTCGACATCACGTTTAATATCACGATGAGACGGAAGACGCTCTTCTACACGGTGAATTTGATCATCCCGTGCATGGGGATCTCCTTCCTGACAGTCCTGGTCTTCTATCTGCCTTCCGACAGCGGGGAGAAGGTAATTACGTCGACTTATTTAGGTTTCATACTAGGGAAATACATTTATGAATTACCATAGTAATGTAATAGAATTTAATTAGTTACATTCAGTTATTGAATTTAGTTGTTGTATTAAGAATTATAAAACATTCAATTGGACTTTCTCACAATTCTTTTATTGAAAATAAAGCATTTTAATCTAGATATAACTAAAATTCATCAGGTGATTCTCATTAAATGTTTATAAGAGGCTTCATTAGGTAATATTTTACTTATATGTAAATATTTTAAGAAAATATTACCTGAAGAAATCTAGTGAGATCTAGATAAAACGTTGTATTTTTCAAATAAAAGAATTGAAAAAAGTACAGTTGAATGTTTTATATTTTAATAATAAACTACATAATTACAAATTGACCTACACAATGAAATAAACATTAACACTTTAATCTTTAATCTTTAATCTTTACTTTGAGCCATTTTCTTCAAATTATCTTCAAACTGATAAGAATTATATTGTTTTTTGCTCCTCATGAAATCTTCATAGGACTGTTGTTAATTCGGTAATCTCTCTGGATCAATGTTAATAAATGAACATGAACATGAAGATGAAGATGAACACATACAGTTTTCAGAGAATTGTTATTTTTTACTACTAATACGATGTCTCATCTATTTAATAAGTTGGTTTATAATAAACATTAAATCAAAATTATAATAAATTAAGAACAGCTGAATAACATTCACATTTCATCACTAATAAATCATATTTGAATTATGAAAGTTTTATTTTGTAAAAATATTTTCATATATCTAATTATTAAACAAAACCGCCCATCATACTAAAAAAGTTACAATTTCAATTTGGTTAAAAAGGGAGTAACGAATTTTGCTTGGATTGTTTGCTGTAACTTACAACAACCAACAAACTATGTACGTACGTAACACATTTATGTTAGCAGCGTAAATGTATTATGTCGTAAAAAAGTTTGAAACGAGCAATTTATTATGTACGGACACGATGGTACATGCTTTGTATTATCCCATGCAAATTAGATTTGATCTTCCTTGTGGCATAGACGCGTGTCCTACATTTGATTTCAGTTGGCATTTCCAATAAACTTGAATTTTCCAATTGATGAATTCTCAAGCCAAGAGGAGCAGCTGTAATGAGATGAGGTTTTCCATATGATATTTTGATTGCACTTTTTTTATTTTATAAACATAATTTTTAGACCCTTGGCATTTACAGTTTTAATTTCGAATTGCGTTTCTTCATAGGTTGAGGGTTTGATTTTATGTCATCGATCAAAAGTGAAGTGTGGTGTGACAAGCGAAAAGGGATAAAATAACTTGACTTAGTTACTTGAGACAAATCAAGCAAAAAATACAGACTTATGAAGAAGATGTGTTTGTTTTAAAATATTATTTCTCAATGATTACTTTATTATATTACTAGTTTGAAATATATCCAGAATTATAATTAATTAGCGTAGGCACATTATAGTGTATTAGTTTTCTTTCAATATGAGCTATTTTTCACTATTTATTATTTTTATTTATAATGAGCCCTATTTTGTAAATGTAGGCACATAACATCTATTAGTTAGATAAATGTGAACCTAAAATACACGATTAACACAAAATTACTCTTCTGAACCCATTTCAAACTCATTTGGTTAAGAAATATCACATGTTAAATTTAAGCTCAATCTACCCACAATTTTTTACAATTTTCAATTTTTACAAGATCTCAATTTTTACTCTAAATTGACTTGTAATTAACAATCACTGTTACCACAAAATAATGAAACTGGGTTTTTGTATACGTTATTATTTATTAATTATCATTATATGTGCCGTTACGATAATTATTAAATTTAAATTCCAAATAAGGTTCGTATAATGCTGTGTGTAGTAAAACAAGTGTTTCTATTATTCCAGGTGAGCTTGTCCATCTCGATCCTGCTGTCATTAACTGTGTTCTTCTTGCTGCTTGCCGAGATCATTCCTCCAACATCGTTAGTCGTTCCACTCCTCGGCAAATTCGTCTTGTTCACGATGATATTAGACACATTCAGGTGAGAAATAGCGCAAATCGAACTCGAAAACTACGAATAAGATATCGAAAAACTGTAAAAGTTCCAGATGAGAATGTTGAAGAACGTATTGTTCCTGACAGATATGTCGATAATACGTTTTTTACAGATTAAAGTGGAACGGAGCGCCATACTTCAATGTTCTCTTTCGCCTGAGGCCGGTTATCGAATTCACACTACCGTTTTTGCATCTTAATTCTACAAGATAGTTATAAAATACCTTTGAACTTGAAAAGACTTCAAGAGTGTATAGTACTTAGCAAAATATTCGTTTCTACTGCACCCCTACTTTTTTTTGTAAAAAAACGGCTTGACCGATTATCTTTAGTCGTGTCTCCAGTGACTATTATTTTACATTTCTTGTTTCGTTATTTTGTGGCAGTTGTGCCGATAAGCCAAAACATTACTTCAATTACCCCTCTGCTACAAGCAAAACACTTTTTTAGAGGACTGGAGACACAGAAATGCAATTTTTCTCAAATTTGTGAAAATGGGAACTGTCTTTAAAAATTAAGTAGATCCTTTTATGTATTTTTTGTCGTTTTTCAGAAATGTCAGGTACAACAATGCATTTAAATGCATTCTTAGGAAATTTTGAGCATCCGAATCGCAAAACTCTGCTAGTGTTATCGACTCTTAATATCCTAACACAAAATAAAATGTGTTATAAAATAAAGCTACTGATCTCTTAAACAATGACAAAATTGATGTAGAATTGGATTTCCTAGTAAAATGTTTACATCTTTATAACGATAGTAATACAGTATCTCAGAATTTAGGAGTGACGATACTCCTAACTGAACTGTTTGTAGTTTACTTTTCAGTACTTGACACAATCATATGGAAATATTCGTAATTAATATCTTGAATGCATCCTCTACAATTTTAAGGAATATCTAAGGGTATTTTATACTGATTTAATCTAAAAACATTCGTATAAACATGTCTTTGTTGCATATAGTCCAGACCCATGTTTTGACGTAGAGAAAAAGCGTCAAATTAATGTTGATTATGTGTTTTGTTTTCCAGTATATGCGTGACTGTAGTGGTCCTCAACGTGCACTTCCGGTCACCTCAAACACACACCATGGCCCCTTGGGTGCGTCGAGTCTTCATTCACATCCTACCACGCCTTCTCGTCATGCGGAGGCCTCAATATCAAATAGATAAACGAAGGTACTTAATAATTGCCATTCAATTAACACTTATTTTGAGAGAATTGCAATAGAAACATAAATTTGGTATTGTACTTTTTATCACGTCATCCTCTGGATTTGGATTCGATATTTTGGTCTACCACCAAAGGATCTGATGTGTTAATAAGACCTCTAACAGTAGATTATTTATGTCTATCATTTAAAATAAATATCTATTTTGGTTCTTTGAGGTTTACATTTTGTTGCTAGTGGCAAAGTTATTCGATGATCAAGTTAGATTTGTGGAAATAGAGACAGCAGTGAGCCGATTGGAAGGGCATCTAATATAGCAAATTGTATGAATTAGATTTAGTTTTGATGAAAAACTGTGTATAGTTGTCATTTTGTAACTTAATTATGATATTCGTTCTAAATTAAAAAAGAACTGGTGTTGCAGCACTGTGAAGTATCCCCTAACAATATTTAATCCCAGCGTTTGATTTATCAAAATGAGAAAATAATTTGACCTATTATGGTTCACTTGAATTTGACAAGACTGCCATACTCTAAAGAATATTGTCGCCTAGAGGCTTCATAGTTTGTGGTTTGCTTGAGTCGAGATTCTACCCTGAAGTTTCTTGTTTTAGTTTTGGTGGTTCCACGCATCGTATAATGGTGAGGACTTGCAACGGTCTGGAGCTTCGAGACTCAACTTTCGGTGAATCTTCTGCCTCCGAGTTGATCGACTCTCATGTGACAGACATGTTCGCTACTCTGGACTCCAGAGACGAGTTCGCTCCAAGGTAGGAGAAGAAGACACTTTAAATATCATGCAATCAGATTGAACCTCATTGACGAAAATAAAAATCTCACTGGTATTATTTCGCAAAAAAAAAATAGTAGATTTTTACGGAGGACACAATATAATGAGCAGTACAAAGTTGCTTTAGAACGACAGTCCCAAAAATATTTAGTACAATGGCCGCCTCGATAAACCATCTAAATAAAATGTGTTCTCTCAACGCAGTCATATACTTTAAATTTTGTGTATTCTTGAGTTTCTGACAAATGGAGCCTATCTTATATTTTTCGTAGATAGCCTATAGTTATCTATCTACCAAAAATATAAGACAGGCTCCATCCGTCAGAAATTAAAGTATTCATAACAATGAAAGCCATGACTTGCTCTGCGCGAGCAAACGTTAGTTAGCTGGTTTATTGACGCGGTCTCTCAAGTTTTTAATGTATTGCAAACAATACAAAAATCTCTTGTAGCTATTCTTTCAAATGCGACATGTTTGGTATCTGTACATGTTCTGTTTACATGTCACTGTTTTCTTTGATGAAACTAAAGTTTTTTTTATATTTATACAGCAAATCATCATTGCCATTATCTTTTTTGTTATGATTAAAAAAGGTATTGCCATTCAGCTCGAACCAGGTATCTGATTTTCTGTGCGCCGACATTTATATAGGCTCGGGTACGGATTTGGGTTCACACTGTAAATTCAGATCGGGTTGGTAATATATTTCAGTAAACAGTTATTAAAACGAAACTAACCTACAAATGGTGGCAGATGTGGGATTCTATATTTATTAAAGACTGTATTTAACATTTACAAAATTATCTTCAATCCTCAACCTATATATATATTCATAAAACAAGGGAGGAACTAATTTATTTAATTTTAATTACATTTATTAAAATTTAAAATTGTTCTTATTATTTTTGAAAACGAAACTTATCTACAAATGGTAGCAGATGTGGGATTTTATATGTATTAAAGATTGTATTATACCTTTACAAAAAATATCGTCAATCCTCGACCTAGAATAGTTACGAGTGTAAAATTCCTAGTATCATTATTGTTATCACCAAATGTGATTCTCGGACTTATCTCGGATAAACTGCAACTCCCTGGAAAATATGGCCGACCAATATACTTTTGACATAATATTCAAAACTTTGTATTAATGTATTTAAATTCAGTATAATCAGTAGTATTTCCACATTGTGTGTAATGTTGGTTGGGACGATTTTAAAGGAAAGTATTTTCAACCACAGACATTTTCAAATCTACTTAGTGGTTTATGCTAATATAAAGAATTCCAAGTTATAAATAGAAAGTAACTTTCGTCGTAGTCTTATCGGACATCAATATTTTTAATAAATACAACTAACAAAGTCCGTTTCTTAGTTTTGGTAACAATGGTAACAAGTTTGGGAATTACAGAAGGCGGCAGGTGTGGTAGTGAAATAATCTTACCAATATTCCATTTATTCTGAATATTCAAGAAGCTTTTATGGACAAAATCGACACATCTCAACAATATGCTACTTTATTTTAATTGATTTATTGTTTGAAAACATAGGTCGTATCATTATTATAGCATCTGTAAAACTATCGATCGCTTACAAAACTTTCTCTGTACTGCTGCTTGTGTAAAACTGGATAGAATCGCCCCTCCGCTTTGTAACCACTGTGTTGTCAGCCCATTGCGCCGACCACTCGAAATATAGCACACTTTTCGGTTTTTGAATGTTGCAAGTCGGATATCGGTTAAGGGTTGTGTGTGGGGGGGAGTAGGGGAGGAGAAGGAGGAAGAGGAGTGGCATGGGCTGATGAATTGAAGAGTGGGAAGGGGAGATAACCGAGTTCTGAGCGGGGATTACTCCTTACTCTCTTCAGAAAGATCTAATCCTTCGGGTTAGAAAGGTATGAAAACATACGGAAGTGTCGTTAATCAGTTTAGACCGAGGTGAAAAACCACAAGCACATTACACTGTTCAATTAAAATATGAGATTAAAGTGAAATTGAATCTTGCTTTGAATTTGTGGTCGAAGCTTTCAAAATTATTCGAAACTATGTAAGAGTTGTATATCTGATGTATTGTTACAATTAATATCTGTGCCCGATGTTTATTTCGATAATTTTTTTTAGAAAAAAAAACAGTAATTTTGAATTCATCCAATCATATTTTTAATAGTGACTGAGTCATTTTGTAAGAGAATATATAAATTAAACTTTAATTGTAAAACTACAATCAAGGGCTTGGGTACATCATTTCAAAACTGTACCGCAAAATCGAGAATATGGACATCGGACGTTCTACCTCTTACGTACAGATTGTATGTATTGACTCAAAATGAAGATTTAGTAAAAAAATACTTACTTTATTTCGTTGAACTTCTTCTTCCATTGCATCTAGGGCATGAATAAAAGGTAAAATGGACCATGGACAGATCTTAATTGAGCCATTTTATATGCCCAGTGTAGTACGATCTCGAAGCAAACAGATCGTAAAAGGTGCTGCAAATGTTGAATGAAATCTGGAGGTAAAAGTCGGTCACACGAAAAGTCTTTCAGGGAGGTTGAGGATTGTCTAATTGAAATTGATTCTGGCAATCGAGAGCAAAAAAGGCAAATAGCAAGTAGAGAGATGTGGAACGAGAGAAGAGCAAAATGATCACGATCAGGATGCGAACAGAAATGGAGAACCAGAGAAAAACGTACACGACGTTATATGTGGGTGAGAGGGTGAGGGAAAGGGTGAGAAGATAGATAGTGAGATGGTGAGAGTGAGAGGGAGCATGTTTTGCTAGTATTGATCATCTAGACTGCTTAGCCATGCTCTCCTCACTGACACAAGAACGAACTGTCTTTTCCAATTCCAGCGATTTGACAAATTAATATGACATTCCTTTTCCATAGACTAACGAAAATCTATAATGGAGGAATATTTTTAGTTTATGGATTTAATTCTCCAAGATGGGTTTACAAAAAGGGACCATTTTTCAGTAAAAGCAGTGAAACGAAACAAAAATGTGATAGAATCGCAGTCACCGTTTCTGTTCAACCATTAATCTAAAAATTAATATGACGGTTGACAACCTGATAGTTACTGCCGCTCAGTGATTCCACACAAATGTGGAGGGCATGGGGGGGGGGGGGGGGGGGGGGGGGGAGAGGGACAGGGTCGTAAAACAGTCCTGTGCATTGTAGGCACTTTCAACATCGGACTGGAGTGCAGAGATTATTCAAAATAATCTACATACATTTCATTAAATCAGACAATTTATAAAAGCCAATGACTTCTGCAAGCAATCAGTTAAATATTGATATATTTAACTGTAAGTTCAATATTTAATTACTTGCTCTCTATGCTCAACACATACATATCCCATTTATCTCCAGATGGCTATGTAGGTCAAATACGTGTTAAAATTTCATCTGCAATCGATTTCCTATATTTTAGCAAACCGACATCAGAGAATTAATGGACTTTAGTCTCTTACAAGAATTTTAAACAGGAATACAATATTTTAAAATACTGAATCTAGTTTATAAAATCCATAGTACTTCCTTATTTTTGGGTGTTATCAAGAAATCAGAAAATTTGAATATATATGAATGAATAAACTATGATTTTCTTAGATTTCTGATTTTCTGATTTTCTTGAATTCTTGGTTAGGTACTTGATCACTGAATCAGTTATTTAAATGCTCAATAATAAGAATGAATATTAAATATATTGTAATTAAAAAAGTTAATGTTATTACCAATTTGCCTTGTTAGTAGTCATAATGCTAGTTTAGTAGGCACCGTGTTGCAAAAGCAGGTTTCACAATTCACATGTGTTTACGATATACGTAAAAGCATATAAAAGGCTTTTGTCAAGTAATTTGAGATTGCATTTTCATATTGAGACATAATATTGCCTGCACTTTACTTTTAAAACGTCATCAGAAATGAAATATGCATAGAAATTCACTTCTTGGTTGAGGGAAACAAAAGTCCAACATCTGCCACCAATTGTAAAATATAATATTTTTGATCTTGCGAAAATCTAAGTACACACAACAAAATATGGTTATGTGAGTAAACACGGATTAAATAAACGAATAAATCACAAAATTAGTCATCTTAATTATTTTTTAATTGAACTAAAATATGGATTTAGATTCAAAGATTAGTTTAATTCAATATTTAATTATCCAAAAAAATAAAATCCTACACCTGCCACCATTGTAGATCCCCAATTATTAAAAACATTTTGTTACTGAATGGAATTCCATTTTTCATACAATACTGGATAGTGCACTGAACTGGGTCTCACAATATGCCATTCGAGACACAAGGTTCTATGCATTATGTTGTGACGAAAGTTATTTGACTCACTCTTTCAATAACTCTTTCGCGTTTCTTACACTCACCGATTCATTGCTTTGTTATGATCACATCAGTACTGGTGTCATTGGCATAGCTGAATATCATTCGCTTTAATTAAACCTAATGCTCATTTTATGAATTAGATTAACGGACTGATAATTATTTTTGTTAAAAATAATTGTATATACTATTATTATTTAGTCTTTATTCATAACGGAACACAGGTTCCACAAGTGCAATATAATACATAAAATATAATACAAATAATACATAAATAAATAATACGTAAGTTTTCTTAAACAAGACAAGGGTGCAGAATATTGCGTTTTTCTACGAAACCAATGATTTTCTATAACATTTCCATTAGTCATTCAATAAAAGCCATCCCATTTTCCCATCATTCCATTTTAGTCATTCACAATTAAATCATGTAAATTATCACAAATGATCAATGGTTGTGTAATCATGATCGTGTCAATGTTGATATTTATACTAAAAATGTTAACAAATAAAAAACAACGAACACTCTAATAATGACTGGTATAACACTGTACAATATTTTAATTGTTGACGATTTGTCAGTATTTGACTATCTGCGTCCACTGAGAAAAATAATATATGAAACCAACTTTCTCTGGTCTGTTTAGGACTGGACGACCAACAATCTTTTATGAAATATTAGTAATCAGGTAAAACTGATATAAACTCATGATTGTAATTGCACTGTCACAATTTACATATAAATTCAGTTGGTGTAATCGCGTTAAGTTCATGGTAACAGGAATACTGCTAATTAAAAGGTTATACTAGCATAATTAGGCAAAAATGTCTAAATCTGGCCCAGGGAAACAGTTAAACACGACAAGTATTGTTGAGTAACGAAATAAATTGAGAATTCTAAGTGAACGTACATATAGGTATATTTATCAAAGATTTATCTATACATGCTGCAGTAATGCATTGCAAAAATTGCATAGAGATAACGATTTTCACAAATATATTGAATTGCAATAGTTTCGAATATGACCTTAAATAATTTATTCGTATGTATATGAGAACAGTTACAATAAACCATCTTACACTTGGCACAACTAAAAACGGCATTTGAGCGAAACTCAAAACGAGTTAGCATAGACTTCCTCTGATGATGCCATCAAATATTTTTAAGCCAATTCTATATTTATTTTTATTCCGGTTACATTTACAGTAGGGAGAAAAGAATCAAAAATCAAAAAAATTCAGTTATCATAAATACATGTGATTTTCTTTCTATTTCGAATACCGTTTTTAATTATGCCAAGTGTAGGTATACGTAAAGAAATAAATACATATAAAATGTAATTTTCAGAGAGCTCGAAGCAGTCGGTCTCGGGAGCAGTTGCCTAATTCACGGTACACCACCACTGCCGCCACTGTGCCAAGATGAAGATGTCTTCCTGACTAACGGACTGGCAGAGGATCCGCCACTGGCCAGTAGTCCACTATGTAGGCGCCTCCACCACTGGCACAACTGCCCTGAGCTGCACAAAGCGATTGACGGGGTTCGGTTCATAGCGGATCACACCAAGAGAGAGGAGGACTCGACAAGGGTACGTTTATGTTCGACGTTTATTCCATTGTTTCTCTCTGCGCGTAGTAACAAATCTCACCCAACCAAGGTAAGAGATAAAATGTCTTTATATTCTTACCTTTTCTACATATTTTATTCATAATAGTTGACCAAAAAACTCGTCATGCAAAACTCCGGTGTACGCGCATTTGTCAGGGCTTTGCAAGCTTATTTCGTTTATTATGTGTTCGCCAAGGAAGACAGTGCAAGGAAAAGTTGAGGGTGAGTGTGCGCTATAAAGAGAAAGAGAGAGAGAGAGAGAGAGAGAGAGAGAGAGAGAGAGAGAGAGGGGTGGGAGGAGGGGGGGGGGGGGGTGTTGAATGTAATATGTGATGTGATCTGAGAAAATTGACCTGTGGGGGTAAAATAAATGTAATACTATTTTTATCGACTTTCAGGTTATGCCCTTAGATTTACTTCCTGCTGGTGTTTAATATCACAAATTTATACAAATTCAACTTTAATAAATAGATGGTAAAAACTGAAAATCATGGATTCATTCTGTTATTTAACTTTGAAAAGCGTTTTTGGCGTGATAAAAATATGTTAACATAATTTGTTTTTACTTTTTTAATGGAACTTTATAATTTTTTGGGGACAACTTATCCAATTTTCAATAAACTCAAAAAATCAAATCAATCTCCTTCACCCACAGGTCTCATTTTCACAGATCGCTTCACGAAAGTAATTAGAAAAGATAATTTAGAAATAACGACAGTATCTTTAAAAAAATTAAATGTAAAGTGAAACGATAACACTCTATTATTTAATGCCGATATATAGAGAGAATAGAGGTGAAAAGAGAAACTTAACTGCTTCTCCAACCATCTCTATAGAATAATATCACATTCTGACGAAATTCAGTGATAGATCAATCAACCATCTGTCACTCAAATGACAGTCGGAATATTACTATCTTCCACGTCATTTCTCAATGCACCACCTCACTGCCCAAGGTGACATGATAAGTGAAAAGGTCATGGAATCCACATTTGCCATTGGTTCCAATGTCCGGTGTCTTGTTTACAGTCACCTCTATATATCCTGACAAAACTTACCCCCTATCGCGACTACCAGTCGTACACAGACGTAGTATAAGTCACATAAAATTTAGATATTTGTATACAGATGGGTATTTTGCAAGACTGGCTTTATCACTAGCTTTTATCAGAACATAACAAAGAGGATGTACAGAAAATTGTTCATTGGTCCTCCCGACTTGCTCAAATGCAACTGTAGTGATCGTAAAACTCACTCTTTAAGTTTTGTTACAGAAGTATAACTATTGTCCAACTGTAAGCAATTTGTCAAGCTTGAGATTGTTTATTTTTTTAAATGTTATATATTTATTCATGAACGTAGCCCCCACATAACTATTGGTTAACTATTGTCATTTGTTAACTACTTTCATACGTATCATTACCCAGTGTTTGTTTTGATGTAAAGCGCCAGTAACTGGGTGAAATCATTTGACTTTGTAGTGGTTTGGCATCTTTCACATCCAAACACTTCTATAGTTGTGAAAGGGTTGGCAGTTTTTCTACAAGATTTTGAATATTATGTGGTCAAATCAAATGTATTTTATATAGTGTAACATCAATGGGTAATAGTCTAGAACAAGTCATCCAACATACATCATATTTAAAATACAAAACAAATAGTGGAAAAAATCAATGTATAGTAACATAATATGTAAATTTTTCTATTAAAAATGTCCTAATTAAAAATTTCTAAATTGAACGAATCTTAGAAGGAAAGTTAATTGTAGATTACATTTTCTGAGGTTCCCCGGTATCAAATATGGTCCACTTTACACAAAAAGATATGTCTATAAGTTTGCAAAATGTTTGCACCACATACTAGCTTAAATTACACAGTGCATTGTTTACACAACGATGAGTTGTTTTATACAACTTGGGCTGTAGACAAAATTTCATTGAAACAAAATCCTTGTTGTTTACATCTATTGCTTTCAACTAGTGTTACCTATACAATCTTTATGTTCACTTGTCAAGTTTATGTGATTACTTGAATAATTCAGTATGAAAACCTGACTTGCGAAAAAAACATCTCAAATTTCGAGCCATCTCAATAAAAGGCATGGAACCCCAACTCTTGTGCGCCATCCTTGAACAAGATCCTGTCTCTATTGTCTAGGTGAAGGAGGATTGGAAGTATGTTGCCATGGTGCTAGATCGGCTCTTCCTCTGGATCTTCACTCTTGCAGTGCTCGTCGGCACGGCAGGAATCATCCTCCAAGCGCCGACATTGTACGACGATCGAGTACCCATTGACGTACGACTCTCCGAGATTGCATCGACAACGGCTAAACCTCATGTAGCAGCTGGTCTTTAAAGAGTCGCTCATTTTGTGTCGTTTTTATCAAATCGATCACAACGATTCTAGTTTTTTCGTACAATTAAGAGTAGCGACAGCATTTTTTTTCGTAGCACGTTTTTTGAACAAAACATCGGGAATTATTAACCCAATTCCAATTCAGAAACGTCGGAAATAATTGATATGGTTGTCGATTTGTTTTTTTATCTCAAAGTTGGGTAAAATTTTATGAGTGATTTGTGGAAAACTTTTCTAACAATAATTACCTAACATTACATAACATTTCTACGCCTAGGTAATATTTAAACTTTAGTGGTTTGATTGCAGGTTCATAACAAACATAATGTTATATTATAATGGATTACAGTTAACTCTTCCAATTCTGTCCTTTAAAACTTTATAAAGAAATGCAAACTGCATTGTTTGTGTATATTTATGCAGAGCCAAGTCAAGTCGACATAAGAAGTTTTTTTTAATGTCATGTTTGAAATAGAAATAAAAATATATAATATAATACTATTATGCAATTTCAGTATTAAAACTGGTAATTGCCTGGTATAATTGCCAAAATTGGGAGTTGTCTACTATTAAAATATAATATATAAAACTATTTGTGCAACGGGAGTACACCGAATTTGCAATTGCTCAGAACCTCTACTGATATAGCTTGTGTCAAAACCAATGACCCATTGGTGTAGCGAATGTCATTTGCTGAGAGTTAGGGATTGAAACGCACAACATTAGTGCTTTCTAACAATTGTTCTGGTTGTGGAATTAAAGAAGATATTTGTGCTGGAACTCTTGTGTGTATTTTGTTAAGGTAGCAATTCAATATCTCTTACATACAAATAGCTATACGCTTTAGATTCACAATAGGCTCACTCTTTTTTCACACATTCTCAATATTATCAATAACATGTTGGTAATTTAATAAATATAATACAACATTATGTACTATTTCCTATCAGTACATACTCTATAAACCGCAAACAAACAAACAAACAAACAAACAAACAAACAAACAAACAAACAAACATAATTTATGATATTTGTACTAACATTTAGCCCATTATAAACTTGTTATTGGGACTTCAATTGATGTAAATTAACTGATTCGATACGATTTGGAAGCACACAAGAAATCAAATGATAAATAGAATTGTTAAATATAGATTGCTTTGAAATGGGGTCCAGAGAAAGAAGAGGATATATTATATAAAATGTGTCTAGAGTAGTTATTTGAACGAAAACGATGAACTTGTTACTTGTATGTCTGTGTGCACGTCTCTCCCACTATACTGGGTTCAATTCCCGCCTATAAAACTTGCTCACAATTCCGTGTGGATAGAAAGCTGCCTTTCACTGTTGAATGTATTAGATGAAGTGGATGAAATTTAATAGAAATTAAGAACAATTATGGAATTTTAAAGTATGAATAAAATTATAAGTCCTTGAACTATTTTTTATTTCTATTCCGTGATAATGAGGTAATACATTCTTCTAATAATGAAGAAGGACTAAAGAACTTACGCTACCATGGAAGAACAATTCTTTCTGAACACGGAATTGAAAACTAATTGATATAAGAACTTAAAATTGTATCCCTTCCTTCAGAATCCATAGCTGTTAGAGGAATCCAGTATTACAAATTGTAAAACAAAACTATTTATCAAGATTCACAATCTATCTTTGAAAGTGTGTATAATATATTTTAGAAGAATGTGAATAGTTAGGTGCAATTAGGAAGAGGGAAATCAGTCTAAACTCTCGTTACAACAAAAGCCAACGAAGAGAAGTCAGTGGTAATTTCAGTTGTAATACCGTCAGGTTGCAATCAAAGAAGACACAAAACAAAAGTACGAATGAACATTATATTGTACGAGACCAAATTATATACACTTACCGCAACAATACTAGAGTGGCAATTATTAGATCTTAGAATAACATAGACTATTAAAATTTTAGCGTATATTTCAAGGGAATTGAGCCTGTTGTCAAAATATTATTACTCTAATTAAGTCTAGAAATAAACTAATCTTATGTCTTGATCAAGCACATAAATTAAGGCAACCTTTTGTTATGAATTTCATGCTGTTGTCTAGTTAAGTATTATTGTTAAGAGCGTTTTTATTCACGTTGCTAATTTTCTGATGGTAATTTCATCTAATATTTAAAAAATTTTGACTTAAAGTCACTAAAATTGAAATTAACAAAACACATCTAAAATATTCACCACGAATCAAATATCTCCTTCACCCAAGTAATTTCTTATCCCTACATTAATCCCTTTCTGATCATAAAACTATAACCACAATGATATTAAAATAAACACATGTGTTTTTGTAAATATTAACTAATGTTGAATAAAATGCAATACTCTTCTTTTGTAATAAAAATTGTAATAATTCAATTATAAATAACTCATACTTCCATCCTAAATCTCTTTCTATAATCCAAAACTGATTAGATATACGCTTCTAAATAACGAATTGTGATAAGGCATGACATTAGAACGATTTATACATTTGTTCGTTCAAGAAAAAAAAAATATTGTGGTGCTTTCACTGTATGACCGGATTAAGAATGAAAATTATATTACATCTGGCCCGGTATTACCCAAGTTAAATTGTGCGGGATTAGCTA
Source organism: Leuctra nigra (assembly GCA_934045905.1). NCBI lineage: Eukaryota > Metazoa > Arthropoda > Insecta > Plecoptera > Leuctridae > Leuctra > Leuctra nigra. The sequence goes on along the minus strand of OW203763.1, from coordinate 30,783,494 downwards.
CCTTTTGGATTAAATTCAACTGTTTTAATAATTTTGAGGTATCTGATTGGCTGTGCCGCCAATTTAGTCCAATATTTAGTTAATCCAGCTCAGATTAACTTTGGTAATACCGGCCTTCAAGTATTTTCTATTGTCAATCTCGGTTTATTTCATGGGAAAAGAACTTAAAAAGTATTCAATTCTACAAAATTTCTCTTTGACTGTTGTTATGATCTCGGCAAAAAGTGGATATGGCAAAGATCAAAGTTAAATTATCTTACCTTCTTTGCATAACCCCTGATGGGCAATTAAAACTAAACTAATATATTTTCTCGTCTTCTTAGACACGGTCATACAACATAAAAGATAAATTACTCTGCTTTAGAAATCGATTTGAACATGTTGATGCGAAGGTATTGAAGTGTCACCGCTCTTGTCTATTGATTTATGTGAAATGCATCTCTAGCTTGTGTGTTAGCTACTTAGAGGAACAATTAGCTAGAAACATGACCGCACAATTCACTCTGAGGGGTGAGACTCGGGACAGGTCGGTGGTCCTGAGCACATCAATCAGCCTCCCTCCTCATCCTTTCGCTCCTCTTCATGCCAGTCTGCTCTCGAAACTTAAAGCTTTCCTTTAATCGTTCAACTAATTAACTTATTATAGTACATTTATTATGTATAATTATGTTTTTTTAGTATTACATAAATTCTCTTCATCATTGTTGATTACTTATTACCTACGTCATCCAAAGTTTAATATTCTAATTTGTTATAATATATTTGATTTGAGCTCATCATATCGAGATGTGCTTAATTTTTCAAAAGAGTTTATATAATATGTTTAATAAAATTAGAAATTACTTTAGAAAATGTAGGTTTATTGAGCAAAACTTTCACGAATGTGACTCATGGTAAGACAAATAGTTTCGAGCTACAGTCGTAAACCAGAGATTAAAAATAAAACATTTACAACTCAATTCTTCAAATAAATTGGCTACCTTGCTACGTACGGAGATTTTATTTATTTAGTTGATGATTTCAGTTCAAATCTTGATGACGAATGCGAAATACAAATTATCATATTTAATTTGTATGTGCAGTAGCACTTTCTGTCAAGTTAATTTTCCTTGCAGCTTTTCCAGAGACATGTCTGCTCCAAAGCCATGTTATTCAATAGGAACATTCCTTTAGATGCAGAATGAATTAGAAACATAACACTTTTGAATGTATGCATGTCTATGATCTCAATAAACAATACATTATTCTTGTGTGATAAATAGTATTTGAATAAAAAGAGTAATCGGGAGCTGAAATCAAAGACATATCTGTTATTATGTTAAAATCCGTTGTTGATAATATTGCGTCAGAGTTCAGCATGTGGTCACACTCCGTTTTTCCCGCCGAAATGATAGTCGATATTTCAATTCAAGATTTGCCATTGAAAATGACGGACTATTTAATTAAACAGGTACTTTCATTGATTATTTATTTTCTATGGATATTTCTATGTGCATTTTCTATGGGCAAATACGTAGGAAATATCTGTTTCTCCTACTTCAGAGTACAGTAAGAAAAACACACATAAACTATAAAGTGACATTCACAAGTTGTTTACCGAATCTCTTATTGATATATGTCATTGTGATATAACATTATATGATATGTCATGACATTGTGGTATACCTAGAAGCTATTTCTGACGGAGATGTTGAAGATTGACGTGGAACAACGACGTGGATTGGCGTGTTTGAAACTCCTGCCACCGCTACTGATGGACGGGGATGAATTGTGTCCGAAAGGAATAACAAAAGATGCTTCTAAGGATTTTATCAGAAGTAACCGATAGAGATGAAGAATTAATCATTAAATTAGATGTTTTAAGATGTTATTGGCAGAAACTGAATAAGGTAGGTATATAGTACCCATAAGGTTCTCAAACAAATATTATCTTTTAATATTGGTAGTGGTGATGTGCCACTCAAATAGGTATTCCATCGATGACATGGTTTCCTTTGGAATTAATTAAAGTTAAATGTATAACTTTTCTAAATTGATAAATGAAGTATCTATTAGATTACCTTTCCGTTGTTTGAAAATGTGGGTTTCAATTTACGGATCATTTGTAACACACTTACTATTTATTATGTCAGCATGTGTTCTTGTATTAAATAAAGTGAATGGAATTGGTATTACAAATTTAACTATGCATGCTGTTGAAATAGTTGGAAAGGAAGGTAAATGACTAGAGTATATTTAGCAACCGGAAGTGCAATTAGAACGATGATTAGTTTTCTCATACTTCCTAAGTTTTAATGAAAGTTTTCTAAAAACTCTTGGTGTTTTCAACGTATTCGTTCTTAAAACCACATCTCACTAGTAAGTTATGAGTAGAGAATATTTAATTATGAACGTCACAGTTGGGAAATGTTTCGTTTTACCAGCAAAGTTTTTCCTTAGAATTTTCATCAATTATGAAATATTTGCAGTGGATGGGTAAGTACCAACCTTGGTTAAATTAAAACATTCTTCATTAAGAATAACCTATTATTTGTACACGTAAGTTAGATTATAACATTTTGGTGTTTGGCGAGATTTCATTTCACAAATGTTAAACTTTAACCAGATTCTGTTTCGCAAGCAAAATTAGGTAATTTGAATATTCGATAACGGGAAAATGACCGCAAGAATATTCCGATATGAATGTTTTCTAAAATATAATTCAATTTTGTTCTTTTACCTACTATACATACAGTGTACAAATAAAATAACTTGCTCTATAGGTTAATAAAAAGCAGAATAGGTAATAACGAAGTTGACACTTCAAAATTAAATAGGTGAGTAAACATTTTATCTCCTGAGTATCTTAAGTTACAAAAAGTAATACAGAAAACAGTCATCAGCCGATATATATACTCAGTTGACTTTGATTTTTTGACCCTAAAAAGGGCATTAAATAATTTTTTTGACTTACCATGGAATCACAAAAGAGGAGAATCAAAATGCAGATAAATTTCGAGATTTTTCTGGTGAAAAATACAAACTTTGCAGATAACTCGTAACTTATCTACTAATTAATGTATTTTCGTCAAAATCATGTACAAACTGAGTCATTCATAAAGTATAGTCCTCTTTGACGCTTTTTATAAACTAATAGAATTTAAATAAGGATTATTTTATGATATAATGACGTGATTGATCAGCTGTTTAATATCTATATAGTTTTCACAGATAAATGGAAGAGTGTTTGTGTTGTTATGTTTTTTGTATTTATTAAAAATAGTAAGTTCAATAAAAATAATGAATAGAGGATTAAATCAGAAACTATATCGTAATTTTTTAGGAACTCTAACCAGAATTGCTGTTTCTTCAAATACACACTAAAAAAGAATCATTGTGTAAAATAATCATTATCAGTGTCATCATGCTTTTTCGTTGGTATTTTATAGTTTTTTTACATGACTTTCTTGTTTTTACGGAATGTAATGTTATTCTTATGGAACTAAAATTCACGACTCGCCACCGTAGCATAACATAAAATATATTCAGATGTTTCTCACTCGCATATGATGGGCTGGATACATGAACACTGCGAGAACGTTCTCACGCCCTTTAATAGAAATGTTAAAATTCAATGCTATAACACTATAACATGCTATAACATTCAATGAATAACACTACATAAATATAACAAACACTATAAACAATTTTAGTACAATCTTGAATTCCGTGAACTTGTGAACAGACATGGTCTATGTATACACTCAACAAATGATAAAACGGTATTTGAAAGAAATGGATTGCCTGAAAAAAATGTGTTGGCATCATCTGATGAAGTTTATGCTAACTCGTCATCTACCTCTAGTACATAATTGAGCTCTGATTTCATTGATAATAACAAGGATTGATTGTCAAGGAACCTGACCAGCAGCCCATCCGTTTCGCTAAAATACCGTTTTATGATTTGTTGGGCGTACCTATATTTGCAAATATTAGAACATGTTTCTCAAGAGAGATACACATCGTTTTTCATGACAACTTACTCTTCTGCAAAAACGTTGAATTAACCAACATTATCTCATTGTTCAATAGATAACAATAACCTGTCAGTCACAATGACAAGTTTAATGAATGAATATCTACTTACGTTTTTTAAGTACATGATAATAATATTGATTGATGTTTAGAACCATGGAACCACCTTTAAAATAAAATTATATTATACTTTATACCATGTTTAGGTTGGTATACATTTATGAAAGGCATCTAAGCAAGGTCATACTTAACATCGTTTGCTATTTATTAAATAATAACTCTAATTATCGGTGTAACTTTCTATACATTTCCCCATAGCTACTTAGCAATTAGCTATTTCCAGAGGAACATTCAAGATATATACAAGAATTGTCTATTCAAAGAGCTTGACGATTCTCCATACAGATCATACTAATTACTCTAATCCGTATGATTTATAACACACTAGATCTCCTCCCTAGAGATGAGTAGAAGGCTCTCGAGATCCACTTTAGGAGGGTGAATGTATGAATCGATATGATCGTCAGTATGTCAACTCATTTCACGGTATGCATCAATCCCTAAGTTCGCTTTGGAAGGGAAGCGAAGGGTATTGATGGTTGCTGCGAAACTTCCATTCGAGCTTCCATATAGCACACAAGGATATGCCAAGTTATTGCTTGTATCAAACGAAAGGAACCACAACAATATTTCAAGTAGTTTCTGTTGATTTTTGTGACTTTATGATTGATCATTGGAATGGAAGTCACTTCAGCAAGAAAAGCCAAATGGGAATCAAATCTGTCGTCTCTCGATATGAATAATCGCAACTCTTGACAAAGAAATCTCATTATTTTTCTGCAGTATTTTTTCAAAAGTTTAATATGTTTCATATACGATATTTAATCTAAAACTTATATTACAAAACCCGGCACCTCCACCAAAGAAAGAAAATATTCAAATTTCCTTATGTTTAACACTTTTGTAATGCTACTCAACATGAATTACTGATCATTGATGCAATAATGTTATATGAATAAAAATGTATATAGTTTATATCAATCAATGTCATAATAAACAGTTTTATGTTACAGACCATAAACCTAAATTCACTCTATTGCATTTAAAAGCACATCACGAGGAAATTGCCATTAAACGATAAAAAGTGATAAAGAGATACATAATTAATAGATTGAAGCCTCAAGCTTAAATCCCGATTATTAATTTTTCGTTCAAATAACTTTATTTATTTTTATTATGTCTAGGACTATATAGTTCATATGGAACAAAACCACTCCAGATTGGATAGACAGCTTAGCTTAGTGATTAGAGCACTAGACCGGCAATTCAGGGACGTGGGTTCGAATCCCACAGTTGATAAATATTTTCAATTTGCAGTTGGATTTTTATATATATGTATACATATTTCTCAAAATGAACCTTAACTTTGTTTTATAATTCTTTTCTTTGGGTTAATCAGTTTCAGTTTGCTTTTGTTTCAATTAAATATTGATTACATTTTACATATTAATTAATTCCATCAGTCAGTATACTACGTCATTTAAGTGACATCATCTTTACCTCTAAATGGTTGAAAATGCCTATATTTTTACATGACAATGAAGGAACATAATGTGAGCACTTTTATATCCCCCATTTTCCAGTATGACTTAATAAAATCACGATCAATAATTTGATGTAACGAACGAATCATCTTCATTGGAACTGATGGAAATCATGGTGATGATAATAATAGAGAAGAGACAGATGGCTTTTTTGTCATCGCATTTTCAAATTGAACCCTCGTTTCACAGGGCTAGTGAATTGTGGTTATTACTTCCGTTGTGACTCAAATGACTTCTGATTGCTTCACGCCAGCAACTCTGTAATTTCACCATGAGTTTATTAACGATTGTGAATTTCACATACGAGGCAGTAAACCAAGGGCTGTATTACACTTGGCAATTCGGATCTACATACTGGCCCAGAGTCCCAAATGAAATGAAAATAATACCAAATATGAAATAATTATTGCTTATTTAATTTGTCTACTACAAATATTTTTACTGTACTTCGAAGTTGTACTGAGAGAAAACGAAACATTATTTTCCACATGCTATATTTTTTGATTACATTTTTATTTGAAGATGATATGCTATTGACTTGTTTTCAAACTCTCCTAAATAAGTCTGAAAGCTTAACAATAAATAAAGATTAATTTGAATTCAGCATTTCAGCGTAAATTTCCACTTATTCCTGAGAGACAATTATCATGTCGAAAAATCCCAGTAATTCCTCAAACTCAATTTGAATTGTAGAAAACGCTAACTTTTCATTTTCCTTTGTCGTTTTGTAGGATTTCCTATGACTTTAGTGCTTATCAGTTATTTATGTTCTAAATAAAATGCAGAACTGCTTCCAGTTTTCTCAAGAAGAGATGCATTAGAGTGGCACATGAGTCTTCATTTTCCTTTTCGCCACAAGCTTTATGGAAGAGTGTTTTCTTTTCGCGATCGGTAATTTCCGTCTCTATTCGGTTCCATTCGATAGTTGGATCTCCAAAGAAAAGTCGGTTGGAGGGGTAAAATGTACAAAAAAAAGTCTAAAGGAAAAACAGCAACCCACTGCCGTTTCACATACACGACGCTTTAACAGCGTGATTCGGGTATTTACGCTACTGTTCGGTTTTATCTCCGGGGTCTGGTCCAAGTGATCTCGGGCGCAGACTCCCGGATGCTCCAGTGGATGCATCAGTTGTTGGGAAAACGTCCGAGTCGGATTTTCACGTTCAGAGAGCCACGTCGAAACTTCGTCACGTCAAAAACACTCATACCGGTCCAACATAACCTTAACCAAAGCTTTTTCATTTGTTTTGCTTATTTTAATTAACGAGATTCAAACAAAATTGATTTGAAATTAACTAACATGAGTCAATTTTGAGAAACACATTATGTCCACCAATTCGGTGAAAATGTATATTTTTACAATGTGAAAATATACAAGAAAAATACTTAAAAATATTTAAAAAATATATTTTTTACTAATCCTTTTTACTAAAAATTTGCGGTAAAAAACAAAAGCCATGAGCCTCTTATAGCCATGTGTCCCGTGTCCATGTGAGTCGGCCCTCATATCAGTAGTCCAGTATCACTGTCACCATGGGACCCACCGCTGCCGAGACGCTCCGAGCGTGGCTGCTGTCGGCCCTTGTCGTGCATGGAGCTGTCGCAGGCAATCCTGACGCCAAGCGACTTTATGACGATCTACTCTCGAATTATAACAAACTTGTACGGCCAGTTGTCAACACTTCAGATGTGCTCCGAGTTTGCATCAAGTTGAAACTCTCACAACTCATAGATGTGGTGAGTTTTTGAACAAACTTTAAGTCAATATTATTTAGAATAAGTTTTAGGATTAGAAACGAATGTGATTATTAGGTAAGTATCTATGTTTTATATATTCTAAATGAATTTGTATGGTTTATTTTATTAAAAACATGCCCGAACACGGCGTATTTATAATATATTCACAAATATGAATTCCAAAAACACTTTGTGTTTGAATGTAAGGAATATTAAATATTGCCACGTTTCTGTAATATTAATTACAATGCAAACATTGACAATAAATAACTTTATTATAATTTATGTGTACATTTTATTTTATTAATCTGACCTTAGACTTGCAACAGTTAAGAGGTAAATCAAGTTGCTGATTAACAATTCACTCCGTTAGCTTAGTTGACAAGCATGTAAGCTGAAAGATTCGAAACTTAGTCGCGAAGTGCAGATTCATTTCGCAGAAATGTTTCTAACTTTGATCTCATTTCGTTTTCTTTGGTCTCAATATAGTTGAGGAGTATAGAGTTTCAAAACTCAAGATGTTGATGGAGCACATTTTTCTGTTAGAGGGGGAAACACATGAAATAGGTACTTTGTTTTTCCAACATGATAATCTAACAACTGATAATAATCCTTCTCTTCACTGCAATTAATAATGTAAATACATGTTTTTGTATCTCTCCCATGCTAATACTTATAGAAAAAGCGCTTATCTCGAATCGGATGTTTATTGGCAGGTATTGCGAATTGAAACAATGCTCCTCAGTTGGTTTAAATATTTGAAAGACGAGTAAATAAATTAAAAGTTGCTACATACTAAACGTGTGCTCAAAATGTAGAGTATAAAATATTTACTGGCACTCAATTTTGAGTTCTTCCAATAAATGTATATACATCTCTGGAGCTTTTCACGATTTCGAATTCGTCCAAAGGTAATCTCGGATTTGTCTCCCTCTCCCCTCCCCCTCTCACCCAGCCACTTCACACTCCTTTCACTTGAAAGATCAGCGACAATATTTACTCTTCTCGGAAATAACTTCTTAGATTTCTTGACAGAACCAACCTCCGAATATTAACTCAATCTCAATACAGAAAGACACCTCTTTTCATTCACTTTCCGGTACAATCTGTCGAACATTTCGTGAACCACCAAAATCTGCTTTCAATTCCCGGCGTCGGTGTCCAATTGTAATTGAAGGGTGAATTTAGAGGCTCGAGTTGAATTACGTATTCATTACGGGGTTGTAGTTAGTTCATATGATGTCTAAAGTGGAACTTGACACTGCAATCAAATACGTTTACATTTCATCAAAAGGACCGTTGGCACTTCAATAATGGGCCAGTTGCCGAATTCATTAATCGAAACTGTAACACAATCGAGCGGCAACGACTAAACTTTGTTTCATATTATTTTAAAATGTTTTCAGGTAGATGTTATACGATGTTAAGTAATTGTATATAAGTCAACGTATAAGTTCGCTAAAACTGGTACCTGACCTGGTTCATAAATGCAAAATTATTTTAACAACCAAGAATTAAACAATAAACTCTGTGTTCACATCGTATAAAATACTTGAGTTGTACGGTTCAAATTATCTTCCAAACTGCACCAGAATTCAAACCATCAAATTCTAGTAATGAGAAACTTCCTAATTTAACACGAAGTCAGTAAAGTCACGTAATGAATTATATTGTTCTATTCGAGATGTCGACAGCTCTATGTAACTGATTTCCCCCGTTCCACTTCTCCTCTCACCATGATGTCAATCATTCCGGTCGTAATGTGTCAATTAGAAAGATGTCACATGGAGCTGGTGACATCTCCGAACCATTTCAAACTTCGTAACTCTATGATGTCACTGTCAATCGATTGCTGTCTTTGACACAGCGAGGTTGTCACATTCTTGACGTCCTGAATCGTTTTTCACGTTTCCGATATGGTGATTGAGAAGTTGAACGAAATATTAACTGACAAGCCAAGAGTTTTTGTCGATTTTATCTCTGATGGAAGTAGAGCAAAATTGTATTTTATTAATTGGTGAAATGTCACTGTGTGCTCGATTTGGTTAACTTATAGTTGTGATTATGTAATTGTAATATGCAATTAAGTGATAACTACGCATATATATATGTAACTCAGAGGTAAAAGGCCTGAAGTCTATTTTCTCGATTTTGCGTTGATCAATTGTCATTTGACTTTATCAACAAATACAGTTATATTGACATTTTCTCTTACACAACGACTTATGTCACCGTAACAAATATGATTGAATGGAGGCAGAATTACTGCTTTTCGAGCTTACCTAAAGAATCATTGAAATTGACGTCTGGCCTTCTACCTCTGAGGTACAAATACAATTTCTCAACATAATAATTTCACTGTATCATACGCGTTTGCATTATTTACACATTTCGACAAGGTTTGTATAAATAATTGGGCCCCTTTTTTGAACTTTTACATTATCTATTGTATTGTACCTAACGTTGTTATTATTATCGTTCAGCCAGTAAAGCTCACTCCAATGTCCACTCATTATGAAAATAATAAGAAAACTAATCTTACATACCTACAGCCTTATTGACATTATATCTAAAATGTCAAGAATATCTAACATCTAGAATTGGTATTCTACCTAAATTGTCAAGAAAAATAATAAATATCAAGAATGGACATTCTATGTAAAATTTCAAGAAAATCTTATAAATCTAGAATTGGTATTTTATCTTATGTCAAGAATATCTAATAATATCTAGAATTGATATTCTTTCTAAAATGTCAAGAATATAATAAATATCTAGAATTGATATTCTATCAAAGAATAAAATAAGAATATTCTTCAAATATATGTCTACTTCGGTTATGTTAGATACATAATTAGAAAAATCATAGCCTCTTTTATAACGTAATTTGCAAGTGACACTTTGGATAAAAATAACATCATAAAGGGGCACAACCAAGGGTACAACACTATGTTTCTCTACCATTCTCTGAACAAAACGTAAGGTTATATAATCCTATAAACCGAATTGAAGATGGATAAGCTTAACTCCAGCAGATTGTTTTCTATATTTATTTTTCGAAACATGTCAGTGTCATAACTTATGTCATACCGGAGAGCCGAGTTTGATTCCAGCAGGCAACCTTCATGACGAAGCTTTTTGTGACTATCCTCAGTCGATGGGGCAAATGCTGGCTGTCAAAACCACATCCTTTCCAGAATCTTCCATACCATTTCTTTATCATCATCTCATAATCATTCATATTCTAGCTTACTAGGTTCACATCTGACTATGTTATTGGCACATAGCTTCGTCTACAATCGCAACTAAAATAAATTCAAAGAGTTTTAAAATATATTATTAGTTAAAATTGAGTATATGAATTTAATTAAAACCTCTAATAATTAGAGTTTCAGTAGGAATATAAAAAATTCAAATTACTCATGCATATTAAAAATATTGAATTGTTTGTTCCACAATTGCCTCAATGTATTCTAATCAGTAGTTTCATATGTTTGAACAAGTTCTGGGTAGCAATTAAATACATGTAATATATCTATTCTTGCGTTACTTTTTTCCTCTACGTTAATCCATTATTCTGTGAGCGATACTTAGTTGTTTGTTAGAATTGGTTGAGGTAGTTTGATCATTGGTTTGATCGACTATTCAGAATCTGTAGACTGCAGATGGTTGTGATTCTCATGTACCTATTCAGTTGTTACTTAGTTTGAAATGAGTTTTCTGTTGCAATTTTAATCTGCGAGAGTTTTAAACCGCAGTGCATCCACAGTCTAGTCTTATGAATGTAAGCATGGAAAAGTAAACAAACATTTCATCAATATCAATTCGCCAGGAAAAAAGCTTACTTCATGTAGAAAAGAGGATCAGCAATAATCCTCGAAATATTCATGATTTAATTAAGTATTGTTATTGAGATAAATACTTTCCATACTTCTTATTTTCTGGCTCAATTCTGTTTTATAGATCGGCCAGCTCTCCTTTCGATGACTTATTAAAATTCATTGTTCGCATTATTAAAATTCTACGAAGTATTTTCGTTTTAAAGATTGCTTCTTTTTATACTAAACAGTCAATTAGTTAATATTTCAGCATATTTTTTCCAAATAGCACGTTTTTAGATATCAGATAGAATATAATTGAATTTCATAAGAAGGCTATCTTTATACTTGTCAGCTTTACATTTGATCTAACCGAGAATAAGGAGACGGGAAGAAGCAAATCCTCGCTATTATGTGCGATGGGTTTTCTTATTGAAAGTCGATGGGAATTCTGCAATATGTTTGGAAAGTCAGTCCTATCATTAATCATAGCATCTAGAATACGCCAAGGGTTGGTATATCTAGCCAAGAAATATATATGAGAAGGGTTGGAGAACGTGCCATACTAGCAATATGTTTCCCCGTGATTAATATTGAAATAGTTGGTTTGTAAAATGTGGTCTTGGTCATGGCGATATCGATATTCAATAGACAATGCAATAAGTATAATACGCGATAATTATAGGATTCTATATCTGTATCTCAGAGGTAGAAGGCCCGATGTCCGTTTCCTCGATTTTGCGTTAGATACGCTTGGAATGATGTCTTACAAAATGGCTGATGTCACTATTACAAATATAAATTGAATGAACGCAGAATTACTTGCTTTTGAACTCTGCTTCTGCTCTGCTTTTTGCTTCTGAGGTACAATCTCCCCCCCCCTTCCCTCTCTGCTTCCCAGCCTTGACCATATGAATAGTATTCAAATGCCAGAATGCCAAAAGCTATTATTGCCACTGTTTATTTGATTCTTAAGGGGAAAATGTAAGATGAATAATTCTATCATTTGATAGAATTCATTTGAAACGGAAGCGCGTGGGACTTGATAGACGCGTAGAACTCTTTTGAATTGAGGATCTTTTGAAAGTGAACTACAGAATCTCAGTGACAGGGTTTTAATTAATATTTTTCATAACGTTAATGTTACAATGTGAGTGACGTGAATGACAGCCGTGAAAGATGGAGTTGGAGGTGGAGGTGCCGGTTTCATCCTTTCAAACTGAAACAATCCTCAAGCAAATACTAAAGCTATTTCGTGGTGGAGGTGCCGGTTTCATCCTTTCAAACTGAAACAATCCTCAAGCAAATACTAAAGCTATTTCGTGGTGGAGGTGCCGGTTTCATCCTTTCAAACTGAAACAATCCTCAAGCAAATACTAAAGCTATTTCGTGGTGGAGGTGCCGGTTTCATCCTTTCAAACTGAAACAATCCTCAAGCAAATACTAAAGCTATTTCGTGGTGGAGGTGCCGGTTTCATCCTTTCAAACTGAAACAATCCTCAAGCAAATACCAAAGCTCTTTAGTGATGGAGGTGCCGGTTCATCCTTTCCAGCAATCCACCGAGGTTAAAAACTAAAACTAAATCTCGATGATTATATTTTAGAACTATTGGAAAACAAATATGACGAGTAGATTGCTGACAATAATAAATTAGCTTTCTGAACTACCATTCGAGCAGAGCAACTGATATACCAAAATATAATTTTAACACAGTATATAAAATCTCTCATATAAGTAAGTCCGTATCAAAATAAGTATTTAGTCCATAAAAGTAATTGAATTATACTTTTGAAAAATTATACTTATAATATTATGATACTTATATTATAATTATGCTAAATCATTAATGTTCTACCCTCCACATAATTAGATTCCACAAATATGGATTATAAAGAGGGGATAGGAACCCTGGTATCAACATATATCAAGGAGGCCTACGGTTCAAATCACAACTGAAGGAAGGACCTCTAACCTGCTCAGTTGATGATCACAGGTGGAGGGAGGTCGTGACATATCCCCCCCCCCCCCCCAATCTCTAATACAACGGCAGCGACTAGCTACAGTCAAGAATGGTCACCCATCCAAGTACTGGCCATGCTTGATTTCACTTAACCTCCATGGCCCGACGAGAACCGAGTAATTCAACAGCGTTTCCTAACGCTTGTGTGCTCATGGAAACCTTCGAATATTTCGACCTTTTGTGATTCGCCATTAAGGTCGAAATTACTATATTAAGTTGCTAGAAATTGACCCTTAGAGCGTTATAGCCATAAGGGTCAAGTAACTACGAGAACATAATTCCACCACCTCACTTCAGTTTGAGTTTGAGTTTCAGTTTGTGTTCTTTCAGATTCGGAAAGAATTTCACATGTTAGAGGAAATTATAATTTAATCACTTAGCCATCTACCAGATTCAATCTCCTTAGAAATGGTCCAAAATACGCAGTCGTATCGAATAATCTAGGCTCTCTAGCAGCATCCAGATAAATATATACAATTGGCGAAAAAATATCCAGATAATGATCACAATACTTCACGAAATATCTACTAATGTTTGGTTTAATAGAGCGAGTGCCTACTCTGCCTACTTGTAATGCCTTTTTCGTACTCGTTGTCAATCGCCGCGTTTTAGCAGCTGGAGAAACGCCGACTCACGAGACGAATTAAACGCCCTGTCTGATCAAGAACTCAAGAGTGTACAAAACTGATCTGGATGGAGTAACTGGAACCGTCACAGTGCTGTTTATTAGTAAGTAGCAATCCCCAACAGCAGTTAGCTACAGGCAATAAAGTTAGACTCAGTATAATGATAAAGTTAGTGTCCTCTACTAAAACCAAATGACAGTTTAATGGAAGCAGAGTGCTGTTGTAAACACAGGTGATGAGAGACATGAGGATGGAGGATGTGGATGACGGAGAGGGACTGGATATTTTATCACTCCGTGGACGCTGACTAAGTCAGGTGGCAATGTCACATACTGTCTTTGACAGGTGTGGAAACATTCAGACAAGATGTTTCTTGGAAAGTTACAATAACATTTTCTACGTGAAAAGAACGTCACGTCACTCTAACTCAGTGATAAAGTTCAAATAAAGTTTCCTTAACATGGCTCTAACATTTTCGTATTATAAATGTCTACATAAAAAAAAGATACATTTCCATAGCGACTTGAAATTGCGCGTTTTCAAGAGTATTCATTTTCATTTCCCTCTGGAGAGCTCTTCAAATATTGTTCTTAATTCCATTATTCTGCTAAGAAATGAAGTGGGAAGAAATCTACTGTAATAATTAAAGCGACACAACTACCGTGAACTGAAATATAAGATCTCCGAGCCGAGTTTTTTCTTCAAAATTTCATCCAATATCAAGTTGAAGTTTCGAAATGTAGGGATTTGTTTGCTATTGTCCCCTGGAAGGGGAAACGATTTGCCAAGCAACTTCCGACATTATGGCCTGCTGCCTGCGGGCGTTATCGAACTAAAGTCCCCTGTATGGCTGTTGATAAATGAATGAGAGAACATTCATCTGCTTCATCGCAGACGACACGGGGGTCCATTAGCAAGATGTCTCCGTCGAGCAATTTGCCGGCGCGGTCTCTTGATAATAGAATTATTCGGGGACAATTCACTGTACCATCTTCATGTTTATACAGCCTCTGGTCTATTACACGCTCTTTGAGCACTGGACAGCGTAAATACGAGGTTATTCATGTGGATCAAGGATTGTCTCGGTTATAATTGGTAAAATCATTACGACCCTACACAATATTGCGCAAGTTTAAGAAGCAAACACACTAGCAATCAGGACGGCGTTGTGGATTTCAATCAGAATTGGAAGTCCCTTCATTTATTTATTTTTATTTTAAAAAGTAAAATTTTACTGTTTAAACAATTTTTTTAAGCTAGCTTGGGTTTTATTTTAAGTAAAAAAATGATCGCGTATAGATAGAAGTGAGAAGTCGAATTGTAAATAAGACTTGGAATCTTTCTGATTCCTTTGTGAAAGATCCATTGCGAGATGAATCGGTGCTCGGCTCCTCGCCGGAACGTAATCAAACAAGGTGGAATTTCTTGACATTCAACCCCTTCATCGTTTCTTAGACGATATCTTAGCCGAGCGGCCTATCTTAGTTCCACCCCCTCATCTGGGGGAGAGCTTCCATCTAGAGAGAATAAAATAAAAATATCCAATTTCAAAAACGAATACAAAAGAACCCATTTGCGTTTCCCTCACTCCCCAAAACCTCTCACTCCGTATTTCTCTCGTGGGAATTGAAGCTTGCCGAATGCCGATCTCTAGCTGATGATGGATGATATCCATCAAATCAAGGATTAGTTCTCTTCTGTGAGGACAGCAAACAGATCTGCATAATTCTACTAAGAGTCAAGCATAACATTCTTAGAACAACACTTGAAGTATAGGGAAAAGAATGGAAACAGAATAGTTTGAAATAGCTTGGTCATTTTCGAAGAAATTACGAGATCAGAAAGAACGTTAATAATACAAACTCGTCGTGAATTATTGAATGGCTAAATTACAGGTTGTAAATGTTTGATGATGGCAGTACACATTTCCGTTTTTGTGGTTGCATGAATAATATCTTAACGCAGTCGTCAAATAATTATTTAATTCAGGAAATGGCGCAATTCACTGCTTTGAAATGTGAATTCACCTAAAATTAACGTATATCTCTAATTAATATGAGTTGCCTTGATTTAAAACCGTCCATCTTCACCAAAATCATTTTTGAGTAAGACAGGTAGTACTAAACTGTTTTTATTTATCTATAAAGTACAAGAAAAACTTACATCCCTTTCAAAATGGGGGTTAAATTTCAATTCTTCCATCTATAAGCATAGAATGGCAACTGGTTTTTGATGTTGATCTGGAAAATATGTTGGCAGGTTTTAAATCTAGGCAACTCATAAACTCTATGACCAATGACTCATTATCTTGTTTTAGCTGTAAGGGCAGCTACTTGTTAAAGTTTCAGTATTTAGTAATTGTATTTATTTTCTAGCAGAAGCAATTTGTCATTATAATCTCAAAATCAGGGCAGTTATTTAACTCTGTAATGAAAGTTTGAAATACTTTTCTGATACTGCCTGAATAACCCTGTGGCACCTTGCCCTGTGGCAATACGAAGGAAGAACACGCTGCCGCAAATACATAAATGAACAACTGGTAGAAATAGAAGACTGGTTAGTTTACCCGCATAACTTTCGTTAAAAATTAAAACTTACGGCCCAGTATTCTACTGAAACCAAAGGTTGGAATGAAGAGAGAGAGAGAGCAAAGACCAAGTAGTGGAACTAACACACAATTCCCCGTCGCAAGTGAAATATTAAAATTATGTTAGTTGATAATAGAGGTACAAAATAGGTACTATACTTAAAATATAATAGTATCAAAGTTCTCCACAAAAGTGGATAACAGCCTTTGGGTAGATTTATTTTTACTCGTGACTCGTAAACGTGAAATTACAACACAGCATAAAATATACCTTAAATAATCCATAATTTTACATTCTTTTTCCACCTAACGCCTCTTACTTTCGAGTACCTCCAATACTTTTGTTTCGATTTTTCATTCTTTCTCTCCAAACTGCATTTTATGTGCATTCACAGCATTTTGATGTGAATGTGAATATTTACACATGGTCATCACACTGCTATTTATGTGTACTTACAAAACACACTTACCCGGATGTAGTCAAAATTATAGTTAAACTCAATAATAGCATTCACAGAAGTATTATTTATTCAGCGTCAATTAGCTTCATCACAGTACTGCCAACTGTTCTAGATTCATTGTTATATAGGTAACGTTATTGCGGTTAATTCTAAATCAAAATAAACATTCCCTAATGTGTGTAAAATTCCTAATTGTAACAAATTAAATCACTAATTAGTACGTAAACTCCATTGATTAAAGGTGTTAACGCACGCATCCTCTCTACACAAATATTTATTGACCACATTCGGTTGGTAGTTCGTATATAATTGACAGTAACCAACATCCAACAGTAATTTTGTACCGGAGAGAGAATGTAATTTGTGTTATATTTGATGCTTTTGATCCCCCGTTCATTCAAAGTGAAAAGCTCAAGAGCTTTTTCATTTACATAGCAACGTAGCGATGTATTTCATGTATACGATATTCAACACAACGGAACCCTGAATACTCAACATAACGCAAATTGATCGCTATTTGCAAAGTCCTAGACATCTCTCGTAATTGCATTCAAGTGATGGAAGGATAATCCTACCCCTTTGCGTAATAAACTACTCTACCCTGTCTCTAAATTAAAGTAAGGGTTGGTTTACAGTGAAATTAGTAACAAATTAAATTACGTGTATTATACCTGTATTATTTCATTACACTTCCGTTAAGTGCTTGGAATAAATTTAAACAATAAGTAATAATATTCATAGATTCACTCATGGAACTGAAATCAAAGTAAAAGTATCTCTGCAAAGAAGACTGAAGACAGTAATACACTTGTAAAAATAAAAATTATCATTTACCTAATAAATTTGAATGACTGCTAGTCATGTTCCGTAACAATCAATGCTTATTATTAGAGGCCACCTACTAGAATTAGACAAGGATATCTCTTGGACTGACTTCTGAAAGTGCGATCTAATATTTTAAATCAATCATATTTATTGAGCAATCACTTTTGTTTTGCTGAGTATCTTCATTTATATCAAAGTAAACAAAGGAACAACCCTCTATCACTTCTCATCATAATTTGTATCTTAAATGAGTGTAATTACATCAGATGGGGTGTTAACACATAGTTGACACAAATATTGATACATTAGATCGAATTGAGTACGTACACACTCATGACCATTGGGTTGGTACAGTGCTAGGTCTCAAACATCTCTGATTGTTCTCCTAGTCCACGACTAGTCCTGCAATGTTATTGGTATAGCTGTGACCGGATTAACTACTCGTATAACCGTACTAGTGATTTGTGTTATTAGATAAGAGCCCTGACAGGTTGATGGTGACCGTACTTCGATGCCCTACCTCTGAGCTTTCACATTGTTGTTGCCAATGAATTAATTTCTGCGACAAATGTGATTCCCACCTACATGTATATAATTTGAAAGAACTTTAAGTACAGTGTAACCACAGCTTTCTCCTACTTTCCTATAGCGACGCAAGGTTTAAAGTAATTTGACACTCACTGTACTGTCGCATTCAGAAGATGTTCACAAGATCACAGTGTTGCAACATTGACTAACACCTCTATACCGGGATATGAAACCAATGGTTGCAATAAGGGGATCTGGTGGAACTTCTGAATTCGACCGTGCGTATCCTTTCTTGCTTATTTATCATTTATTCGTGTTATTTTCATATCAATGTTTAGAAAGTATTTCGTGAAATAGTATACGAAATTATACAGCCAATATCATCAAAACAAGTGTTGATTTAGTATACAAATTATACTTTTTTTTTAGTTTTAGTTTTTATATGTCGAATTGATCTATTACATTTATCTGTAATACATATATTAAAAATTACATTACTATAGGTATTACATTATATTATTTAATTGTGATATCGCTATGTAAATACAATTGTTGTGCCCAATTTATTGAAAAAATCTTACCTAAAACGTGGAGTTTTACTATAAAAAAATGTTGTTTTATGTAATTCTAAAGCCGAGTCAAGAAATAACTAGACAATAATTTTCCCATATAATTTTAATTGCACCAAAGTAATAGCGACATTTCGTAAAATCTCGAGATTTTATCACAGGATATAGTCGACTATCAAGTGTTTATCACTCGCTTTTGCCTAGTGCCATTGAAGCTTTAAGTATCTACTTTAACATATCCGTAACCGCTATAATGTAATTGATTGGTTTGGCTGGAATGTGTGGTAATCTCTATCTATATCGTCATGTACTCCCTTGATCACAGTACATCATTTCCTCTAATTAAGAGACTAAATGGTCGTTCCCATTATATTGTATCAGTATAGATTTCTGATTAACTACAAGTAGGTATTTTAATTAGTGGATTGTTCGACTAATAATTAATGAACATACAACATATTGTACGCATAAAATATGTAAGAGGTGAATTTATTATGAATACCATCTTTATTAAGAGTCCCTTTTTAGCCGGAGGCAAGGTTTTCGTAACGTCGCTTGAACTTTAACTTGTACCCTTCTCATAACGAAAGTCGCTATTTCTTGATACATAATTAAGCCAAGTCAAATATTCAATATTAAGCTTATAGTTGATTAACTCTGTCTGAACTCTATAAGAAGCTTGATACAAAGCATTGTATTGAAAGCTTTAATTTAAAATGTGTTGAGCTTTGGGATTCATTATGCTAGACTCAAATTATTACTTGACTAGGTATAAGATGACGATGTAAAGATTTTATTTATTTGTTTAGTGAAAGTGTTAGTATTGCACTCTGAACATTTGACTTCAAGTTCAGAGTGTGTCCCCTGAGATTAATTGTTTCGTGTTTAAGCGAATCATATAATAATCATTTAATGTCCTATAGCTTGCAAATCCCGTCTAATAATGAGTTTTCAATGTTATGTTATCAGAGAATGAACAAAACTTGAACACAGGAAGTATATAGGCAAATCATTCGAATTTGGTTTCTAACTTTTAAAATAGCACACGTGTGTATTGTTTTAATTTTTCTTTCCTTATTATAGTATGTCCATCTGTCTACCAGAAGAACATTTTTTTTTCAAATCTATCCATAAGAAAAAAGTATATCTTCTTTATAACCTAAAAATTACACATTTTACTTGGCTGTCACAAGATAACATTGGGGAGACAACTCAATTTACCTCAGAAAATTGGCAGGAGAAGTGAACTCTTCGATGGCATAAATATCACCTTAATACACCGTATAAATAAGGGAAATACGTATAATATAATGTTTCATATTGTAATAATTGTTTTTGACGAATAAAGGAAGGGAGTGGACACGTAATAATATTTTGGCCATCTGTGCTGAGACTGGAGTGTATGAAATAGTATTATCATACAAAAATAATGCAGCAGTTTAGTACAGGTTCATTGTTCGCTCGAGCTGACACCACACTCCAGCAAAACATACACGATGCATGCTATGTTATTTCATCATTACCCACATAATCCTTGATCTAGAAGTGGTAACAAACTAAGTGAAACAAGTTGCATATGCAATCTAATTCAGTGCTCCTCATATTCAACACGACATTGCCGTACAAGTTAATAATTGGTTAACTTTTGACATCGCGTCCCTCGTGGTTTACCATGTTGTGTGAAATGATCATTAACTGAGTGTATCAGCAAGCGACAGTTGGCGTAATTACATTTTTTAAAAGCTGAGATTAATTGTAATTGAGTTCACTTGAAAGACCAGTAAAAGAGAAAGTGAGTGGAGAAAATGTTAAAATGTTAAAATATAAAATGTTATTTCCGTTTTCATAATATTTTTCATGCTATACAGGTTACACACTTTTTATTATGAACTGGATTTACAAAGAAATATAAAGTTAGGACCTATAAAGCTATTATGTTTTACTGGTATATTCATATCATATGTTTTTATTCCCCAAAACCCAATTGGGAAATAAAAATCAGTGAGTTTTATGATATTATAAAGATGGTAATAGATATAGGTGTGGTTATAATATTATTCTGGCATTATGCTGGAATAAGGCTCATAACCTTGATGAATCTGTACTCAGAGGTATAGGCTTGAATAACAAGAACATAATTAAATTAATATGAACAGAAACATGAATATAGTAATTTTGTTAAATTAAAATCAACGTGACTGATAACTATCATCGATGAGTAGTGTTAAATTATATCGTTTAATTATAATGTATTGTGATTTTATAAATACATGCCAACGACTGCACACATTAATTCAATTTGTGTTCTATACATTACACTCGTTCGTATCTCACTTCATATAGATGAAAATATCAAAGTTGATTGATTACGAAAAATAGAAATGTTTCTTTTCGCGTTCAGTCACAAACTAAAGTACTTAGTCCATCTATAGATTCGTACATAATAGAAGTGATTGTAGAGCAAGTTGGACAAAAACAAAATATCGTAAAACGCGCAGTGAGGTTTTGTCCCTCTTCACATTCAGTATAAATTGGACGCGACATTGAGTAAAAAAAATCTGTTGCCTCTGCAATATCTCTTCTATGTTTTGTTGTTGCAATCGACTCTTTGTTATAGCTGAATTTTAAATGACTCAAACTATTTCCATTACTCTTTGGAGGTGAGCGAGACTCGGTGCTTGAGAGTGATAAGCGAACGCTGAATTATAGATCATCTGACGTATTCCTTGCCCTCTTGCTATAGCATTGCCAGTCTCAACTCCACTTAACAAAACAATACATTTCCCGTGCTGTCCGTTCTTCAGATGCAAACATTATTTTCAAGATAGATATCTACAATATGAATTATTCACATCCAGTTTGGATGATCGAAATTGAACTTATTCACTAGGGAATCGATGTAAAATCCTTATACTTGAGCTATTTTTACTAGAGTCTAAATTATTATAAAACTAATATTTACTTAAAACATAGTATTAAACTAATTATTGACTTTCAGTTTAAATATATATAATGTATCAATATCAATATATATATATATATATATATACACTCGAGGAAAATCTTTTCTCATTGCAGTTGGTATTTATTTACATCGACCCATCTGAGGTTATCAGCAAAAATCATATTTCACACATATGCGCACTCATCTGCCTATGAGAAATCCAAGTCGAGTGGAGTAGTGGTCAGTTGTCAAGCGTGGATCAAATTCCACGGTCTTCTGACCCTATCTTCAAAATATCGGTAAGTTGCTAACGCAGCTTATATTGGAACACAACCGCTGCAATGTTAACTGCCTCGATAGCTCAGCTGGTAGAGCATCTGACTGGATATCGGAAGGTCGTGGGTTCGTGTCCCACTCGAGGAAAATCTTTTCTCATTGCAGTTGGTATTTATTTACATCGACCCATCTGAGGTTATCAGCAAAAATCATATTTCACATATATATATATATATATATATATATATATATATATTCCTTTTGGTGCATTTTTTGATCTTGAATAAAAATAAATATTTTATTTGGAAAGAAGAAAGCGGGAGAAAAAGAGACTAAACGTCCATCAGAGTTGAGACTCAAGCCCAATGCCTTTGATTCCTTGGCGATTGTCCTTGTTACCAAAGTTTTTCACATCCTACTTCTACATTCTACCCTGACTTTATTGGAAGCTAGCCAGAATAAATCAACGCTCTCAGTCACACTTACATATACTATGGACATTGTGTCAATGTGATCCAAATCTCGTCGACATAGAGAATGGTTTTGTATCTCCTAAATGTGAATAATTTGTGTTTTCATTCGAAGCGCATGTTGAAAATTAAGGGGTGGGAATTCCCCCCTTCCCCCATACTTTCTCTCAATGACTCTGCTTTCACTCCTATTCTACCCGAAAGTGACAGTAACGATAAATTCACTAAAATGTCATCATAACGCCGCGTTTTACTTCAAATCAAATATTTACTTTCGGGTTATCGTGTAATTACTTTAATTTTTGTGTCAAAACGATACGAGAACGATAGTGCTCCATAAAAAAGGAATGGTTTGAGTATCCTATAATATTAATTGCCTTCAATGGAATTTTAAGGTATTATGTTTAGTAGCCAGAAGTCTTACGATTGGGGTTCTTTTTTTAAATCGTTAATTTTTTACAATTATTTGACATTCAAATAACCATTTTGCTCTCAAAACGTTGGTACCAAAATCTAGAGAAACAAACGATTAAACCTAAGTAAATATTTAATTAAAATATGAATTATGGAATTAAGTTAAAATCATTTAAATTGAAAGTTGGAGTACATATCTCTTGCCGTACAAGGACGCTAGTAACTGGGCCATCCAGGCTAACATTAAACCTATTTCACTGATAAGGTTTTAGTTCTCCTACGAGAATAGAATGATGATACATGATGGTACCTAGTGAAAAGTCACCACGGCTAGCAGACCACAAGCGGTCATACTCTCTATAATATACTATCCGGGTTGATATCCCAACCATATCTTTCAGACTAAAGTTTTTGTAGTTTCCTCAGTCGGGAGGTTATTTTCTATGTTATTTTGCTTCCGGTTAGATTCCTCTAAATGTTCATCTTCTATCATTCTCCTAATAAGTCACAAACGCGAAATGACCTAGATGAGAGTTCTTTTGAACAACATTATTAGGACACAACTAAAAATGTTTCTCTCTGAATTGTATGTGCAAGAATGTTAAAGGGAAGGGAAGGACTAACTATCTTTCATGAGCCCGTAGTTTGACTGCTTGTCACACTTATGGTGTTAGCATGCATACATTGTCAGGGGGTTGAAACATGATTCTTGGAGAAATAAAGTCAAAAACACGAGCAGAATATTATTCCTAAACTCACAGAAGTTGTGACTTGCATCATTGAGTATGAGGTTTATAATAGAGTCAGATCATGTTTTTGAAAACTTATTCGTTAATGATGAATTACTAATAAACCTAATCTTACGTCAAACGCATAGGTCGTGTTTGGATTTTCAATTTTAACAATTTTGCCTAGAGTTGCTTAGATTTTAAATCGGCCTTCTGTATAAAAAAATAATTTTCAGTTAGACATGTATACCTCCTAGTTATAAACTGTTTTATGTCGCTATGTGCAAGAAACAATTATTTATTTTTCTTCAAAATGTGGATTAAAATCTTAGTCTCCCAGTTATTAGTATAGAAAAACGAGTGTTTTTTCGTGAATTGGAGATGACCAGTTTTGAATTTAGGCAACTCACATTCTTTGTTTTATGTAATCAGTTATATTCTTATTTTGACTTTTTAACTATTGCTTTAAAGTTTCTACTCGTTGGCCTGGGGACGTACGCAGTTCTTCTCGCTTTCCACAAACGCTTTTGACTTTTGTCTTCAACTTAAGACATTTATAAAAATTCGAGAGCTTGCGCGCAATTCTATCTCACTTAACTAAATAATGCCATTAAATAAGGTTGTAACAAAACAGCCTCTGGAGTTTGGTCTGTGCGCAAGATTTGTGGTCTGTTTGGATATTTTTCTTTTTCAAATTTTACTCATTTGAAGACAAAACAAAAATGAAAACTTTTCGAGGAGCGGGTGTTTCCCGAGGCCTCTTAGCCTCAATTGGGTTATGGAAGCTGAATGGATCACCTCGCAACTGATCTCAGTGGAATGTTCATCTCATTACAACTAAGTGGAATGCGTGATCTTTCTCATCAGTTCTAGTGCTATACCTGCCACCCCGATTAACGATCGCTATCATTACGTTAACTAGGATAAAACTAGTTACATAATCGACTCATTTATCTGTGGGGACAGATAGAGTAACTGGCAATTCCGGTCAAAGTTGCTCAAGTCAAATAATGTATTAGAAAACATTTGAAATTTGGGTCAATGGGAACATTATTCATTTTTTCTTTACATAATTATATGTGGCGAAATGTATAATAAATTGGAAATTGATTGTTAATAACGCATTATCTTAAATAAAATACAGTAGATCTTAATAAGTGTTGTGTTGATGACTTACATTTTCATCTCTGTACATTTCTGAAAAATTTGAAGAATGTCTACAGTGCTTATTGGAAACGAGATATTTTGGATTAAGAGAATACAACTGTGTTAATCGTATCGGAGAGAAGAATATTTACTTTTAAAATTATTGTACATTATTACAGGAGACGTAATATAATTGTATTATTAATTATATATATTGATCATATGATCATTATATTGATCATTAAAATTGATTAATGATCATTAATGAAAGATGAATATTTACTTAAGTATTAGAGTAATTACCCTTCTTAGCTAACACTGCATTTAAAATCCAAATTTAGAGTAAAATAATTAAACTGTTTAAATTTGTATATTTTATATACATTTTATATTTTTATATATTTTTGGAGATATTAAACAATGTATTCTTCAAGAATTTCCTGCACCTTAACGACAGTTAAAAATCAATATTCTTTTGAGGTCACAACTGCATAAAAAAGAAATATCACGCAATAAAGTTCATCCTCATAATCCTTCACACGTCACGAATGAACATTGTATGGTTCTTCTAATACAAAATATAATAGACGGTCAATACTGGGATGGAGCTGGGTTTACCTGCTCAACTAGAACGAGCACCATTCAAGCCTGCATCATACCAATGACGTTTCATTCGATTCAAATTGATGGCATCATGACATAATGGTATTATGTCGAAAATTAAGCCCATATCATAGATATATTGAATTTTGATCTCATTCATAACGGCTTTATTATAATCGTCTTTATTATGAAATTGTATTTAATTCAGGTTATAAAGCATTTGATATAAAATTAGTGCACCAACGATTGTATAATAATGCATACATTTTTACGGTAAAATCTTCTTTAAGGATTGAACATTGTATATGTGTATGATTTTGTATACCTGCTGTATACAATTTTGTGTTATTTCCTTCAGATTGGCGACACTAAAATTTTTAAATTTTGTTGACTTTCACCTGACTGATCGTAAACACAAGCTAAGAAAGTCCCCAATGGATTAAAAATCGAATCCTTATTCTGCCACCAATTGTAATTTTAAAAATATAAAATTCGCACGAGTCCTTTTTCATGATGTGTTTTAAATTACATATCACGGAAATAGTTACTCTTAACCTCGAATTTATTGATTTTTAGATAGAAACATGTTATTTTGTGAAATATTAAAAAAGTACCTTAGTATATTTTTTAGAATTGCAATAAAAATCCTGTAAGAGAAGACAAGTGAGTCAAATATCAAATATCTAGTTAAAAAAGGAAACATTCTGCGGCTTCATTCAATTTCAAAACATATTCTTTCGGACTTCGACAAGATATTCACTTTTTAGTCAAAAATAATAATAATAATAAAAGTAAATAATGACTTTTAAAACCCTACAACTGTTGCCATCGTAAGTTCAGTTTACAGTGTTACAATTGCTATTCGGAAACACAAACAAGTTTTCAAATCTCAAAAGTGTTCCAAACATCACTTGAAAAGCACATTTCCACGTTTACGATACAATAATCGTACACTATATCAAATCTACAATTTTATTCTATAAGCGTTTTCCTTTTTTCACTCAGTTGTTTTCTTAGCTTGTTATACTAAAACTGCGGTTAAGAGTCTGTTACAGTACTGTAGTTTCACTCGGCGCCATTGCACTTGACTGTGAATAAAGAATGAACAAAGAGGTAATAACGGTTTCAACCTGGAAATCGCATAAAAGAGGACGTAGCTGTATAAAATGGTAGTAACAAATGTAAAAATCCTGCAGCTGCTACCATTTGTAGTAATATCTCGGTTTTAATGAACAGACGTAAAATGTGTCATCTGACTTTGACATTTTAAAAGAAGAATTGAGTACAATTTAAATAAACATTTTAAGCACTTATATATAATCAATACTGGCATTATGTTCAGGAATGCACCAGATTTCTTTGAAGAATTTGCGTTTAAGTCTCGTTACTTTGGACAAATAAAGGGCGATAGATGTGTTACATTTAAGATATGCCATTGACACAAAAAATAAATGCAATTGAACTACTAAAACGAACCGAAGTATTATACATATTTTTTTAGAGTTTATGGGTACAGAACATGATTTTGGACAAATACTTTTGACTAATAATGTAAATGACAGGAAAAAACTAAAAATTAATATCGTTTAACTTATAAATAATACGTAAATTTGAACACATGCTCAATTATTTGTACAAGTGTAATGTTGAGTTGATGCCCAGTGTTGAAATATCAAGTAAGTTCAAATATTAAAAGGGATGATGGGGTAAGAATGATCGAAACCAATTTAGAGTGTGCATTTTTTTGCATAATGTTTTATAATAAGAAGTTATTCCATGGAAGTATCGAAATTTTGCTAACATAAAGTCTGTTGTATTGTGATTAACTTATAAATACCCATAAATTTCGATCACAACCCATGCAAACCATGTCATAATCAGTTCACTAAGCATTAGAATTTATCTCTTAACTCAACAAAGGGGATGAATTGAAGACTATGCACATTGTTAGCTCAGGTTGGAAGATTGATAAGATGACACATTGTGTAGCACGACAATAATAATTGAATCCTCTCTCTCAAAGTGTCAGATCTGTAACCGCCTCAACATCTGTCACGGAACTAAGCCTTGAATGATCATTTATTATGCAGAATACAAGAGGATAACAGCTGTTGTTTTGTTTGGATGAAATGGTATTCAATAATTTTAGAGATTTGGTAAAGTTAGCATGCGTGTAATTCTGAATGATGATATGACGGAGAAAACTACAAACTAGGGTTGGGCGAACCGGTTCGAAACCCGAACCGAACCGAACCGGCTTTAGATTTTCGCGAACCGAACCTTAAAATGAAATATCCGAACCGAACCTCCCTCGCTGCACCAATTTGAAATTTCCCGTCAAGATTTCGTTCCAGTGTAGTGTTCTAGATAAGGCTGCGTGACAAAGAAGCCAAAGAAGAAATAATTATAATGCAAATTGTTCGGTTTATTTTACTTTTCTTACCTTATTTCGTGCATAAATTCACTGAAGTGAATTAATTTTATCAAAAATAAAATGCACTGTGTGCAAACTATTGTGCAGTTTGCACCCCAAAACTTTGTTTTACTATTTATTGTGCACCCCTTGTGCAAACTATGACAACAATGTTTGATGTTATTTGTGTGTCATGACTAAGTAATAAGTGATCAAACAAATGCAAGTAAAAATGGCAAGAGGTTCGGTTCGGTTCGGAGGTTCGGTCAAATATTTAAGGTTCGGTTCGAGGTTCGGTACGGTTCAAAAATATGAGGCTCGCCCAACCCTGTTACAAACTTGTATTAAAACAGTAAGAATCTTTAATATATTATTTACTCACAAATATATTTTGTTTTACTATTTGGACGCTAATTACTGTATTGTTGAATTGATCTCGAAAGCCATGGTTGAAAACCGTGTAGAAACCATGTTATTCTACCTATAATAATTATGATCCCTTTCGTCTTATACGCAGCACGTAGTTCGGTTCTTCAGATATTTAAGACCCTGTAATTAAAACATAGGATACTTGAGACACGCAGAGAGTAGGGATATGGATGGACGTTTGAATAAGTGATGAGCATTTGCAAAATGTTGAAGAGAAAGATTTGCATGATTTTAAGGTTAAAGAACTGTATAGGGGACTTCATAGCTGTACATGGGTGAAAATCTTGGAGCTTAATATTTACTCAATTTTATGTAAATATTATTTAATGTTTAAAATCCTACCTGCAAGAAATTATTATGATAAAATGCAATCCTTTTAAATAAAAAAGCATTGGAAGAACAAATTTGTTTATATACAACAGTAAGTGGAAGTGTTCCCATTGTGCTGGTCCAAGATTATGAATTATATGGAATAATTAACTAATATTCTTACAAAATGGAGCTAGAATAATCCCTTGCGCAGTAATAGAGCAAAATTGAATGCTACATTTACATTGAAACAGCATTTCTCGCTCAAAACGTAATTTCTTCTACAAAAATAAGACGTCCATATTAAGAGAAATATTTCAGAACTCAAGAATTTATATAGTTATTAATAATGAGAAATGTTTTAGTCGACGACTCGGTAAATTAAAATAAATGTGGAAATTTTGTTTGTATATGTACCTTTCGTTGTTTAAACACGATTTTCTAATTTCTCTGAAGTTTCCATCCTTTTGTAATGGAAATTAAAATAAACAGATTGCGTTATTCTTGTAAATGTAGGCATGGAACAGAATGAATCAACAATTCTTTAATAAATATAACTAAACAAGAAACATTGAGCGTTCTGTAATATAGCATAGAGTACCATGATCAATCAAGTGCCACTGGTCTAATATGCATGCCAAATAGAAACGATGAGAGTCATTTGACAAAGCTGAACAGGTTTTCAACCAAATTGCCACCAACAGTAATGAAGAAAGTTATATGACATGACATAATACTGTTGTTCCAAACATATTACAATTCTACTTAGTTATGCCATTTATAATGTAAAATATCCACGGTCATAGCTAACTTTTAAACGTCGAATTAGTCTTCTGTAACGTGGTTGTAGAGCACTACGGGTTCTGAATGAATATTTGACGATTAGGTACGTCGCCGACTTCTGAGGTGATCCTCATTCTAGTCGGGTTTCGTTGCTCGTTCATTGCGATGAGAGAAGGATGGCTTGATTTTCATGTTGAACGTGTACCAAGTCGTTCAAGGGAATTCTATTGAATGTTAGTTCAGTTCACGAATCTTGATTGGTTTACTTCAATATATTTGGACGAATGAAAGAATAGTTCATTTAACTTTATGTGCATTTTGGATGTATTTTGCACCAGTCAAGAGATACAAATGAACTAATTATATAGACCAGGTGCTCTCAACCAGCGAAACATTCCCTAGAGAGGGAATTTTAAATTTCCGTGGGGGGGGGGGGGGGGATTGCCAATGATAAAAATACAAACTGTATTTTTAAACAATTTATCATAATTATGAAAACAAATGCTGTATGTGACCACATACGAAATTGCCGAAATCTACTGTCCAAAACGCATTAAAAATGGTCCAAATTAATTTTTAATTTCAAAATTGTTACCCTGTGGTTGAGGACTTCGTGTGCAATGTACAATGTGGTACAATGTTGTGCAATGTATGTGTACAATGTTTCGCGTGCAATCGTGTTTTCGACAGAGAGGACGGTTGCGGGAATCCTGAACCGTCAAGTTCAGAACGCAGCCTGAGGGCCGACTTTTCAGATTAACTGTGGGTGTTCATGTTTTCACATAATTCTGTAAACAAACGTTATCCTTAACCCTCCCCCCCCCCCGGTGATGGGGTAGGTTACAGGTATGTACTCCAAACGCGCCAGGCAGGGATGTTTTGACAATTCTGTTGTTTTAGTTTTGATTTCAGTTCTTTTTTCAGGAGCAATAAATAGATAAGATGAAAGCTATCATATATGATAACTTTCATTTTATTTATATTTCATTTTATTTCATTTATTTAAATTACTGGAACAGTTGTTTGGACACACACAAGTCGACCCTGTGGGTGCTTTTACACCTCGCACCCACACAAATCCACCCTGTGGGTGCTTTTACACCGAGCACCCGCACAAGACTACACTGTGGGTTCTTTGACCCCGAGCACCCACACAAGTCCACTCTGTGGGTGCTTTTACATCGAGCACCCACACAAGACTCCACTGTGGGTTCTTTGACCCCCGAGCACCCACACAAAACCACTCTGTGGGTGCTTTTACACCGAGCACCCACACAAGTCCACTCTGTGGGTGCTTTGACCCCGGACACCCACACAAGTTCACCATGTGGTTGCTTTTACACAGAGCGCCCACACAAATCCACCATGTGGGTGCTTTTACACCGAGCACCCACACAAGACTGACTACACTGTGGGTCCTTTGACCCCGAGCACCCACACAAGTCCATCCTATGGGTGCTTTTACCCCGAGCACCCACACAAATCCACCATTTGGGTGCTTTTACACCGAGCACCCACACAAATCCACCATTTGGGTGCTTTTACACCGAGCACCCACACAAATCCACCATGTGGGTGCTTTTACACCGAGCACCCACACAAGACTACACTGTGGGTTCTTTGACCCCGAGCACCCACACAAATCCACCCAGTGGGTGCTTTGACCCCAGACACCCACGGAACCGGTGTCAATGATGGACTATCGCTGTTTTAGTTTTTTCTGTTTCACTGAAGAGTACAACTCTGGCGGTGCAGATAATTGGGTTGTTTGAATTCAGTGAAAAAAATCTATTCCCTAATTGAATGGAACTGCTGTCACAACTGCTTCCCCGTAACACATTCAATCAAACCATTTTCCAATAGTTATTACACAGAGTATTGCTGACAACATGTTTAAATCTACACTTGATTAGCTGATGACGTATGACAAGTTTTAATTAAAAATAAATTTTAACAACCATTTGTTATTAGAATAGCTTAATTTCTTTCATATAATATATTCGGTACACGTTCTAAAATAAAAGCAATAACAACACATTGATTGATTTTTTACACTTCTTTTGCTATTCAATATTGAACTATTCGTCTGCTCTTTGTGGATGTGAGGAAGGCGGTTTATACAACGCCCAAGGCAAGGCGGCGTGTATTGCGGATTGCAGATAGAGCGAGGGGCGCAGGAGGGGGAAGGAGACGGAGCTCGAAGTAGAATGTGAGTTCCTTGGGCATATGATGTCTTCGACCTCGTCAAATACTGCTAGCTTCATCTGCAAATAGCGAGAATACGTGACTACTAATTAGTTCACATTTAATAAATAATAGGAAAACGCTCATTGATACGCGTTGAAAAGCAAGCACCGAAACACGCTATAGGTACTTCATCTTATACCAATGCAACACTTGAAAAAAATTGTAATGTTTTTAATAAATATATTTTACCCTGGCATAGATTTACCGAAATTCAAGAATCAAAAATTGATTCCTATCAATTTTTTATTTAAAATTCATTTGTGATGTCAAAAGTATGAAAATCGTATTACATTAAAACGTTTGCAAATTATTGACCCCTATCTCTCATTTGAATGAAAGAAAAACAACATTTTCTTAATGGTTGGGGGCTGGCTGGTCATAAGTGGAGGGGTGAAGTGGACAGGAAGTGACATGGTCAACGCAGCAGGGTGTCGCACGACAATGTGTCACAAATAAAATAATCAACTTTTTGATTTGAATATTGCTCAAAAACGATACCGGTCTATTCTAGAATGATATTAGTGTATGCTCAAAATTTTAGTTTAATTGGCCAATCGGCCAATCAATATGGGGCGAACAAAAAAAAGGCAGAGAAAGAGGCATAAGAGTCCCGTAGTAACGCTCGCTACGCTCGCTAAATAAATCACTGTTAAGTGAATGAACGATTATTTCGATTACTTCGATTACTAATGTGTTAGGCAAGGTTTTTTTAAACAATATTACTGCGCATTTTTGAGTCTTTAAACACCAAAAACCTCGACCACTTTAGTAAATCTAGAGAGTTTTCGCGGGATATTCTGTTAATATGGGAATTAAACAATTTTATTTTCTATGTACGCAGGTGATTGAAAGTTACAGCGTAACGTGAAAAGTAGAACGTTAGTTCACCTAATATTTTAGATTCTATCAAAATGTGTGGTAAACTGTAAAATGTATTGGTAATGTATTTACAAAGTGATTCTCTCCTATATAGTACCTACTTATAACAATACATGGAGAGTATCAACACCAATTGTAATATTGAGCAGCTATGAAAGATGATTGTGGATCCGGTGCGCTCTTTGCTCTGTGTTGGATTGTGTATTGTAACTGTGTAATTATCCTTGTGGAATTGTAATATTGCTACATTCTCACTTTAAATCTAAATTCCCGGCCATTGGAATAGGACTTTCAGATTTGTCGTAATTGATCGATTCTTTTAGGAATGAAATATGTATAATTTCATGCAGTACGGTTACTGACTTGACAGGAAGAGATTATGACGTATAATAGACTTTTTGGAACATATAGATGTGATTAATGGGGGTGATATGACAGACGTTTAATTTTATATTGGAATCTACATTATATTTTACCTTTTGCCAGGAAGTAAATTAATAACAATATTTCTGTAAAACTGAACATACCTGCTATAAATATAAGATTTCACACAAATAACAATATGTTTCTTTTTGTTTCAGAATTTGAAGAACCAAATTATGACAACAAATCTATGGGTTGAACAAGTAAGATTACAAACTTATTATAACTTTTCTTAAGAAAAAAAAACTTTTTGTGAAAACAAAACAAATCTGTTATTCCTTTTATGAAGCATGTTGTTTGAAATTTTACACGTTTAAAAATAAAACAAAAAGTAACATCTTTTGTCACGAATTTCGTACCTCTCACTCGCTTGTTTTGTGCTAACTTGGCACTTGAAGCCAGAATTGGGTCAAGCAATTCATGTTGGTAACAAAGTGAGCTGGGTGAGCGGATGCTTCTTGAGTAAGCGTAGAGTTAGAACGAAAATGGAAATTTCATCTGTCGAATGTTCTCCCTCGGTTTTAGTCCTGGTACGATTACAAACTCCGATGGGAACCAAAGGAATACGGCGGGGTGAAAATGCTTCACGTACCTTCGGATCATATATGGAGACCAGACATCGTACTTTACAATAAGTAAGTAGAAACTAGATAGAAAAGTAGATATTTCCTCATTTTACATCATCGATGGTTTATTAAAAGGAAAAGTGTTAAAAAATTTATGAGACTTTCGGCAGCTTCCATTCTGAAGAAAAGACCTTAAGAACAAAAAGTTCAAAATTAATTTTTTGCATAAATGTTTTGCCTATAAACAATGTAAGACAATATATTCATTTTGTAATAAATAATCCCAACGTGAATTACTTCAGAACGGAGGCTGTGTAAGTACTCTGCAAATGAGTGAAATGCTAATATCAAGACTCCCATTATAGGAAATGTTATCATGCGCATTACAGCTAACAAAACGTACATTTATTATTACTTTATTTCAACGAAAACGAAATTCATTTTAATTAATCTGACATTTCGAATGTCTCGTGACGAGATAAAACCTTCTATTCGAGAAGATATTCTGCGACGTTTTTCACTGAGTGAAGTACTTCTTGAAGACTTCTTGAGCAGTCGTCTACTCAGCACAAATACCCACTCATGTCCGGCTCATCTCGACTGCCCTGCTACGCCACCTCGAGTTGACCGCAACCGAGTCGCCTAATTGCAAGGAAATCTTCACTCAAGGACTTGCCAGCCACAGGATTTCATTCCAGAAGAAAAAAATTGCCAGATTCTGCGCCAGGTCATTACGAGAAACTTCCACAGAAAACCGATTATCTTATATTACATGATGGAAAAAAGTCAACGAGATTTCATCTCACTCCTTATTTTTAGTATTTTTTTTTTCATGATAAAAGAGATTCATCGACGGTCAATAGTTATTTTTCCGCGTCTGTCATTCTTATTTCTTTATCGTTTCTTTTCCTTTGACACTGTTGGACCGTGAAACAGCTGAGCTGACTTATTTTGGCCGTACATTGGGAACATGATGGGGCCGGGTCCAGGCTCGAACCCGGGTGTGACGGGAATTGTCCCACAGTGAACACCCCTTCCCTTCTACCCTCCACCCATCCCCCAAACCCTTCTATCGATTGCCTCACGTTCCTTGCCCCCCTGGCATGGCCCACATCCCCATACATCCCCCTGACTAATACCTACCAAATAGCATAGTTAGCGTCTTCCATTAAAAGGCGTGTATCTTTGAAGTGTAGCTATATTTATATTACGTTCACGTAGCTCATTTGAAATTTTCAGAATTCCCTGATTTAATGAATGCACGTTTCTTTCCTCTTGAAAGCGCGGTTGCTAGTCTCTCATAAAAGATTTCCAGGACAAAATATCCGTCATATTCTCTGATAAGTTATTAGAAAGGAAGTCTAGGTCTCTCGAGTTTTTACATTGAATTTTATCAAAGACTTAGGCATCTTCAAGAAAATAAGACAAGATGAATCCAAGTAAACAGTGTTTTCTTAAGAGGTATTTTGAAAGAAAATCTCAGCGATAATGGATCTCAAGAAGAGTATCAGCATCCCGGTCAGGATTCAAGAGTCCCAAGATAGACAGATAAATATGTATATTAAAAAATTACAGAGATATAACGTAATAAATCGAAACCGGCAATCAAGGAAATTGCAATTAGTAGATTGTTTCATGCGAAGAGAACATCCACTTTCGTTATTCGAAATCGGAGTGAGCATATGGGTTGGCAGTTACAATAGATGCGTCGAATTTCAATACGCTTGCAATTGAATCCTGAATGCTACTTCCGATTGATTGACAACTTTAACCGCAGTCGACAATGTGGTTTTACTTCATCCAAGTTCGGAAATAGAGTTCGAAATCTGTACCGAAAGCGAGACCGAACGTCAGCGACTCCAAGCCATGTCAAATGGAAGACAATCCCATAGAGAGCGTAAATAAACTGAGTCAACTGTATAAGTCGACTTATAAGTTCCATGTGCAGGAACAAGAGATATACAGTGTATATACGAGGAATAAATCGACTAATAGTCATGGATTATAACTTTATTCATGATGACACAAACTAATCTACACAACCTTTCCAGTATATGATCAGAATTAAATTCGTATAAGACAAATGTATTCCAATTAAGGTGGTGCAAGCGCTCGGTCGTTTAAGCAAATTGAGAGAGAAAAATTGTTTCATAAGTGGGTGTAACTTTGATAGGATGTTCACATGATCAGTCTGATTGTATATTAGTAGCACTTTTTCATTTTTGTTTTGTGCATTGTTAATTAGGCACCGGTTATTTAACAAAACCGCGCAAAACTATGACATTTCCGATACGATTGGAGACCAAACCCGTTAACCAATTGATCTCAAATTTTAATCATGATTAGATAAAATACAAACTTAATGTTATCACATTGGCACATTTTTTAAATAAATTGCATACGGCACCAAGTGAGACAAGAAAATATACAATTTTTCACCGAACTCAACCAATTATTAATAATTAACAAAGCAAAAAATTAAAAATGTACCAAGTGATAACCCTACGGTTGTCTTTTATCTAATCATGATTAAAATTTTAAATCATTTCGTCAACCCATTTTGTCTCCAATCGTATCCAAAAACGTGCCTGCAACACGCGGCAAAATCGCTGGCGCTTGCAGCACCTTAAAGAGCCTAAACATGTTAATACGATGCCATTTAGCCAGGACTTCGAAGGAATTGAATTACATTGCCTCTCACCTCGAAGTATTTACCTATTCAGAATTTGATTCTACTCCTCCGTGTAGCTTATTTTTGGTTTGAAATAAATAAAACAGAATTATCGTGTCGTACGATAGCAGAATAAATGTGGATTGTCATGTAGAAGTAACTCGATTTTCATTACTGTGTTTGAGTATTCTGTGAGCTATTTAATGATTTCACTCTCACTGAGAAATTCAACGGCAAAAACAATGATGGCAATGTAAACTCGTTTGATCTCCTCGTAAGCTGAACAAATTACATAATATTACATTTTAAGAACATGAATGTCTTAATTTGTATTAATATAAATGTATTGACAAATTCTCTTTTAGAGTTTCCTCAGAGACTTCTCCCATTTAAAGGTAAAAAATAACTAAGTGAAGGAAATTCCTCATTTCTAAAAAAAAAGTTCCCCCCCCCCCCCCCCCCCCGCCGCCCCTCACCGGCAAGGTAAATACGAAATATTACATACAATTCAGAATGAAACTAGTTTTAGACCTAGATATTCCATGCTTTGATGTTTTCTATGGCAAGGGGAAGAAATCGTGTCCCATTTGAGTCCCTGGAGAGACAAACAAACGTAGTATCACGCCAGAAGGTACATGTCTTTTCCATTAGCTGGAATGTCTGGATATATCCTGGTAGACTCGGCAAGATGGTGTATATAGTATTAGCTCTGTGATCCGTTCAGCCATTCGAGTACCAATACATCGCACAAGTATTTACAAACTGTATGCAAACCGTAGCTTATCTGAAAATAAGAAATACAAACTCAACAGAGTGCGTCTTAACGGCAATACAGATCTCATATTTGTCAGAGATAAATAATTAAATCAGCTATTGTTTCCTCTTCTTATTGCAGGAATACGGACAATATTGTTAATGCAGTTTTTGGGTAGGATAGGTTACGAGTTAAAAGGTATTTCGTAAAACAGATAAAATAATTAGCGGTGTCTTCGTTAATCTCTTAAGTCTAAACAATATTTCCTGGTATTGATTAATAAGTTGTATTTATTTTATTTTTTATCTCTTTAAAATACATACCCATTTCCAATCTGAAAAGTATTGATCGGCACTGGTACAAATATTAGAAATATTGTTGATTCCGCAATAGAAATTCACAATCCAATCAAAACTGACAACTACACATAAATTATTCATCTTTTCGTCTGCTTAAAAGTTTTGCAATTACACTGAAAGTTTTCTCCGATGAAGTAAGCAACGGGTTAGAGTTCTAGTTGACACCGTGACTGCAATATGTCCTGAGAGTACTTTACCCAGATAACGATTAGTCCATAAGGTCGTAGTTGGAATAAAAAGATACTAGAAAATCATCGTTAGAGGGAAATGTCTATAAGGATGAAGATTCTATCAGGTATATTGCAGTGACTGTACACAGTGCATGTGGTGGTGATAATTCAACCAACTTCAAAAAGGAATCGAGCAGAGCAGAGCAGAGAAAATTGTAGCTCTTGGCAGTCAAATATGTGTGACAGTACGACTCAAGAGAAGCGCGACGTTGCCATTTATCTTTTCCTCGAAAGTAGAAATGTGGAAATTGTTGCAATGCGACGTTTCATACAAACTTAAAAAGCAACTTTGAAGCATTTTAGCCTAGCTAAATGAAAGTTCAAACTGTGCGAACATATTTGACTGAAAACATTTGGAAAAGTCTTTCCAAAGCGTAATTTCCTTTCAGTCAACGATTTTCATACGAGGATGATCTCAACTGAAATTAATTTGTTGCAGAGCGTTTACTGTCTGTCAAATATATTTAATTAGTTTTTTTCAAAAAGAAAGAGCTGAAATCGTCGGATCATTTGATTATTTTATATAATGTTGAGTTGATCTATTTATGATAATTTTTGTGAGCTTAGCAAATTTGCATGTCAATTAAGTTAAGGACAAAAAGACAACTTCCCCTGGTATATTACTACGCCTCCATTGAGATATAAAAGAAAGAAAAGCTGTAACTGGAAAGGAGAGGAAAAAAAGAGAAAATATGTAACATACTCATATTCAATAGCACAATGGAAGGACGATGATCTAACTTTACAGCTGAAGGAAGGCACTACCTGCATCGTCGAGAGACTTCTAGCAAGTGGTGAGGGGTTGTTACGCTAACCCTAAACACTGTAATCTCCCAGGACATCCACGCAGCAGGCAATAGCAGTCATCCACGCAATGGCTCATGGCGGCCAAACTCGGCGATCTCACGAGAACACTGCCAGAGAAAGGAACCAAGAGAGAAAACAACACCATGAATACGAATGAAAATGGAATTGAAACCTATGCAGCTTCCGATTAAAACGAAAATGTGGAAAAGTTGGTCAACTGGGAATCGTTTTGTCCGACGCAAAGAGTTAATGAAAATTACCTTCTGATGAAATAAGTGAGCTATCAATGATTCAGTTGGGTTGTCGGAATCCCCTGAGGTCGATTCACTGTTTGCCGAGGGGAATACAGGGCAAGAGGTGATCTTTCTAACACATAAAACGACCCGACAGAGTTCAAGCAGCCCCAGTTGGTATGGCCATCGTGTATATAGAGCGTTGCGTCTTAAAAAAAGAGAAAAAATTCCCACGAGATGTTTGGCGGTAAAATTGAACAGCTAGGACGTGACCTCTAAACTCTAAAGCCATCGATATAGCTATATACATGACGATAGGATTGGGCCACAATTCCATCAGCCATATCACCAGAACAACATTTGACATCCAATATGTGGATTGCGGTGGAGGAAAAATAAACGTCATCTTCCGATATCTTCAATTGGGTGAACGCAAATGCACGAGTATAAAATGAGAGTAATATGTTTTTACACCTCACGTTTTCCATATTCTTATTAACGGTCATGACTAGCAAGACTAGCATAAAGAGGTATTTGAAATAAAAATAATAAAAAAAGAAATAATAAACCTAATATAGTAAGTTGGTATAAAAGATAATTCAAAAATATATATTTTAATTTATATTTCCTGTAGATAATCCAACATAATATAATACATTTTTGCCGTAAATTTGTTTGGATATTGAAATACAACCCTACACACTCATAAATAATTTTGAAAGTGTGAATTTTCGCACCAAACCGGTGGTAAATTGAAAAGATCTCGAACAGTGCTGCGGTGTAAGGTTTTATGTGCGTTAAAAGTCCGTTAAATTATATTACACCGCCTGAAAATCTTGATAATACACCGAATGTTGGTGGTCAAGCTGGGCACCGATTGGAGTGGTTTGGTGTGGTTATTTTGGAGTGTGTAGGCTTTATAAAATAATACACGTTTTAAAATGAATAAAATCTAGACGTTCAAATCTTTCGAGTTCTTAGAACTCTTCTCTTAACTTCATTCTTAATTCATTAACTATGCTTCAGAACAACTCCAATGTAACAATTAATGAAACCTAAGCAATTATTTCAACGTTCAATGAGAACATTCACATTCAACGACAGAGCTCTTAAGAGCACTCTTCATAATTCCTTTTAGTTCGATTCTAGTTCGTTGGAAGAAATGGGCAATAATTGCTCCATCCCAAGTCTGAAATTTCTCTAAGAGAGACCTCTTGGATCAGTAATTACAAATTTTGTGTCTCGGTTCTAAAAATTCTAAAAAATAAGAATTAAAATGTTTAGAATTAACATTTTAAACACATCTTCTTCCAACGATCCTGAAATAACAATACCTTGATTATGTATTCAACACGATTACACACCTGATTTATAATTTGCATGCAGTATTTTTAGACTCTCCTTTTTTTGTTATTTTACACGTATTTTTTTAAAGTATCGTATATCCTCCAGGATTTACAGCTGTATATTATGAAATCTGATACGTAAAATTTGCAATTAACACTTTCTTTACTACCCTTAGTTTGTTATGCTAATGTTTAAATCATTTTTAGTGTTTTTCCTGATGATGAGAGAATAATTCTCTAAAAAGCACTGGGGTTTATTCTTATTTTTAAAGATTATTATTCAAAGTAATCAGAATAACCCCATAAAAATTCCCTGTAAAACTGTAATAGCTCAGATATCTTTACATTACGTATATTTATTTTTATGTCGCTTTAGATCCATAATACATATTTAAAATCGTGTTTAAAGAGCGAATTGAGGGAAAGATGAAATGTCTGATCTTGTTTCGCTGATCCGGTATTGAACCCGCGGTCAATCGCATAATAGACGAGTGCTCTATCATCTGAATTATGCGCCTTGAAATCATCATAATTACTAATAGGAGTTGTAAAATTATCATCACATTCTAGAACGAGCCCAATCATAAGAAAACATGATGTCGACATTCAATCTACTTCATTATAAAGTAACCCTTGGATTACTTTTTTAAATGTGGCAATATACATCCTCTACTCACTTTCACTCATTGCGAGAAAAATTAAGAAATGAAGGTA
This sequence comes from Leuctra nigra, assembly GCA_934045905.1. Classification (NCBI taxonomy): domain Eukaryota; kingdom Metazoa; phylum Arthropoda; class Insecta; order Plecoptera; family Leuctridae; genus Leuctra; species Leuctra nigra. Next base: position 30,742,960 of record OW203763.1, on the reverse strand, counting down.
CTCTCCAATAAATGTAAATGTAATCTGTGAAATGTATGAATACAAACAAGATACGGGTTTCTGTAAATTCAGTTATAATGTTTTGTTTGTAAATACTCACATTCATGCAAACATTATGAGCACTTACGCATTTCTACTTTTAAGTAGTGATTCTTTTTGAACAAGCCAACAACTTCCATTCTCAAATCCTTCTATGGTCGGTGACAGGCAAAGATGAACCCTGTTTATCATTGCCAGGTATAGGGCGGCCCATGCTAGCGCGGGTTCAACTTAGCCTGTCCCCGACCTTAGGATAGATGTTTTCTCTCCGGATAGTTCATCTGGTATAGCACGAGAAAAGCAATAGTCCCGAGTTTGATTCTTGGTTCAGTTGGACACATTTTTCATCGACTTTCCATCTTTCCAACCTAAATTTACTGAAAGGTACCAGAACAAAATCAAATCTAATCTAATTTCTTCTGTCGAAGGAGGGTGTAAAAGATTGCTTGTGTGAAATTGCAGCGCGGATGGGAACTTTGAGGTGACTCTAGCGACGAAGGCAACAATCTACCATCAGGGGCTGGTGGAATGGAAACCTCCAGCCATATACAAATCCTCCTGCGAGATTGATGTAGAGTATTTTCCTTTTGACGAACAAACCTGCGTATTGAAATTCGGTAGTTGGACATATGATGGGTTCAAGGTAAGATGTAGGTAGAGGTGAAGTCTGTATTGTGACCAGCGGAAGGGAATAGTTACTGATCCCGCAGGCATCGAGAAGAAGACTCAACTACGAAATTTCGTCACAGTTTTATCTTTTCACGGGATTCCAAGATTTATTATCCTAACCTGAGCATTCCTTTTTCAATTCCTAACTTTATTGAGTAAAAACTTTTATCCAAGTACATTCTAAGGACGATTTTAAAGCATCGCCTGGCAGTTTCTGAGTATGATTTTGTACCATCAATGAAATTTGGTCAAAAATTGTTTTCTTTAGTGTACTTTGTCCAGGTCTTGTAACGATATGAACTATGAATTTCATTGAAGGAATTTGATTTTGATTTTTGCATTGTTTTCCATATATATTTTACATTGTAATTACCAATGAAGATATTACACATTGATCATGAAACTGCCACAGCTTGGTAATTTATTTTGGCGCTCGTTGCAGTGTCTGTCGTTCCACAGTGGTCATGTTGTACTATATCGTTCATGTTGTACTATTGTTAGCTTTCTCAAATTCTGCATTATATTTCTTTTAAGATATTTATTATATGATGTAATTAAATAATTTGATTGTTAATTTATATTTAGAAATTGGTGCACTAGTAATAAGAAACTTGGAAATCCGAAGACCCAATCAAGTTCAAGAATTAGCAACAAGACTAGAATTCGAATACAATTCCTCTCATCTCTCCTTTAATCTTAAGTAATTCCAGTGACCTTTGTCAACTTTGAATAGCGAAACCACTATTGTCCAGTTTTAATCCCTAGAAAATCCACTTTCCACTCGCTTTTCTCTTCACCCTTTCGTCTTAGTCCACTGAAAAGGTGACGATGCAAAATGGTTTGTGGCTCAGTAGCTAATCCCTCTGGCTGGATATATTCTGTTCGCAGCGCGGATGGCAGTTACGAGGTGACCATTAAGACAAAAGCAACTGTTTACTACAATGGACTGGTGGTATGGCAACCTCCTGCAGTATATAAGTCGTCTTGCGCGATCGATGTGGAGTTCTTTCCATACGATGTTCAAACCTGCGTATTGAAGTTAGGCAGTTGGACATATGACGGTTTTAAGGTTAATAAGAACACACATATCAAACAATATTAATAGCATACTATATATATATATATCGGTGTAGTGTTTTCGTATTACTTTGTATTTCATTATTCCATAATCGTTATTACACAACGGTATCTCTTCACTCTGGTTGATGTGGCTTTTAAGAGGGATTGGCTGGAAGCAATTTCAGCGTTGAAAATCAAGCAACTTTGTCAGCTTTTACTGACAAATCGTGATAGATAGAGACATGAGCGAAACAATTATGAAGATTGATCATTTCTTAACTTCTACCTGGTAATAGAATATTTCGGTTCATATATTATGTTTCAAACACATTGTTGATAAATGGATTGTTTGTCTTAAACTAAAAACTAGAATGATATGGAGTATGCTTCCTTCGGTACCAAGAATTTAAAAGAAATTTCCAGACTTGATAATTCCGTTTGGGGCTGCAGTCTCTATACTTCATCTAACTATGATTGATAGTAAAATCTGACAAAATTGCTTGACATTTGACTCAAAATGATTTGAAATCCCTCTTAAATGTATCGAATAAACAAGGTGTATTAGTTAGAAACTAATAGAATCCTCTTTGCAGAGTTTGATTGTCGTGATATTGATGTTAGCATCGACAAGAGAATGCTGAGCTTGATTCGATGAATAATTTGGCGCTCGCGGAGCCAGAGTGAGGAGTCACCCGTCATCACCACATCATGCGTGCGATCATCGTCTGACTCCCTTTTGTTCTAGACACGTTTCATGGGAAAGGTATAAAATTATTTCGGGAATGGTTTCGGTATTACAGTTTTGTTTTTCCGAGTGGAGGGACGTGCGTCGACCATTTAATTCAGCGCATCATTGAAATAAACTATTAATTTAATTCTAATAATAATCAAACCTAAACATAACCTCTAATTATTAATAAGTTTTTAATAAATATGTTTTATCCAAGTTGTTTATACTTATGTGTACTTATTTCAGAATAGATTTGCCGATAAAGCCTTGCTACCATTATTGGTGTGAGTGATTTGTTTTTGCTTTCTATAGAAATTTGCATGAAAGAGATAAAGATGGTGCTTGCTGCATGTTTCATCAAATCATATTCATCTATATTCTTTATTAAATAAGTATAAAAGACTGCTTTCAACCAGAAGCAAGATAATAAACAGAAGCTTGAATACACCTAACACGTGTCTAATACTTTACCTATCAGAACGACTATTCACTCTCGATCGACGACTACAATCGATCGCTCCTTGAGACTTGAACATCTCGTCTTGTATCAAGATTGAGTTGAATATTGTCGAGAGTTCCCAACTGTAAATGAATTATTACGACGAAAGTGCTCGTTTTCCAATAAACAAACACATTCCTCTCAAGATATTTGGTAAACTTAACTTAACAATGTAAACAGTGAAATAATTAAACCGATATAAGTAACAAGATTACATGACTTCTGGAAATGTGACTTATTAAATATGTGTAAGATATTTGTGTAATGTAATGTAATCTTTTCTTCCGTAAGAACTACATCATCCGTGAATCGTCTAGTTTTTCGCACTGTGAGAAAGTTTGAAAATCGTGTAAGCCACTGGTCTGGATTGTTATCTTTTTTAATAAAATGCATTCCTTCGCATATCGCTCTGCTATATAGACGTATTGCTCTGCATTTTTTGGTTTCATTTTTATAAACTGATTTTTTATGCCTTCGACGTTCTCAGGGAGGAATAGCTTACCTTTGGGAAGAGTAATGCCATTTGATATTTTAGTACTTTTACAAAAATATACAGCTGTATGTATGTTCTCTACAAAATAATTTAGTGTAGTTTAGTGGATGGTTGTACTTTTAGAATCCGTTCTGGAGAGTACATCAACATGGCTGTATTGCTATATTTAGATAGTTGCAAATACCCCTATTTACTCAGTGTCCAGTCATAACCCCTGATATTTAATAAAATAACGATCATTGAATGCATTGTGTTCTCCATTCAAATAATTTCGTACCAGATCTATGTTGTTTTCTTTATTCCCCTCCCCACGGTCACAAGTGAGTTACTTTCTGAAACTCATAATATCTCATGCTAGAATTCAATTCACAGATGAATTTATTGTATTTTGTTTGACGAGCCAGGCGTATTAAACACATTTATTATTCTATGGTATTAGTTTTGAGGGCTCAAAGTATTATGCACAGAATTATGACTAATAACCATATAATAGCTTATAATCGTTTACCTGATTCTCAGTTAAAGCTTACTTTATTGCTCAATGCACACGTATATGCCAATAGAGTATTATCAATGACAAGGGTGTTACGTATTTCGTAATAAATTAGTATCAAATGATTGCAATTATTTGTAGCTAATATGCTTATTCCATTAATTTTTTGGGCATATAAACTGGGACTGTTTGAATTCTCTTCATTCAATATCCCACATCTGCCACCAATTGTAAAAACACTTACAAAATGTACACAACCAAATCACATATTTGGAGAATACTTATGCAGTCATTTGATCTGGAAGTATCAGGGGCCTATGATTATACTACAGCTACCCAACACATAAAGTCCACAATATTCTAGACGATATTTTCACCACCAAGCAAAGGCATTTTCAGGGAGAGTAAAGGGTTGCATTCGTAATGTTGTGATACAGAACTGTTGAAAACTAGATCGATAATGCTCCACGTGGAGCAGACATAGAGCCCAGCTTTACGCGGAACCCAATTCATAAAACCACCAACGCATCGTTTCGAACTTATAACAATACAATATTCTTGACGATTTTTCACGTGCAGCTTTTCTCTCTGTTCAAATGCAGGGAGAGCGGAAGGGCTAGAGGGATGCGGATGGATGGCGTTATAAAGTGAGACGGCGCTAGGAAGGAACAAGTTCAGATTGTGAGATGCAATCAAAGTTAGAGTGTTTTGTTTCATGTGGCGTCGTGACGTCGCTTGGCGTCGGTTGGCGCCTCAAGCTCATTGTAGAGGCGCAGGCGCGATAGTAAACCATTCTTAGGAAAGCCAACAAATAGCTAGGATTCCATACGCGAAACGATAAGAAGGCAATTCATCATATTTTTTGTGCGCTAGCGGAAGAAGATTTTTCTCTTTTGACTTTTTGATGAATGGAATCGGGTCAAGGAAGAATTCGAAATCGATAACTTTTTTTTTATTTGGAAACGCACATTATTACATTTCAATTTAAAAGGGTAATATTTAAAGAATACGACCATTTTTGTCGTACTTATATTTTTTGATCAGCTGATTTTTGGAAGCTGACAATTTTCACATTCTATTTCCATAGAATAACACACACAGGAGCCAGGATCAAGTCACTTTTTGATACGATTAAATTTTATACCTTTTCCATAGGGAGCTGGTGTTAGCATAGTATTCGATGTCTGGATGTAGCAATATCATTATTACTCCATTTACTTATGATTTGATTTTTGATGTTTGATGAACGTTGTCTGTGGTTGTCGTAAAGGCTCGGAATTATGTCTGTATTGTTTCGTTTAGTGTTTTCATTTAATTGCCAGTGGATCGACTAGTCATATTATTTCACTGAAAATCGGCTAGTGCTCTAGAACATAGGTTATGTTCCAACGTAACGAATCACAGCAATAGCTGAACTCATATAACAAACGGTTTAGGTATACTTGAATATCCGCAATAGATTGTCAATCTACACTACTAAATTGTGTTGATAAATAAGCCAAATATTTGGAACATGTCCTTAGTTCTATATGACACGGACTGTACTGACTTTTAGGCTAACACAATTGAATCATGAATGTTGAGTGATGGTTCCCGAGCGTACAAAATGGAAGCTGTAAGTATTTCTCGAATCTATGGGCTGTTGTTTGCAAACCTTGCTGACTATTGAACGCTGTATGCAGTAGGTAATCGTTGTTTTTCAAACTCTTTGTGTAGTACGTAATGTCACTGTCATTGTTGTAGATCAAGTATTATTGTAGGCATGTTGTGAATTACACGTTTTTTAGAGCAGGCATTTGTTATTCACTGATAAAACATAGATTTATTGTGTTTAAGAACATCGTGTCAAGGCAATTGATTTCAAGTTGTAAACATTTTCTTAATTTTTCTGAACCCATTTCATTTATTTTTTCATATTTAAAACATAAAGGGAAAAGCTTACAACGTGGAATGAACAGCTTTGATAATGGGCTTTTATCAGTGACTATATATTGTCTTTGAATTTGAAGAGTATGATTTAATATGCATTTTGTTTAAGGTTACAACTGGAGGCCATTTTCTCAATCGAACATATCTTCATATATAATCCGCATCATATTTTAAAGAAATTTCCATATTACTTAGCTTAAATATTTCATGTATATAAGTATAATCTGGTAATTGGTAATTAATTACTATGCTGTAGGTTGTAGATTGCACTCTGAATCTATCCAAATTACGCGAAGTGCATGGCACGCCTTAAATCCCAAAGATCTCGACGATTTTCCAAAGACATTTGATTAAACATTCAAATTTAATGATCTCTCAAAATTTCTGTATAGAAGTTGAATCACCAAATGAATAGGTTCGGACCCTCGAGATTCCTCTCTTTGTGAAAACATCTCTTATATTCAATACACAGCCTGCAAATTATTATAGAAACATCTCCAGAACTTTATTCGATGATTATTGATATTGGAATCATGTTGTATTGTGTAAGTTGGTTTTAAGCCATCATAAGAAGTCGTGGATATTATTTTCTAGTCTAAAAATAACCATTGTCAATTAATTCAACTCCATGTTATTAAAAAACATTTTAGATAAAACATTTGTAATTGTGGATATGGTAATGAAAGGTAGAAATATTACGTTGTTTGTTATTGATAATTTAGAAATCTTATCGACTTTCATTCACAGTTGCTGTCAGTTCTTATTTCTCACATTTCAATCAAATGTCTTGAATTGTCAATCATCGAGCCCAAATTGTAGCTACACTCTTCTTAATCTTATATCTCGTCTTACTTATTAAATAATGATTTCTAGTAACTTTGCTAGCATGAAGGTAAACATTGAGTAATGTGCCAGTAATAAACGTAGGTAATCTTTGATTCTTCTTACCAAAAATTTGAAAGCGATGTAATTTGGTTATCTACTTTTTTATTCGTATCTATTTTGTTTTTAATAGAGATAATGAAGAAGAGTGAAATTATTATACTGCACATTAGAATATAAAATTTAATTTCAAAAAGTAATTTCCTCTGGATTACTAATTAAGAAACCGTCAAAATAATTATTTGGGACTTGAAGCAATTGTATGGTATTTTTACTCTAACTTCAGTACTCAAACGACTAGCTCGGAAGTAATTTCCCAAACGATTCACGAGTAATTGTTCTTTCTGCTTTACTCTTCATATTTTCAATTCACCATCCAATTATCAAACAAATGTAAGAAGACCATTATTTCTCGAAGTTATGTGCCAAGAATTAGAAATATCGTTCATAGCAAAGCTAACATTTTTTTATGTCACTTTAATAACTCGGATTATACATAGGAAGAATATTTTTATGAATCATAAATATCTTTTCGGATAGCTAATGTTAAGATATAACAATTATAGATCGTTACATTCCGAACAGAGTGATAATTTATAAAAGCTAAAAGTAGAAAATGTCATTCATTGAATCATTAATCCATTCATGCACAATGTTCATTCATCCAGCATCCAACAACAGATCCAATACCAAGAATAAGTCAAGTAGGCTATTTTGAGGCATACGCTACATGAAAACATTATCATAGAAACAACGTCAGAAAACAGATCAAATTTAATGACAACTTATTTTCTTTTACAAGACATGAAAATCCTTGTTTTGTGCCGGCAAGATGGAGTAGAGTGACGGCGCCTAAACTGCCATCTGCGCAAGAACCACACGAACCACCACGCTTCTGAAGATATGGCCTGTAACCGAATCATGTCTCAACTCTCTTTCTCTCTTTCTCTATCTATTTTCCTCCACAATTGATTTCATATCTGTTTTGTCAATAATGTAATGGGACATGTTGCTGGATCAACATACTATTTTCAGGTTGATTTGCGGCACATGGATGAGAAAGCGGGATCGAATGTCGTCGAAGTTGGGGTGGACCTTTCCGAGTTCTATATGTCAGTCGAATGGGACATATTGGAAGTGCCAGCTGTTAGGTAAGTCTGTTTTACGGTTAGAAATATAGTGACACTTCGTTTACTTGAAACGAAAAGAATCTGGTAAAATCATCTGTAAAATGCTACTCAAGAAAATTATATTACGGTCTGTTAACTTCCCTGAACAACTTTATATGAATAATACATTTTAATTCAATAACAATGAAGTAAAAAGACAATAATCAAAATTGCTTTTTATAGACACAATCGTGTTTAATTGACCAATTGGTGTAAAACGGCACATTTTCAATACACATGCAAAAAAAGATTATAGTTACAGAATATCTAGATCCACCAAAAGTATGCATTTATTTAACGGATGTTTTGCATAATAATGTTTCAATCTAAATTGTTGGATGCCTCAATTACAATTTTAAAAATTAATCGTCATTCCAGCAATATTCAAAAACTCAATTATAAACATTGTGTGTTGTGAAATCGTTCTCGGTTTATTAACTTTTAGAATATTTAGCACTTGTAAACATCGCTGAAATCGTAGCAGTCATATCTTTTATTTTGCTTACATAATACTTTTTGCAGCAGCAGATTAATACATACATCCGACCTAACCTCTTACTCTAAATCTGAAGAAGGATATTAAATATCCCTTCAATTTACATCCATACTCCACTTTATAAATTATTAAACCAACTTTGCTTGTTTATCTAAATAAACCACTTTGCCATTACGGATTCAGATTCATTTCAGTTGTAATAAGATTATAGAGATTTAGCTCAAAAGCCGTACTAATTTTAAAACGAGTCAGCTGCAAAATGCCGAGAAATTATCGTTTGTTGGTTTGAAACATTATAAAAACAACTTTTGAGTTGAAAGAATGCAAACATACTTTCGTAATACATAACTCGGGTATATTTTCATTTCCAATAAATATTTCAGCGTAAAAGCTTTGTCAGTCTGTGTTTCAATACCTACTAACAGATTGATCGAATTCAGATTGATTCCATCAAACTCTAAGAAAAAAGAACACAGGGGGATTAGTTTTTTGACGTTGGTATAGAAGTGTGTGCCATAAGAAAAAGTTGGCCCAAGAAAGTGAAGGATCGGGAAAAATTCGGGGGATGAGTTTTGAGAAGAAGGGTGAAGATAGAGTGAGTGTGGCAGAGGGTGGGGGGGGGGGGGGGGGTGTGAGGTGAGAGAGGATGGAAGAGACGACAGAATTAAAGAGAAGATGGATAAAAAGGGGAGGAAAAAAGTTAGCAATTACCTCCAGATGGGCTTATCTGAAACTCAGACTCGGATCCACCTAAGTCGGTATAATATAAATCTCACTCTGAAGTTGAGCTTTAAACTTAAGAATCGTGCGGTGAAGCTTTTCATGCTACTAATACAATTATCAACAATATCAAACATTTGCGAAATGATAATGTATTTTGTGAGTTTTTCCAAACTTCAAAGTCTCAACATTACTCTCAAACTTTAAATGGGTAATGGAATCTACTTGCTCGATTGAAGCCTCTGAAATAGAAAATGTGTTGTTCTCTTAGGTTACGTAATAATAAGTGTAATAGTCATGAGCATGTTTCCATCATATTGGAACAGCTAAAGTGACGAGATTCTCTTGAATTCCGTTACAGCTTTCCTTTTCTGCCCTCTGACCTGCCCAACCTCTGAACCGTAATAACCCGATAGCTCTGTCTTGACCATAAAAATGACTAGATTCAAGGATTGAACTTTTACTTGGTCCGATATTATTGAGTATATAGATATGTAACTCTGCAAGCCAATAATGACGTTTACGTCTTCGTTTTCTAGATCATTATCCATTCTCGATACTAATAAACGACAGGTCATCTTTAGTTCTATGCTGTGGCTCTAGAGCTGCCCATACCACACTCTTTTACCTAAAGATTATCTGAAATTCGTAGGAAGCGCATTTTCACCTTCTATTACGCCACTTTTATAGTTCTCAATTCATTGATCTTTCATTGTAAAGATACCGTACAAGTATTGAAGACAAGAGAAAAGAAAAGTAATCTGTGGACTTTGTTGTTTGTCTAGAAATGAGAAGTTCTACACATGCTGCGATGAGCCATATCTCGACATCACGTTTAACATCACGATGAGAAGGAAGACGCTATTCTACACAGTCAACATCATTATACCATGTATGGGGATATCATTCCTCACCGTCTTGACGTTTTATCTGCCCTCTGACAGCGGAGAAAAGGTAAGTCAGTTTCTACACACGCACTCCGAAATACAATGTAAAAACCAACTTTGTGTTAGCAATTGAATTTTAAGTTGACGAAACTGTCCCGTCCCCAAGTTAGCGACAATGAGCAAATGAAGGGTACTTCGGGAAGAACTCACATTCGGATGAAACTGAGATAAACGAAGTTTTATGCTGAAACTTGTATCTATCTAAATCTATATTTCAATTGCGTTTTTCAAGACTTTTTGGCAATATTTTCTAAAAATCGAGTGTATATTCTGAAAGCTCATAAAAATCATTGCAAGATTACACCTTACTAACTTTTTAAAAAAATTTACTTATAGCGTTCTTCCCCTGTACCCTTAAAATATTTAGTCTGGTATTGTCCTGATGTTAAAAAAATAAAAATATATTTTAAAATCGGATATTTAGAATAACGTATTTGATACCTACTAATATTTTGAAATAGTATGCATTAATTATAAGAGAATGAGTATGTGACTACTAAAATATTATTAAGCAATATAATATTTGCGATTTTCGCTAGGACTGTTATTTCAGTTTTTCATTTATCATAATTAAGTAATACCTTGACTCAAACTTGTTCTTATAAGATATACTTGTAAGATATATAACCGACCGACTTTATACAGCGTAAGAAATATAAATTTGTCTTAATCATCTGAAACCTGAAACTAAATCTACAAAAGTTGATAAGAACTCTCTTTGTAATTCGTCTAATGCACAATCCATTTCTGCTTGAAGTTTAACTTTTTTACATCTATTACGCGAAGTGATACGTTAATATCACCGCGTTGATCGATGAGCCGCCATCATCCTATAAGATGCAATTTACCGCATGTGCAACCGCTTGTCTCCAGCGAAGATGCATCCAATAACTCTAAAGTCTTCAACTCGCGATACCAAGTGGAAAATTCCATTTCCGTGATTTTAAGAAGAAATACATCAATTTTGTTTTTGTGACACATTAAACAAAAATCAGAAAATGTATTATTTTGTACGAGTTGTGTTGTGGTAAAATAAAATTACGTCGAAAAAGCTTTTAGCGTCACTTGCAATTCGAAAACTGTTCTAAATAGAAATTCTTGCGTCTCTGAAGGATTCATATCTATTTGATATCTCTACATCAGGATTTCTTGTCAATCTATTTCATTTTCGATGCTCCTGAACATGGTGCTGCATCAAACTCCACCGCAATCAATCAAATTGAGCCACCATATCATGTGGAAAATCGTATTTATTCCTGTGCCTTGATAGAAATTATTGCACAGTTACTTTAAAGGTATCAATCATTTTGACGAGAAGTATTCAAAAAGACGCATCAAAAATATGTATTCGGTGAAACTCTCAGTAACTAAAAAAACGTTCTTAATAAAATCTAATACCACTTGTGTATGCACTGTTCTCGCGGAAAATATGAAAACGCTTCGCCTGGTTGTACGGTTTATAATATCTTTTCCGGATATTGGTGATGCCGGAAGCTTCAAATTGCCAGTATGCTTCGTGGTTTGTATACATACCTAAGAGCCTACCTCAGAATTCAGAAAGCTCAAGTGACAATAAGAATACCAGTGAAGAGGGACGAGAGGGAATTCGGTAGCTCCCATCTTATAAAGATTGATCGTAGCAGTCACACACGATGCCACGAAATAATAGTAGTAGCATAGAGGTAAGAAACCCAATTCTTACCTCTATGGTAGTAGCGCTCTTGCAACACTCTATACAGTGATGTGATCACACAATGCCACGAGATAATAGTAGTAGTGCTCTTGCAACACTGTGTACAGTGATGATCACACACAATGCCACGAGATAATAGTAGTAGTGCTCTTGCAACACTATATACAGTGTTGTGATCACACAATGCCACGAGATAATAGTAGTAGTGCTCTTGCAACACTGTATACAGTGATGTGATCACACAATGCCACGAGATAATAGTAGTAGTGCTCTTGCAACACTGTGTACAGTGATGATCACACACAATGCCACGAGATAATAGTAGTAGTGCTCTTGCAACACTGTATACAGTGATGTGATCACACAATGCCACGAGATAATAGTAGTAGTGCTCTTGCAACACTGTATACAGTGTTGTGATCACACAATGCCACGAGATAATAGTATTAGTGCTCTTGCAACACTGTATACAGTGATGTGATCACACGATGCCACGAGATAATAGTAGTAGTGCTCTTGCAACACTGTATACAGTGTTGTGATCACACAATGCCACGAGATAATAGTATTAGTGCTCTTGCAACACTGTATACAGTGATGTGATCACACGATGCCACGAGATAATAGTAGTAGTGCTCTTGCAACACTGTATACAGTGATGTGATCACACGATGCCACGAGATAATAGTAGTAGTGCTCTTGCATCACTGTATACAGTGATGTGATCACACAATGCCACGAGATAATAGTAGTAGTGCTCTTGCAACACTGTATACAGTGATGATCACACACAATGCCACGAGATAATAGTAGTAGTGCTCTTGCAACACTGTATACAGTGTTGTGATCACACAATGCCACGAAATAATAGTAGTAGTGCTCTTGCAACACTGTATACAGTGATGTGATCACAAACAATGCGTACCCGCTGATGTTGCAACAATGTATGCAGTGTTGCCTGATAGCAAGGGAATCAGGACACGATGTTATGACTTCAAATAAAAGGGCATTGATGAACGCACTCGTTCTCCTGACAGGTATAGTCACCTTCTGATAAAACTTGCCCCTTAGAGCAGCTACAAGTCGTACGCAGACGTAGAATATGTTGCCTAACTTGATTGATATTTGTGTACAGAAGGATGACTTGCAAGACTGGTTTTATCACTGGCTTTTATAACTTGGTACAGTGGGGGCTGTGCACTATCTTATTTTTAGTAGTAGCGTACCCATTCAACTTTTTTCACACAATTATTTGTTAAGTTCAAAATAAGCGATATACTTGAGCACGTCTTGTTGATACAACAATTTGTACACTTTATATCAATGACATTCATTTAGAGAAAAATACGCACAAGAGGGAAATTGAAAGAACAAAAATATAAAACACAATGTGAGACGATGAATAGATAAATCCCGTATGACGAATTAGATGAATCTGTGGATTGGCGCCAGGCGCTAGTTATTCGACATGTTGTTTTATTTTGCAATTATCATATCAGGTAGATGATTGATTCTTTATGTATTTGAAGCCTTTCTGCCTCAAGCGTTTCAAACAAATCACTTTCCAAAATAACATTGTTTGTAACTAGGAAAACTCTCAGTGTAACGAGTTGATGAGCGAGCACCGATACGTGCAACATCGAACTTTGATAAAAACCGTCATTCATACTCATACTGATCTCATACTCATACTGATTAGTTCATACTGATCTAAATGCAGTGATGTTCGGTGCAGTGCTTAAGGTGCATGCACTTTTAGATAAATGAGTTTACACATAAATTTCAAAATGTAAAACGTGAGTAAGTCGGTAAGATGAGTTGAGTAAGTTGACCTTTTTGACTGACCTTTTTTATTAAATTACAAAATGTTGATCTCAATGATCACGAATAATTTCATTGAGATCAGAACCATTTGTATTTTCAACCAATGAGAAGTTTTATATCTATTTTTTTTAATTTTCAACCAATCACACCAGTTTATCACTTGTTATTTTCAATTAATGTATACCTACTTTGAAAATTACAAGTTTCCTATAGCTAGAGTCAGTGACAGGCAAAGATGAACCCGCTCTAGCATGGGCCGGCCCATTTCTGGCCATGTTAAACTGGGTTCATCTTTGTCTGTCCCCGACCGTAGGTATAAGATTTCAAAAAAGGGGATTGAAATCTGGGAATAATTTTTTTTCTTGAACCCCAAATTATATTCGAATCAACGAGTTTATAGAAAATCTTAAGCGAAAATGAAAAGCATGTTGCACAGATTTCCTCTCAAATGACTGATGTGCAGAACCAAAGTTGAAATCGAACAATCAAACCCTATTTTTTGGAATGTAATAATATTACAAACATGTTCTATATTAAGAGAGCAATAAGATACCGACATTAAGTTATTGCATTGGAACACCGCATGTCCTAATTCTTTTTGAAGAAACAAGATCTGGATCAGTTCCTGTTTACTGCAAAGAGCTGGAACGATTTCCTACTTACGGAAACTAAAACCTGAGTGAGTTTCTACAACGAAGTGTGATGAGAATGTGTGTATCCTGTTTCAGGTGACTTTATCGATCTCCATATTGATTAGTCTCCACGTGTTCTTTCTGCTCGTCGTCGAGATCATTCCGCCCACATCACTCGTCGTGCCGCTATTAGGCAAATACCTCATATTCGCCATGATACTGGTCTCGATAAGGTAATGTCATCTTATTCATACTCAACTTCTAGAGAACCACTGACTTCGATGTTGCAGCCCCAGCAGTTGCGGGGGGCCCAGGGCTGGGGACGGCCAGAAAATTTGGATTGAATGAATACATAAAAATAAAAAAATTCGATAATCTATAGCTTTGTCTAAGAGAAATATTGAAGTAATTTTAAGAATTTAGAATATAAAATCGTCCAAAATTTGTGTTTAAATCGCGTAAAAATACACTCAATTCCATAGTAAAATTCAAAAATATTCCGCGCCTGGTGCTCTGGGGCCCTCCACTAGACCAAAATCGGACCTGCGGTTATACTATTTTACCCTCTACTGTTACCTACCTACTGGATTTACAATAATTGAAAAAGTGTCAAAAAAATGATAAACTTTCATAAAAAGATACCTACATATTTTTAATTGTCTACTACTTTTTTAATTGCCTGAACCGTTAAAACCTTTAATCCTGAACCGTTAAAACCTTTAAATAGGCAAATAAAAAAGTAGGGGGCCCAAAATATATAGTGCCGGGGGGGGGGGGGGGGGGGCGAGATCTGAAGTTACGCCACTGTAGACAACAAGATGTGTGCTCTTGCTAATGCTCAACTATTGGTAACCTGGTATTACATTGAAGCCATGATAAAAACAAATGAATCCTAACTAAACCGCACCATGCAGCTAATACTGCGTCAATAGTGCATTGCCTGATGGATGTGGTGGCAATTCAAACCCGCGGTCAGAAGAATTGACGGTTAACTGCTCATTAAAACTCGAATTACCGTCAATATTTGTTGAATGGAGGAATAATTAAAAGGTATGATGTGGTTGGTTGGTTCGTAATCAAACCCTCCTATCTCACATGATCGAAATCTGGGTTTACATTTTGTGTTTTCTTCTGGATTATCAAGCTTTGAATGAGGACTAAGAATTTTGCAAGCAATTTTTGTGACTGCGGGTGTACCACTGAATATATATTTTTTACTTAGGTTCTATGCAATGTCTACGAGGTTTCCAATAGAGGAGTATTGTACAATTTATGAAATATTATCTCAATGAATGATCTTATTCTTGATACGTACACTTGCCCAAATTAAAACTGGTATTTGAACGAAACTGATTGGCTGCTGGTCAGGTTCCTTGTCGATCAATCCTTGGTATAATATCAATGAAATCAGAGCGAACCTGCTAGAGTTAGATAACGCATTAGCATAGACTTCATCGAATTGTGCCATTAGATCTTTATTAGTCAATCCATGTCTTTCAAATACAGTTTTTACTCTGACCAAGTGTGTACCTACTGGTATTTTTATTCCAACTTTGTTTGATTATTTCATAATCAAGTGAGCAAAACGAGCATTTACTTATATTATTTTTCAGATGCTATTTCGCTATTTCTTATTTTGTTCTCTGATTATTTCTACGAAATCAAAACTTCTTATGTACCAATGTGCATATGATTTAAAACTAATATGTTGACCAAGTATATTTCCTGATTTTTTTAAATGAAAACAACAAACCAGTGATTTATGAATCCACAATAGTCCGGGTAAGAAATGAAAACAAAAATATTCTTCTTTCTTCAAAAAATAGTAATCCAAGACGCTTGGAAATGTTAATATAATTGAGCATTTTTACTTAGTTACATATTTCTTGAGAAAATTTAAAAGGAATTCTTTTAAACAATTTCACGAAAAATCATTCCCGTCAAAGTGACGGCAATGTAATAATATTATGCCTGGTGCAAAATTTCTGTTAACATAATATTAGACGTGAAGATGAGCGAAATAACCAAATGAAACAGAAGCACTTGCAATAATTGAAACGAAAAGCTGTTCTCTGAAGACCCTTGATTCTTCAACCTGGCTGACTCGGGAATATCTCTTTCTCTCTCCCACCTCCTCAAGACTGTCTCAAGGCGATCGAGATGCGATCTTGAGGAATCACAAGCATTTACAACTACAATTCATCCTGAATTCAACTCGTATTTAACGTTCCATTAGATAAAAATAAGTAATTTATCTTCAACTTCTGAAGAAAAGTGTATCAGTATGGGACAGAAAAAAATATATAAAAATTAAACAGTAATAGCGCAGTGGACCGGAAATCTAAAAACATGGGTTCGTTTCCCAGAGGAGGACAATCTTTTCAATTTTCAACCTATCTGAGGTAATCAGAAAAAAATCATATTTCATAAACGCTTTTTATGTTGATTATTGATGATGATATTTTTCTAAAAATGTATTTGGGAATTAAAAAAGCATGGAAGCTTTTAAAATGATGTAACGTCTCCTTCTATAATTAACAAACGTATACACTCCCACTGATTAAACGAAAAGGCAGAGAATACACAGCGCTATGAATATACGTATGTGCATTTGATATTTTATTTGTAAAGGTTGTTGACAGTCAATTAGGGAAACGATCCACGTTGTTATTTCTTGCTCAAATCTCAAAATCGATACGTTTGAAGTCTGGGTCTTTATATGTGATTCCAATTTGCCAAGTTCCCTGCTCTCGTCGTGCCATTATATTTCTAAAATATACTTTAGTTTATGTATACACAATTATGGAATAAGTTCGAAATGTTATATCTTTTAAATTAGATGGAGTTTTGTTTAACATGCACGACATCTGCAATTACTTTCGACGTAAAGAAATAAAATAAGAGCAGAATTTTGCCAATGGTATAATTAAATTTGGTATTGTTTCATAATTTTATAATTTTAAATGCAATATTGTTTAAAGTGGAAGATGTGTATTTAGTATTTAGACTTTTTTTCCCTAAACTTCCCAAAAGTTTGAAACTCTCATAAATTGTATTTCCTCGGGCAAAAGCAATACGGTATATTAAAATCCATGGAGAGAAGAAAAAGCAATATTTGAAATTGGCAAAAGAATATATTAATCTTTGTAAGTTTCTATAGAGACTATAAAATTAGGTTTGATCTACTTTTTATGCGCTTTTCTTTCAGAACTAATCTAATCGTGCATTCAAAATTGAGTCATAGATATAAAAGTATGAAATATTATTTATTTCTTGTTTAAATTCATTCAAATCACATATTTCTCGTATGACTTTGATATCTTCACAAGCTAATATTTCCCCCAGAAAGTGAATTCTTAAACAGCTCTGGTACGATCATACTCGAGTGATGTGCTGGTAGAGGAAATGGGACGACCGGAGGATTAGCTGTAGGATATAGCAGGGACGAAAGCCAGGGACATTGATTTTATGTAAATCTTGGTTAAAGTAAAGAGAAGAGAACATGGGACTATGCATGGTGATTGCATTCACTGTCACATCTCTTTAAACCCCATCCTTCATTCCAATCAAGAACGAACTTGTCGGAGACGCCAAATAAGTCTACAAAAACATCAACATCTGGCGGATGAGATTTATTGAGATTTTCGTACATCTATAATTTTTCTCTCGTTAGCATCAGAAAATGTCTTATTAAAGAATAATTTAACTTCACGAACAAATCCCCCTGTGTAATAAATATGCAGAGCTAAGACTTACTATTAGTATTTTGCTGTGAGATGAAAATTAACAAATCCCTCTCGGTCGACTTCATAATCCGTTTCCAGCTATTTCAACGTATCCATTATAAGTTCACGGTATTCAGTCCTATCATTGTCTAAAGAAAACTTCTAGCTTGGGACAATACATCCATTAGACGTGACTCTCTCCCGACCTCTTATCCCCACTCTAACCAGACTTACCTATACTTATACACGTCTTGGAAGTTACTTGAGTTTGTTGTTTGTTTTATGCATGTGACTTTGAAATGTAACTCTCCATGAGCAAAAACGTCTGCCTCTTCTTACATTTGCCACTCTCGATCACTCATCCATAACAGCATTGTGTTGCTGATATTATGCAAAGCCAATGTTCAATATGGAAACCTCTGAAATTATCAATTGACCCAGAAAGATACACTGAATGGAGTAAAAACGATCCGCTTTACAAAAATCAAGTGCTTCGTGCATATTCCTCGAACAAAATATATTGTTAAAGAAATATTTGTTCAGCTTGATGGTACTATGAATTTGAAGAGCTGAAATTAACAGAAATGAGTAGAACAGGATCACTAACGTGAAAATCCTTTTTGGGACAACTCGGACTAAACTAGCAAAAAATAATACCTCGAATTTTTAAATGTAGATAATTTAGAAATTTAAGAACATCTAAATTTGTGGGTTTCTTTATGCAACTACACTATTTTAATGTGTGTTAGTGTGTTGTGCATAACAATGTTAATTGAAAAATTTGATTTTAATGTGAAAAAATTGTAAATAGCTTTATATCGTGAATTATTGAAAATATATGGTAAAAATTCAGTAAAATTACAGTTATTAATGAAAAAAAATATTTTACTTGAGTTATATGTATGGACATTTTAAAAACATGAAACACTTATAGATTGTTTTACAATAATGCACCTAAAAATAAAATATTAGTAGAAGATTGCTGTAGTAATAAATAGAATGAGGTAATAATACCATAAGGTAATATATAAGGTAATATAAGGTAATTTAAGGTATATTAAGAAAATATAGATCCAATATAATAAAATTATAAAAATAAGAGTTAGTACGTATAAGAAAAGACGTTATATATAACAATATGTGAAATGTGTTGCTTTTGTATACCTATTATTACATCTACTGTTCTTTTCTTTCCAGTATGTGTGACCGTGGTGGTACTAAATGTCCACTTCTGGTCACCACACATACACAAGATGGCGTCGTTTGTTGTGAATAACGTTCTATTCCATTATGTTTTAGTATGTGTGACCGTGGTGGTACTAAATGCCCACTTTCGGTCACCACACATACACAAGATGGCGTCGTTTGTTGTGAATAACGTTCTATTCCATTATGTTTTAGTATGTGTGACCGTGGTGGTACTAAATGCCCACTTTCAGTCACCACACATACACAAGATGGCGTCGTTTGTTGTGAATAACGTTCTATTCCATTATGTTTTAGTATGTGTGACCGTGGTGGTACTAAATGCCCACTTTCGGTCACCACACATACACAAGATGGCGTCGTTTGTTGTGAATAACGTTCTATTCCATTATGTTTTAGTATGTGTGACCGTGGTGGTACTAAATGCCCACTTTCAGTCACCACACATACACAAGATGGCGTCGTTTGTTGTGAATAACGTTCTATTCCATTATGTTTTAGTATGTGTGACCGTGGTGGTACTAAATGCCCACTTTCGGTCACCACACATACACAAGATGGCGTCGTTTGTTGTGAATAACGTTCTATTCCATTATGTTTTAGTATGTGTGACCGTGGTGGTACTAAATGCCCACTTTCGGTCACCACACATACACAAGATGGCGTCATTTATTGTAAATAACGTTCTATTCCATTATGTTTTAGTATGTGTGACCGTGGTGGTACTAAATGCCCACTTTCAGTCACCACACATACACAAGATGGCGTCGTTTGTTGTGAATAACGTTCTATTCCATTATGTTTTAGTATGTGTGACCGTGGTGGTACTAAATGTCCACTTCCGGTCACCACACATACACAAGATGGCGTCGTTTGTTGTGAATAACGTTCTATTCCATTATGTTTTAGTATGTGTGACCGTGGTGGTACTAAATGCCCACTTTCAGTCACCACACATACACAAGATGGCGTCGTTTGTTGTGAATAACGTTCTATTCCATTATGTTTTAGTATGTGTGACCGTGGTGGTACTAAATGCCCACTTTCGGTCACCACACATACACAAGATGGCGTCGTTTGTTGTGAATAACGTTCTATTCCATTATGTTTTAGTATGTGTGACCGTGGTGGTACTAAATGCCCACTTCCGGTCACCACACATACACAAGATGGCGTCGTTTGTTGTGAATAACGTTCTATTCCATTATGTTTTAGTATGTGTGACCGTGGTGGTACTAAATGCCCACTTTCGGTCACCACACATACACAAGATGGCGTCGTTTGTTGTGAATAACGTTCTATTCCATTATGTTTTAGTATGTGTGACCGTGGTGGTACTAAATGCCCACTTTCGGTCACCACACATACACAAGATGGCGTCGTTTGTTGTGAATAACGTTCTATTCCATTATGTTTTAGTATGTGTGACCGTGGTGGTACTAAATGCCCACTTTCGGTCACCACACATACACAAGATGGCGTCGTTTGTTGTGAATAACGTTCTATTCCATTATGTTTTAGTATGTGTGACCGTGGTGGTACTAAATGCCCACTTTCGGTCACCACACATACACAAGATGGCGTCGTTTGTTGTGAATAACGTTCTATTCCATTATGTTTTAGTATGTGTGACCGTGGTGGTACTAAATGCCCACTTTCGGTCACCACACATACACAAGATGGCGTCATTTATTGTAAATAACGTTCTATTCCATTATGTTTTAGTATGTGTGACCGTGGTGGTACTAAATGCCCACTTTCGGTCACCACACATACACAAGATGGCGTCATTTATTGTAAATAACGTTCTATTCCATTATGTTTTAGTATGTGTGACCGTGGTGGTACTAAATGCCCACTTTCAGTCACCACACATACACAAGATGGCGTCATTTATTGTAAATAACGTTCTATTCCATTATGTTTTAGTATGTGTGACCGTGGTGGTACTAAATGCCCACTTTCGGTCACCACACATACACAAGATGGCGTCATTTATTGTAAATAACGTTCTATTCCATTATGTTTTAGTATGTGTGACCGTGGTGGTACTAAATGCCCACTTTCGGTCACCACACATACACAAGATGGCGTCATTTATTGTAAATAACGTTCTATTTCATTATGTTTCAGTATATGTGTGACCGTGGTGGTACTAAATGTCCACTTCCGGTCACCACAAACGCACAAGATGGCTCCGTGGGTAAAGCGGGTGTTTATTCACATCTTGCCTCGGCTGCTGGTGATGCGGAGACCGCAATATCAGTTCGAAGCGAACAGGTAACAACTCATATTCATTCAATCAAGACTCTCTTTACAAGCACTTTGAATTCATACATCAGTCAAAATGACGGTAATTAAGCTCTCAACTTTATTGTCAAAAGATTTTTTTAAATGCTCTTTTTGTATAGAGAATTGTGCAGATTTTAAGTGGGTAAAAGAAATTAAGTTTAAAACTCTTGAGTTCAGGATTTGAATCGATGGTATAAGGTAGAGTAACTATCCGATCCGTCTATTCATGCAGAAAGCTATAACTTTGAATTTGGTGCAAACTTGCAATATGAAATCCAGTGAAATGAATCCTGTGACCATCACATCTCACTTCTACAAAAGTCATAATTATGTAAGTATTTCTGTTTTGAGGCTTCTTTTTACAAGTGAGTTTTAGACTCCCAATATGTGAATCTGTGAAATCTGTGAATGTCACGATTTTGTGAAAATATTATACCGTCAATACAATGAGAGTTTTAAAGATTCTCATAACAAGTCCAGGGATGAGGATTGGGTGAAGCACATCGATAGAATAGAATAGAATAGAATAGAATAGAATGGAATAGAATAAAATAGAATAGTTTTCTTGATTTTGTGTTATGCTACTTGCATAGATTATAATTATTTATATTGTAAGTTATAACTTAAGTATAGTAGGTACGTAAAGGCGATAGATTCACACAAAATATGTTTTTCAACCCTGTATTATACTTTAATATGTCTAAATATGTCTCTAATATGTCTCTGTCTAAAAATTTGATTTTAGTTATACGTGACATTATACATCATTTTTTACGATGACAGTGTTTTATTATTATCAATAAAAGTTTCTCTCTCTAATGAAAACAATAAACTTATAATCAACTTCAGTCTTAAACTAAACTGGTTATATAAGTTTTACTAGTGTAATACGTGCCTTAGACAAAGATGGAACAAATAGGTTATAATGGTAGAACGTTAATTAAAGACTTTGTCTATGTCTACACTTTATAGTCATCTTCGGTGTTAGTTTCGATGGGATGGAGTTCAACACATTCTGCGTTCTATCTACAAGTTGAACAATGTCATGCAATAAAGAAGTCACTCCTCGACCAAATTAGAATGTATGTTCTATTGTAATTGAAACTTGCAAGATCAATGTATTTACTCATGGATGTGTAACTGTGGGAGCTTGAGACAATGAAACTTGGAGCTGCGTTCTTATTGAACGATTCCACCTAGCGTAGAATCTGGCGGCCCAATCAGAACTTCAAAATAGACCACTTTCACTTATTACTGGAAACAGAATCATGAAGTAATTTGAAATCTTTCTTTTGTGCTTCACAGATTCTTAAACAGACAGTAAAGACATTCTTAATTAGAAAATGATATTAAAAGATCAGTGAAATTTTATTTAAAATAAGAATATTCGAGGCTTAGTTAAAGTTATTATGGTTCAAGCTTTAGGGAAATAATATATAAGAAAATATATTATGCTTGAATACTTTGAACGATTTTCTTTTTCAACTTCTTTCAAGCGTCCGCTGACATCAAATATAGACAATTATTTATTTTCATAACACCATCTAACCATTTGAGCTACAGATCTTCTGAATGTGCAGATTATATGAACTTACATTACCCTATCTGAGTGCATCAGAGGTAACCTTCATTTTTACCATAGTTTTGTAAATGTGTTCCTCTAATGAGCATTATTTTCATTGCAGATTTGCAACTAGTCGATTTCTGCTCAAAGCTGTACGCGCACCAGAGCAACCATATTGTTATTATCTTTACTCAGCATCTGCTCCTGAAAACTGGACCAAATTCAGAGATCTCATCTCGAGTAATTAATAAAACTCTTCTTCTGTCAGATTTACATCTAGTCGACTTCTGCTCAAGGCTGTACGCGCACCAGAGCAGCCATCTTGTTATTATCCTTACTCAGCATCAGCTCCTGGTGGACTGGACCAGATCCAGAGATCTCCAGAGTTTTCACCATTCAGGTGAGATAATCCAGATGCCAGAGATTTTAATGACATTCTGTAAATCATTAAATACCTGGTGAACATTTGGATGAAACTAAGGATTCGAGGAAGGATTACTGTTTAATCGATGTTTCAAAGAGCTTTCTGACGAGACGACTAAAGCGTCTAGAGATGAGGTCACAAACTACACACATTCACACACACAAGTATTCTTTAGAATTAAAATCTGTTCAATTTAAGCTTACACAGATTACCAAAGTTCTGATGGTAATGTATGTAAAGTTGTGTTATGTGAACATAGAGTAATATAACACTGCGTTCACATTCACTTAACGTTGTGAAATTACCGAAATTTCATATTCTGCCATATAGCTACTTTCAAACTTTACGAAATTAAGTACCACATGTGCTTAGAGACCGTTGTTTCATTCATAATATCCTAGGGAAATATTAAATTTTATGACAAATATCTACAGCAGGCTAAAATTAAATGTATGTACATAATTACAGAGATATAAATAGTTTTATTACAATTATATAAAAAAGCTAAAAGTGTGACTATCTTGAGATTGGAAGCACAAAACGCTACATGGATATAACGGTAGTCCACAATAATTGTCATTGCTAATAACACAACCAAAGAGTCAAACTGACATTTTAAGATTAGTTTAATTATATTATGAACAGATTTTGAAAAAATTACCAATTATAAAAGTATGGGTTATATGGAGAAGAATATTTTTCAATTCAATATAGTATTGCACACATCTGAATATCTGCATGTGGCTGTACGGTGAATTGCGGAACTGCCCTTGTCGATTCCCAAAGCTGAAGCTTCATTTTCCTAATTTTCGAAAGTTAACTGAGTGACGCAGCAAAGTATCAAAATGTAAGTAGTATGTATGGCTCGCTGCCACCCACCTTTCTGTAAAAGCTCTTGTAGATAATAACGTCACAAATGTGACTCAAAACGAAGGACTGGATCGTTTAATTGTTATTATACCCTTTTATATTGAATGTGTTTCATTTTGATAACATAGATATGAACAAAATCATAATCACAAACTTGCGACCATCCCAGCATTTTCATGCATTAGATTCAGATAATTAGAAAATTACATAAAATCATCTGCCTCTTTAGCTCAGTGGCAGAGCACTGGTCTCGTAAACCAGGGGTCGTGAGTTCAATTCTCACAAGAGGCAAATTTTTATATATTTTTTTTTTATTTAGTATTAGACAACTTTGGATAAAAGGAAACAAAATGTATTATGCAATGCAATATAATATCTAATACTTTTAATAACATTGAAATAAACAAAATCACAACCTCAAACTTGCGACCATATCCCAGCATTTTCATGCATTAGATTCAGATTATTAAAAAATTACAAAAACTTATGTGCCTCTTTAGCTCAGTGGTAGAGCACTGGTCTCGTAAACCAGGGGTCGTGAGTTCAATTCTCACAAGAGGCAAATTTTTATATTCTTTTTTATTTAGTATTAGACAACTTTGGATAAGGAAACAAATGTATTATGCAATGCAATGTAAATATCTAATACTAATTAAAAATAACATGATAATAAATGGGACCCGAATTCACGCCCCTGTTTTACGAAACCAGCTGGATTATTGCATTGTTGTGCTGTGAGCTTACAAAAGATAAATACATTCTTATGCACAATGCTAATTCATTTTCCTCGTGATGTTGGGATGTCAATATAGATAGAGTACTGACATTCAGAAGTTGTTAACCAGTTTTCCATTATCAACATTGAAAGCCCCACCAATGGACTGCCACCTTGACGTGGTGGTGGGGCTTAAGGGGCCGGCTCACATACGAGTTGGCCTTAACCAAGTGCAGTCCAGGGTCGACCTAGTCCCATGCCCTCCCCAAATTCGCGGGCCCCTCGGGCCGGCCTCCCCACTCGAGATGATGATCCCCCTGAAATCGAGTCCGACCGGCCCGAAGCTCTCCACCCCCCGGTCTGTCCCCATTCTGACCTGGCTTTCCCACCAGTTTCAGACTCCCCCAGATCGGGCCCGTTAGGTCGACCCCTCCCGATGTCCTCCACTTAGTTCAACAAAGTTAAAAGTTAAAATTAATGTGCGCAATATAACCTCGTCGTTGACGCGCCGTTAAACTTTAATAATCAATCAACATTGAAAGTCGTACGCAACAAATAACAACAAAACGGGCAAGTGATGCTAAAAATTAAAACTAGACAATTCAAACCAGTATTCCCGAATTTCCACTGCATCTCGGAGTGTGGCCAATCTATTAATAGAATCAAAATTACACTATTAGACTAAGATGACACATGAAAACACATTTTGTGAACACATTAATATGTCGTCAGGCAATAAATCACTTGGTCAAAATGAAATGAGTAAGTAGCGTTACATCACTCAGAACATAATTAGTTAATTTTGCAGCCGAGTGCTTGGCAGTTCACTGTGATTTAGTTATACGGTATTTTCCCAGGGGTGATCACTGGGGGTGATTACAAAATTAATAGTAAATCCAGTAATTGGTGCACCTTGTAATTTGTGCGTATACCAATAAAAACAACGATAATTTCACAACGAAAGTCAAAACCTAAATGGACTTTCAATAAGGGTCAATACTTATTCTATAGAACGTTTTCCCACTTCCATTCGAATGGAATCAGGCTCACGGTCAAATGCATTAACATTGCATGGAATCGAATTCCATCAGAATTGGGAATTTAAAGGTTTTAGAATAGATCTCATGGTACACTCGAACAAATAATAAACGGTATCACTTTATGGTACCACGAAAGAAATGGTTTATCTGATAAAGGTTTGATGGCATCATCCCATGAAGTCTGTGCAAATGCATTATCTAACTCTAGTAGGTGAGCTCTGATTTATTTGATAATAACAAGGATTCATTGCCAAGGAACCTGACCAGCCAGCAGCCAATCCGTTTTGTGCAAAGTACCGTTTTCAATTGGTTTGAGTTGGCATGCGTTGTCTAGAATTAGTTTAAAAATTGGCAATATCCACATCATTTTTGAGTTATATATCTCGAATGATGTAGGTATGGTAATTACGATTGTTTTCAAAGTTAATTTAACTTATAACTGACTGCGAATGTCACAATAAAAATAAAAATACACAACATTTTCATTCCTGTAATATTATTTCTGAAAGTTTTCCAATATGTAATAATTAAACTTGACTGTTCAATGATTGTGTGTTGTTTCGATTTGCAGTGTAATAGACGGTGGAAGTTGTCAAATCCACGGTCCGACGTCTACTCTGGACTCTGACACCTCTGACAAAAGTCCAGTCTTGAAGAATCCAGCCTTCTCTCATTCCGGTTGCCCACCAGAAGTCCATAAGTCGTGTTTCTGCGTCCGATTCATTGCAGAGCACACGAAGATGTTAGAAGATTCGACGAAAGTAAGAAGCTAGTTTGTTAGTTGGTGCATACCTTTGTTATCAATATCGTCGCAAAAGATATGCATGTCGAGTAAAGCCTAGTTTACTCGGTTCAATGTTTCATTCAATTAATTGAATTCAATCATTTACTAATTGAAGGCAAGATAGGTTCGGTTCTAAATGAAACGTACTTCTGTTTCAATTTCGCGTCTAAAAATACATTGTTACATACGTTGAACCAAACTATTTAACTCAATGAATTGAATGAAACATGGAACCGTGTAAACTAGGCTTAACGATGGGTTAAAGTTAGAGGAAACACGGAAGATTAATATTGAGACAGGATAGTTATGCATTAACATAATATCCAAATGCATTTTAGAGTCATGTGACTTGACTCTATGTTCCAAAGATGTCACAAAAGCAAACTTGATGTTAAATATTTTGCATATTCTGACATTTTTTTTTGGAATAATTTCATAAAACGTGCATAAAACAGCTGTGATAGTGCAGATTGGGGTATAAACGAGAGTTTCTAAATTTTGTGTAATGTTCCCTTCGTTACCTACTACTTGTTTTGTAATATTTACTTGATAAAAAAAACTCTTGTTCCTCAGCAATCTCAATCATTTGGAAAACAAAATTGTCGAGTAATCTACCTGAAATGCGCAGATACGCAAAAACTCACTCAGTTTACAAAATATCGTGGCTATGGGCACGGATCCGCATGCAGGGCCCCTTTGTCTTCCTACGCAATCATTTTCCCCCAAAACAATCAAACAATTTTAGCGAATAAAATGCATATTTCATATGATAGTGCATAAATCATGCATGGCGGTGTTGAGTGCATAATTGCATGCATATTATAGGGTTGTATTCTGCTTAACTTGGGTTGGTATCCTGTCTCTAATTATAAACATAAACATCCGTTTTTCTTTATCTCTGTCATGAGTTTAATGGAATTGGAAGTAAAATTGATGGACGAAACAAAGATACGCTCGGACAAAGTAAAGCGATCGGCGAATAAATAGGAAAGTCTGGTGGTGACGTTCCTTACAAGATCCTTGTTATGATCAATGAAATGAGAGAGAGAAGATCCTGAGTCGGATGCTGCGATCAATTCCTGTTCAGTCAATCCGAGTTCTTTTCTTCGACGAACGTTTCTTCTTTGGTTAGTGTTCGTACTTTAAAAAAAGGAAAATTGCACTCTGGGCGACATCATTTTGGTATAGCCCTGATGATGGACAGTGCCCATTGACGGAGGTAGCGTTTGTTTCAATCCTATTGAAAATACTTCCTTTATCGGCGGGGTATATCATATTTCATTGATATGACGCTCACTTGTCTATATTGGATGAATATTTATCCGTATATTTACTCGTAACTAATTTTATTGTAATTACAACAAAACTACCAATTGAATTTCTTTTGGTACCTTCCACCGTGGTACCTACAGAGCACAGAGTAAATTGAAATGAATCTATTTGGATTTGAAAAAACGAAAATTTTACAAAATAATTTATGTATTGCTTCGGACAGAATATCAAGTATAAGAGTGATAAGAGGTATCATATCAAACTAGAATAAATTATTGCATGCTGCGCGAATAGAACTGTGTTCAAGAAGAAATTTCTGTCAGAGAACACGTTGGTAATGGTATGATAAGATAACTTAATGTGATAAAACATAGATACTAGTTTCTCATATATAATTGAGCGATAAATGATTATCAGCATTATTGAGAAGAAGTGGAATTATTACAACACTGTGTAGGTATCAATGTTGTTTCAATTATGCTTGAAGGCTTGCTTAAAACGAGATCATGCTTAGCTATTGAAAATCAAATTCCAAATTTTCATTGAAAATATTAGCTAATATGGATGTACAACAAATCCTTATCCTTAGATTTGACGTCTGGGGTAGTCCATTATTTAGCCAATAAAAATGTCGGTAAAATAGTAAGCTAGCGTGCAATGCAGGTATAAGCTACGAGCGGTTTGTGGCGGCACCTAGCATCGCTTTCGTGAACCAAAATTGTCGTGTAGTTTGGCGGTAAAATTTATTTCAATCATATCATTATTCCCGTTTCAATTTCCAGATTTATATTATGTGTACAATCAGTACAGAGTGGCGAGAAATAATTATTCTTTGATTAGCTTCACTGAAAAAGACAATGATTATAAATTATTAAATTATACAAGTTTTAAAAATTTTAGACACACAGCGCATTAGTACAACAACATCCTTTTTTTATTTTTCTGCTAGAGATTCTTTCAGCTGTTTAAATTTTAAAAGAGCTGCAAGTTTAAAAATGTTTCTAGAAATCAGACACCTTTTCGAATTCTTCATATTCTGGTTCGTTGTGGTAAACATCATTCATCAATACATAATCGGGAATCGAACTCTGGACTTATTGTTTGAGTCAGATAATACTTTACAGCAGTTTAAAAGACTCTAAGCAAATCAATTGAACACATCTACTCATTGAGTATTGAACAATCATCCCTTCAATCACCACCGATCTCAGAATTTCACTCTTCGTGAAAAGTCGTTCAAACTCGTCATAATTAAGCGAGCGGAGCGAGCGTCTCCACTTGACTCTTGCGGCACTTTCTCTGTGTGTGTGTTTTTTTTTTTTTTGCTGGTTCAACCCAGGCCGCACCGGTCAACGTATCGATCTGAAATTTTGCACACACCTTCATCTCATACTAACTTAGACCTGTATAGTTTTTGAGAAAGATCCGTTCACAAATAAAAAAAATCGCGTTTTCCCATATAAATAGCATTGTAGGTTCGAGGAGTCCGTTGCGGCCGCCCGATGCGCTCCATTCAAAACAACTCGGAAGCAAGCAGCTGTCTATCTATTATTGTTTGAATACGTAACAATTATTTCTTTGCGGTTAGATAATAGTTAAAGCAATACATGCAAGGTTATACTTAGGGTTTATTTTATTATTTTTGAAGATGTAGTTAATAGGTATAGGTATTTATTGTTTATGAGAGTTTTAACATGCAGTCTTACTTCCAATCTTTTCAAAGGCTGAGCAAATTATTTGTAGACCGATGAAATGTCTGCTTGATTGTAGAAATAGATTGGTTGGTTGGTAATTGAAATTATGTTTATGAAATATTTATTTCATTTGGATCAGATACAATGTGTTAGGTTTGTGTTAGGTAAGCAATGTGCTAGAAGAAATAAGCTCTTTGATACGGAACGGCAAGTAACTGTTTGGATAATGTTTCTTAAATTATGTTTGCTCATATTAGCACTTAGATAATGGCCTATTTTGTGGTTTGAATCTCTGTATTTTTTATTTATAATAATTCCATAATACCTACGTACCTAAATACTGAAATTAATACACATGAGTGTGTATCATGTTGCAATGACTTGCAATAACTGTTGCAATAACTTGCAATGAGAAGCAAATTCAGCTATTTTTTATATAATTTAGTGGATCGTGCTTCTAGATTTCAGTTGTTTTAGGTATATTATTGCCGGCTTTTAAGGAATTATGGTTCGAGGTTTTGCACGTATCCGTGCTCGCTTATCAACGCGTTACACAGAGCGTTTTCCTAGTATTTTGTGTTCAGAATATGGCAATATGGTCAACGTGAACTAATTTTCGAGACATATCACTTCAAAGTTACAGTTTTTCTTTCAGTTTTCATTGCGTGATATTTTCAAAAGTTTACTCATCTGCTTTCCCACCTCTAGATTTATTTGAAAATCTACTACACCGTGTATCAGTTGCAATATTTTGTTCTAACAATTTAAATGTACAAGTTCGTGGATGTTTTACCAAGCCATGGGGTTATTTCTCAGTTTTTCCTTTTTCATGAAAAATGGTGAAAACAGTCATCTAGAAATTCTTATTGATTTGAAAATTAATGGACATAATATCAAGAGGGCCGTATTTACGTCTCTATAGTCCCTCCAAAACGCATTTCAGAATCCCTCAAATTCCAATTTGTGTGATGACATTCCTCGAAGATATTGGCTATTGGAGATATTGGTTATTGAAACACCGAGGGTATTCAAACATATTTGGAGATTTCTGTGATCAACAATGTTTGAGGTGGGGGTTGCACAGTGTGAATCTCAAAACCACAATTACAAGCTGTTTGAGATGAATTACTGACAGCAAATACTCAACTGTTGTTCTCGACACTTGTACGTCTCGATTGTTCACGTCACGAAACAGCTATTTACAGTAACATTTATCATTGAACAACTTTATTGGCAATCAGTCTGTCAAAGGACACATTGAAATGACATAAAACATGAAGAATGATATTTCGAGAGATGTGGAAGCATGGATTGATAAAAGGGTTTATACTATTTCCATAATTTTACTGTTGTTTTAATTTGAAAATTTCTTAAAGTAATAATGTTAAGTAAACTGTAACTGTGAACTTTTAGTGAGCTTTTATTTGTCTTTCTTCGGATTATGAACAAACTTCGTTTTTGTTAGCTTTTAAAATAGTTTATTGGTCTTGTTTCACTTTTTCTCTTAAAGTATATGTTCATATCTTCTAGAAATTAGTTTTCAACAAGAACTTTTAGATTATTTTTAGTACAAATCAATCCATACAAAAATCATTCGAAAGATGAATCAATTTTCCTTAAAATTGTATATACCTACCTAAGATAACATCTGGAGACAACGGATTTGAAACTTCATTTGTCTAAGAACCTCGACACAACGTTTGAACTTTGTTGGTATTATCAACGATCATCTGGGATAGTCCAAGCTATCATTTAAATCCCCTGCGTTTCTTTTCTCAATAAGTCTATTTTATTTGCATCCCCAACAAATAAAAATTCGTATCCCATCCGCTAGATCGCATGGAGTTCACCTTTCATTTAGCGAGCATGATATATCCAGCAAGAGAGATGGGAATCACATCAACTACTGTGATGCAACTACTGGTATTGTGTATGGCATGATTATCGCCACTGTCCAATGAGGATCATGAGACATGTATGTATTGTGTGTCTAGGTGAAGGAAGATTGGAAGTATGTTGCCATGGTCCTGGATCGGCTCTTCCTCTGGATCTTCACTCTTGCAGTGCTCGTCGGCACGGCAGGAATCATCCTCCAAGCACCGACTTTGTACGACGATAGGGCACCGATTGACAAGAAGTTCTCCGAATTTGCGACATCGACCGTTGTCCGTTGCCCTCCCCAATGAACAAGTATTCAAATAAAAATGTATTATATTGAAAACATTGATAACGATTGCACTGAATGGTGGGTATATAGAGTTAGGATCTTCGTCAATAATAAATTATAAACAAGGACCAAAGGGTTAAATTAGATTTGAGTATTGGTTCATTTAAATTTAAATTTAGTTTGTGTTAATTCTATAGTACGTTACAGACGTAGAAATGAAATGATAATTGCTATATATTATCCATGTTAAAGAAATTGATGGTTTAAATGTCATTTATTCATTTTTTAAATTGAATGTTTGTTAGAATTTGAAAGTGACAATTTACATTAGCGAAAACATCCCAATAAAGTAGGATATTGTTGTCGCTGAAGTGATCGAATGTTGGTGAAACAATACAGAATAGGAAACTGAAGAAATGCTATTATTTTTCAATAGTTTGAAATTTAAAAAAGCAATTGCACAGAGAGATTTGCATCTTCACAAAATAATAGAAAGAGTTAGTTACATGTTTAGCCTGCACAAGTGTTAATTATACAACGTTTTAGTAGATATTTTTATGAAAATAAAAGTAAAATAAATTTTTTACGATCCAAAAACGAACTTGAATAGAGATTCAAAGCATACATATTCTTGAATACAAATTCCATTTGAGTTTGATTTTAAAGAACAGAATTTTACGTTCAACAATGTTTTTGTAATATATTATTAACTCTATGTTTGTTTTATAGTATTAATTTTTCCCTGAATTTCAGTCAAATATTATGTTCATGCCTTTTATTTCTTATTTGTCCATACATTTCTGGCAATGATTGAGACTTGTTTTCTGGAAATACTGTTTCCTAATTTAAAATAAAGACAAAGCGTCTTTATTCCTTATTTGCAATGGCATTAAAATTGTTCAGCATATTTAAGTTAATAACCTAAATAAACGAATAAACAAATAAATAAATACAAAATAAATAAATAATGAATTACTTGTAGTACATACTGTGTTAAAAAGTATGTATTTTAAATGAGCGTTACTGGTGGTGGTTGGAAATGATGTTTAGTTAAGTTTATTATAAACCAAATTTATTGTAAATAGAATATGATAGATAATAATTTATGGTAATTGTAACTAATATTAAATCTTCTAGAGGTTGTTTGGCTTAGAATAGTTTCATGTTCTACTAGTCACTGGAAAGTTTTTGCCAACACCTTGAATGTTAAATTGATGGAATTAAACAAATACATAAAAATATAACCTAAACATGAAATATAAAATAATTTATTGTGAACGGCATTATTTAAATCCCCAAATACGCAACTGATTATTTACATTTTCTTTAACGAAACAGCAGTTTTCTTTTATAACTACCGTTTTGCATGTTTACCACTTTTTTTTGACAAAAAAGGAACGTGTCTTAACAAAATACTTAATAAAACGACAACGAAGTGAATGAAAGTGTAGACTTTTTGTGGTTATTTGTTCGTTTCATGGAGTTAGTATATAATAAGAAGAAAATTAAATTCCTGCCTCTCTCTCTCTCTCTCTCTCTCTCTCTCTCTCTCTCTCTCTCTCTCTCTCTCTCTCTCTCTCTCTCTCTCTCTCTCTCTCTCTCTCTCTCTCTCTTCACTCTCTCTCTCTTTTCTCTCTCCTAGTTTTGACCAATGAATGGAGCCCACCTCTGGTAGTCACCATAGGAATAGTGTACAAGCAACCTCGTTTGCTCTTGCCTTTACCGCTCCTGTGCCGGAGAAAAAACGTGTTGACTTGAACTGTAATTTGTGGTCGCTATCATGGTAATTACAATAATAATCCTACGAGAGACGGTCTGAAAGAGTCCAACTATTTCCGAGCTTTGAAAACGCACAGTTCTGAACAAAGATGAACACAGCTACATAACTAAACAAAAGACATCATTAGCTCGCTATATTTCTATATTCCCCTCTCTTCTACCTCCATCCCCCTTCCCCATACACCCCCTCAATCTCCCATATACAGTCCAGTTAAAAACCGTTCTTTAAAACGATTCTATTTCTTTGTGCAGATAATACATTAAAGTAATATTCATAATGAAACCCGCCTTTGTATCAAACGACGGTCTACAAAAAGAGGACTAGAAAACATCTAATACAACCTGTGAAGAAAAACTATTTATTAAGAAGTACTATCATGTAACCATCAATTTATAATAAAGACATTTAATGATAATTCTTGTATCAATTCTTAGTGTACAAGATAGTTGACATTGATGGTCTTAAGTACAAATTTTAGATCCAGTTTAGCAACACAAAAAGAGTTGTACATAATAATGATCGTTTTTATATTCTTCAATGCTAACAAGACCAATTTAACATGAGTACCGACCATCGTTCATTTTAAAAAATGATAGTAATGTAAACGGTGTATAATGGATTAGCCCATGCATGGGGTAACCATTACGGAATTTACCTGTACACTATTCCCACGGTAAAGAAGGTGTCTCTCTCTCCATCTCTTTCTACCTTCTGAGATTCGAAGTGTTGAAGTTATCCGTTTGGTCTGTCGGTGTGAAGTCAGTCTAAAATGCAACCAGAACGTCGAGTCTCGTAGACATCGCCATGGAATGTCGGCAAGATCCTCTTTTCAGATGAGCAAGGAGCCGTTGGAATTGGAATTCATCTCTCTTGTTATCAGGAAGAAAATGCGTGGGGCGTTGAAAACGCTGTGATTGCAACGCGTTGAAGCGCAAAGTCAATTTGCATTCAAGATCGGAGGCTGTGTAATCAAGAAGAGATCTCGGAAATAATACTTAAAAATAAAGAATAATTCTGAGCACGATTTTCTTCAACTATTAAACTAAAATATTTACACATTCTACGTGTTAATTTTTACTGACGAAATTCATTCTGATAGCAGTATTACATACACATATTCTGATTTTAATGATTCAAACATACCGGGCATTTAGTTGTTTTAAATCTCTTTCGTTAGACCAGTTTATTTTCATCAGCAGTACAAAATCAACACCTATCGGTTTTGTTAGGCTGTTCATAAAACCTATTGCGTAATTTATAATTTAATTAATTTTAGGCGACCTTGAAATGAAATAGTGAAATTGTGGCACACGCCCTAAGGTGAATCTATCTCATCAACTTGCTGAAAACCGCAATATTTAACAACCCTTGGTTTGTTCCCGAACACGAATTTAAACAAACTATCGTATAAATACTTTCTTAAGCAAATACCTAAAATGTCGTCCAACACATATTGTGGATCAAGCTTTTTTCATAAAATGATTCCCTTTGCCTAGCCGTTTGCCACAATTTAAGTATTAAATCTCCATGTTTTCCACTAAACGATTTGACTTACCTACAGTGTGACAAAACACAGCGGTTGCGGACTAAAAGTGAATCGATGACGCTCACTTCTCCAGAACATCATATTTTTACTAGGAAAACGCTCAGTGTAACGCGTTGATGAGCGAGCACGGGTAAGTGCAAATTCTCGAACCGGAAATGCGTACACAACGCACAGAAAACATATATATCCATATTGAATTGATATATGATCAACTCAACCATAGACATTGTATAGCCTTCGGTCTATGACTCAACCAACAAAAAGGTATATGCTTTTCATTGAAACTTGAAAATAGCATCTAAGCACCATGGCATATACCCGACGCATTAAGTTGTGATAAAACTTCCAGTCGACTACCAGTCGTACACAGAAGAAGTATAAGTTGCCTAAAATACAGATATTTGTATACAGAGGGGTGATTTGCAACACTGGTTTTATCATTGGCTTTTATTGGCTATAGCAAATCAGATTCAATTCAATTGGCACTGGAAAACATTAATTTCGATACTTCATTTCTGACAGCTATTAAATATGTCAATAAGTTCATACGTTCTTAACTGATTGGGATGAAAATTTGTAAAATAAGAGACAATGTTGGTTTTAATGACTATGCAAAATATGAGTTTGATCACATTTATTGTAGACCATTTTAATTTTTCAACCTATCAGGAGATGTTTATTAAATTTTAACCAATGAAGGATTTCAAAAAAATTAGGGTATGCAAACAGAAAAGGTTGTCTCTACATGTGTGCAAAATTTCAGATAGATCGGTGAATCGGTGCAACTTTTATTGCTCCAGGTAGCAGCCAAAAAAAAAAAAAAAAAAAAAGGTCCGTGTCAAAAGAGTTAAAAGGAGTCGCTCGCTCAATAAACTGTTCTGAAGTA
Organism: Leuctra nigra; assembly: GCA_934045905.1. Classification (NCBI taxonomy): domain Eukaryota; kingdom Metazoa; phylum Arthropoda; class Insecta; order Plecoptera; family Leuctridae; genus Leuctra; species Leuctra nigra. The sequence goes on along the minus strand of OW203763.1, from coordinate 30,706,721 downwards.
ATGTTTATCCCGACAGGTACATGATTATGGGAGTTGATGATAAAAAGAGGTATAAGGATGGAAGGAGGAAAGTAGTCGGTCGTGGCCTATTAGATGGGAACCTTCCCAGCATTTGCTTCTCGACTGAGGAAAACCACGAAACCCCTCAGTCAGGATGGTCGGCCGTGGGAATGAAACCAGGGCCTCCTGAGACCTAATCCAGAGCTTTACTTCCTGAGCCAACTTGCTCCTTGTGCCAATCAAGGTCTAGTGATGGTAGGTTACGCAGTTTATATAACACTCTCGATCGATAAGTAGTTCTCACAGTCGATCGACACGTGTCAGTGATATTTTCCGATAAGAGTTGCCGATCGTCTTTGAACGTTACACGATCCCTATTAGCAGCATTGCGATCATGTTACTTGCTGACATGTGATCGATAACTCTTATGAGTAATTAACATTGACTCTAGATCTTGTCGATCGACTATGACGTGTTTATTTTATTTTCCCATGAGTTGTCGATCGACTTCGAAGAAGTTACACGATCGCCGTTCTCAAGATCCCGAATTTCAGACCAGTCACTGGGTTTCCATGATCTTGGTGAACTGTACGGCCACTTACCACTCCAATTATTACATTCTTTCTACCCTTTTATAGCAATGATTCAGCTTCTATCGTTGCATTGCAACGGTCATCGTTTTACTGAAAATGGCATAAAAACTAATGATTATCATTGTTTCTTTATTTGTTTTAGATATTTAATTGCAAATATTTAGATATAGTATACATGTATAATTTGATTGGGATCTCTCAATAACCTTTATCATATGTAGATTAAAAACATAACGTTAATCCTTTTTAATCTCAGGATTATTGTGTTTCTAAGGGAAAGCATGTTATTTATGAATTAACGTATGTATGTATCGGAGTGCGACCGGCCTTCGTCCATAATTTTGAAACGCTCTACCTAACCTTACACGGGATTCGCAATTAGTTTAAATAATAAACAATTTTAATTGATTTGAATTTTGAATGTTTTTTTATATACAATATTGTATCGTACTAAAAGATTTTAACAAGCCTGGAGCAAGTTGGCTAAGGGATTATCGTCCTCCGAAGGTCCCAGGTTCACGTCCTCTTAGCTGTACTTTGTGGTTACCCTTAGTCGAGAAACAAATTCTGGAAAGATCCTCTATTACTAATAAGCCACGACCGCCTCCTTCCCACGGTCTTCATCAATTTCTCTTCTTCATCATAATCTATAAGTATCACCATCCGTCGACACAGCCTAACTGCAAAATTGTGCGACTTAATGAATTACTATGAAATGTGCATTGATGCAGTATGACGTTTTAAATTAATAGTATTCTCGGTCACAGGAAGTAAAAAATGCGGCTTATTTATATTGTGAGATTTGTAAATAAAATTTATTCATTTTCACAAATACATTCCAAATGTGGCAAAATTTGGACGAATAGGTTTGAAAGATACAACTGAATATAAATTATGTACGAGGCAGAGATAATTTAACCGAAAGTTTCCAACAATTTGAACAATTCACACGAATAATAAGTATTCAAAAAAAGAACAGGTATGGCTGAGTGGTATAACGCTCTGAACTTGTATTCCTGAGGCCCGGGTTCGATTCCCGCGGCCGTCCTTCCTGACTGGGGTTTTTTCGTGGTATTCCCTCAGTCGACAGGCAATTGCTGGGAAGGTACCCTACTAATAGGCCACGACCGTCTCCTTCCCACCTTACATCCTTACCTACTCTTCACCATCATCTCCCAATCATCATCATAATCATTCACCCGTCGCCATTAGCCTCGCTGCAGAACAGTGCGACGTTAAGCCCCAGAAAAAAAAGTATTAGAGAAATCACAATAAACTCAATCAATAGCCCCTCACTGGGATCGAACCAGTGATCTCCCGAACATCTGTCAAGTCGTATCATCAAGTACTGCAACGTCACTAAGAATTGCCCATGGCCATGGAAAACTTCTTCAATAATTATTGATTTAAAGGAATTGCGACAAAACTTCAATTTCGAGTCAAATCACGTATTTCTCACGTGACACATGACGACGCCCGGCGTCCCGACGTCGATCACGTGACGACGCCTATCGACGTCGTCTCTTACTAATCAGCCCCGCTAAAACATCCCATCACTTAAACTTCATTACCAAAAAAAGACAAGTGTATAGATTCCATCTTGAAACCCATCACCACCTTATCAAATCTGATTATAATCAACAAGGTATAAAACACACTTCCATTCCGGTTTTCGAATGTCATTTTTTAAGTTTTTTTTTCTTCGATCCTGTTTAAGGGTGTGAGAATGTGAATGTGATGATTTGACAGTAATTATAGTGTGTTTGTGTATAACCACATATGCGTGTGTCGGCAACTAGTATGTCTGTCCTGTTTTTATTCAGGTGGTTAAGGTATAGCGAGCACGGCACAATCCAGCATACTGGTTCTGGGGGGACCTGGCCAGCGCCCGGGTGGTCGTACACTGGAGCCTTCTAATTGACAAATTGGAATCTTATTAGGATAAACGCTGTGTCGCGTTGAGCGTTGGCTAGCTCGTTTGAGTTGTGATTTGCCGCTCAGCCACCCAGGAGGCGCGCGTGCTGTTCGCACGAACACGCACGAAGGTACACGGGAACAGACGAACCTCGCGCGGTAGAGAGAGGTTGATCTGCCTGCCCGGGAGGTGATGAGGAGAGGTGGAGGGCGGGAGGACGGGAGGGGATCAGGAGGCCTTGATGAGGTGGTCGAGATCAGGTGGTCCTAGATTAGGAGGAGACCGGGAGAATACAGGAGGAGAGGTGGTCCTAGATTAGGAGGAGACCGGGAGAATACAGGAGGAGATCAGGTGGTCCTAGATTAGGAGGAGACCGGGAGAATACAGGAGGAGGTGGTCTAGATTAGGAGGAGAACAGGAGTATATCGAAAGAAAACAGTAGGAGGACTATATCAGGAGTAAAGCAGGATTATATTGGGAGAAATGTGAGATTTGGATCAGGTACCCTAGAGGCCTAAATTAGGAGGTGAAGAGAAAACTATCTGGAGGAGGATAGGGAAAAACAACAGATACAATGGGGACCAGGTTCAGGAGAAGATCAGGAGGCACAAATCAGGAGAAAAAGAGAGAGACATCAGGAGAAACTAGGAGAAGAATAATAGGAGACCAAGATCAGGAGGAGATGGGGAGAGAAATCAGGAAGAGATCAGGATATCAGGATATCAGGTACATGAGAGGAGGGCGACAGAAAAAATATACGATTAGTAGTAGAGAAAGAGAAAGCAGGAGGTATAGATCAGGAGGAAAAGATATATAGATCAGTAGGCAAGAGTATCGATGGGAGGAAGGAGTGGACAAGGACAAAAGCAAGAATTAAACAGACAAAATTCTGGATGCAAGAGTGTAAGATCAGAAGGAGACTGTAACAAACCAGAATGGGAGGAATTGTGGATGGGAGTATAGCTAAAGAAAGTATCAGAAAGGAATGGAATCAAGAAGTTGATGTAAATATTAAAAATTACCACAATGAAGGAAGAAAATTAATTCATATTGAGTCATAAACTATTAAAGATTAATTAGTATGAAACAATGATAAAATTTAAGAGCAATAAAGATTGAAGGAGACATGGAAGAATACAATTGAAATGAGAGGATAAGTGCACCATCTGATCCTTTGATACATCCTTTGATTCATGAGGAGGAAAGCAGGAAGTAAAATAGATTATTCAAAAGAAGAGTTTATTACAGAAACTTGAAGAGATGTGGATTAATATTAAGTCGAAAGCGTTTAATGTCGGAATGTCGAGAAGCGAAAGAATGCAAATAGTGAGCGTGTGGAATGTGATTAGAGGACGTATAGGCTGGCAAGCGGGAGGAGAAACAGAGGGGAGTCTATTACCTGATATTATACCAAATCCAATGACAACCTGGGAGAGAATGTAGCGAGATTAATTGATAGTTAGGTAGGTGTCTCAGATGAAGAGGCTTATTCGTGGTCCAGATAAATTCCCCACATTTATCAGTGTTGTGCGACTTTTCTGCGTAATTTTGAGATTATTATGGAATAGTGTGTAAATTGTCTGTTGAGTACCGCAGATAAAAGTCCTTTGCTTGGAGGTAGGTTTATTGCATGATAACTCGTTTTCTATTATGACGGAGGTTTAACAAGAGAATAATCGAGTAACTCGGAATGAACAGGGTGTAGATGAAATCGTGGACTCCATCTCAGCCAAAGAACCATGTCAGAGAAAATTGGATGGCTTTAAAAATGTCTCATCATTTTAATGTTACTTCTATCTCAAAATAAATCTCCTAAATCGGGACCCTAGTGTTAAGATGATGACCATTAAATGTCATTCTTGACATTCTCATGACGTATTAGAAATACATGACAACATTTTTTTTGATATAAATATGTTCATCTTCATGTTGTAAAAATGTGTTAGTGAATGATGGGGTTTGTTGCAATAAAATTCTTGCATCATAAAGTTTGACTTTTGACCCGGATATCTAGCAGATCATAATACACCGATCAATGCACTTACAATGCCTTCACAGACGGCACAAAATGGCTGCAGACGATCATTAAAATGAGGAAATAAAACATGACCGTGACAAGACTGAGGAAATAGTACGCTCCAAATAAATAAACAGTTCATTTTTCAAAGCCATTCATAACAATTAATTTTATTGTCGTGTAAAGTCATGGAATTCCTCTTTAGAAAACATGCTTCTGAGAGGAAGTCCAGTGAATTTGCATAGACCGAAGATTGTTCAAAGAAATCTCGCCGATTATAAGAATGTTGAATGAACCGAACACCAACCTGACCAAAGATGTACGATCCAATGGACCGCAGCTATTTTCTTCTAATTGAAAGATGTTTGTTGGATAGATGATAATAAGCCCGCTCCAGCACCCTAACCAGGACTACCATGTTGCCAGCCAAATAGGTAGTAATATTGTCTAATATTGGTTTGTTTAAGTGAAACCTGAGTAAATTCAGTATGGCAACCATGTGGGTGGTCCTTGCATCACCTTGAAGGTTAGACAAAATCTCAGCAAGAGAGAAAGAGATAGAAAAAACAGGTGAGACAGAGAGAGAAAGGAAGAACCAGAGTGGAATGTTAAAAACAGTGAGAAATGTAACGAACCTTCTATGTATCAAATCTCAGTAATATACTGTTGGGACAAGAGAAGGTGTAGAAGAGCATAACCATCACCATTTTCATTGGTAACACTTAACACCTCTGGAAAGCAATATTGTAAACGGATATGTCATGTAAACGTCCAATATATTTTTTATTACATGACGTAAAAATCATGATTCGTTGGTTTAAATCAACATGATGTTATACGATATGCCAGTGACCTCTAAGCAAGTGGTCTCGTGTTCGATTCCAGTTGAGAGCCAGACTTGGCGGCGAATGGACAGTCCTTTGTGCGTTCTGAGAATTTAATATAGGTCATTCTTGTTTGGCACAAAATATGGATTATAAATGAAGAATATTTTTTTAACAATGGCAAGACGATTTGAATTGAAAGAACAATTGTTGGCATGCGAATTTGCACATAAATCAAGAATGTGAATTGTTGGTAAAATAAATATTAATCGTTTTATTACTTACGCACCGTGTATTTTAAAACAAATGTAAAGACAACATTAATTCATTAAACTTCACTAGGTAGTAGGTAATCGCTATTTGGGTTTATATAATGATTTATATTGAAGTTTAACAGAATAAAATGTACAGCATCAAATTAATAGTCATTCTAATTTAAATGTGTCGTCTTTATAAAAGGATTCACACAAAATAACATGCCAATTTCAACTTTTAAATGTACCCATTTAAATACTTTCGACAAATTAGTATAATATAAGAGTATACAATTGATTATCTGCTATTAGGAATGTTTCTGCTTTGTTAACAACAGTTTTCCAGTGAATGCCGCGACGCGTGTTCTACTCGTGCATTCATCTCTCCAACTTACAAACAGAAACATCTCGAGGACACAAATTATTAGACGTACTTCAGGGAAACTTAACAAGAACATTGCCAATTACATAATTCATAGAAAGAATACCTCAATATCACATTTTAATTTTATTATAAAAAACATTGTAAAAATCTTATATCATTAGGTAATATTCAGTTTTAATAAAATAATATATAACTTTATTTTATGCAAGGAATTGTATAAAGGTACGCTGTGAGTAAAAAAATGTATTCTATAAAGAAAGGTTTGTAGTTTATTTCAATAATATTTATTATTATATTATATTATTATATTATTATATTATTATTTATGATGATATTATTTTAATGAAATTATTGGAAATTAAATGTCGTAACTTAATTGACCAGACAGATATTTTACAGAATTATTTTAAATAATACTACGAAATAAGATTTGTCTTTATCTACAGTTTGAACAGATAACTTATAATTTAGTATTACTAAATGAGCTTTTGAGTATCAAATTACCAAATTTAAACTCTCACTCAGCTATTGGATTTTTAATGTTCTTAGTATGAAATGTCTGATAAGTGCCTTCTGATCAGACTGATACGCCAGTTCAGTTAGTGATTTACTTTCACTAAATGAGCTTTATAATCTGTAAAGAATAATGATTACAAACCGGTACAATAGTGTCAAATTACCAAATTGAAACACTCACTTAGAACTGAAATTTTTAAATGTTCTTTAAACTGAAAGTGTGAATCTATTTCACAGCAACAAAAATAACACTCGTTATTTATGTCTAATCGCCTTGAGTGTTCGTTTTTCGTCGATGTACAACGTTTCTTGATGGTTGTTTCGTGCCGGTCCAATACCTCCATCACCTGGCCCGGCATTCGTTCACGCTAAATTTGCCAAATGAATTCGATCTGCTAAGTAGGGTTGAAATATGGTAATAATTATTTATAATGTATTAATGGTATTCAGTATTATTTTTTGTCTCTGTTTGCTATCGCCAAGGTTTCGTGGAAACGTGGTTATTTTCTTGTCTTTCTTGTCAGGTATTTGAATCAACAAGCGGGAAATCAAACGCGTCGACAGTGGCGTCAACTAGACAGCTGGTTCACAACTAGAATCACTATCAAGTTTTCTTGTCATCAATAAAAAATCTACGCAAATTTCAGAATGACTTGAAAAATTATAACCACTTTATCTTAAGCATTTAGTACGGCCAATCTGTAAAATTAAAAGATAAGAGTGATGTTCAAAACATTATAAAATTCATGTAATTAATTTTTGATAGGTACTGACTTAAATCGGAAATATGAGGCAATTATATATATTAAATTGAGATATGTTTAGAGGTAAAAGGCCCAACGTCAATTTTCCTAGATTTTGCGTTGCACACTTTTGGAATCACAACTTCAATCTGTAATTGCAATTTAACTGAAGCCACAAATACAGTTACATTGAAGTTTTTTCTTACAAAATGACTGGCACCACTATGTGATTGGATAAAGGCAGAATTACTGGATTTTGAGCTCAAGAATCATTGAAATTGACATCGGGCCATCTACCTCTGAAAGCACAGAGTTATATGCAGATGCTTCAAATACGAACATTTCCCTCAGTCAAGAAGCACTGGAAGGTTCCCTACTAATATGTCACGATCTTCTCCTTCCCACTCTCCATACTTCCCAATCCTCATCATAACATTCATCCGTCTTGCCTAGAGTCACAGAACACTGCAAAATTAAACCATAACTAAAAAATTATATACTTATTTGAACTAACATTCAAACATCACGCAGTCATCCTATAACTAAAGAAAAATCTCAGCTAACGAAAGTAATTATTAAAGTAGCTCTGATTGGTTGACACGAGTCTACCCAGTCCGCCGCTGAGCCGGACCAGGCCGGACGCTGCGCCCCCAAGTCACGCCACTGTTCACGACTCTGTATTTTGCGGTAACACCTAAAGTGTTGGACAAATCGCATGTTCTATCATGAGCTGGCTAATTATAGTTAATTACATACTCTTTCATTTGAGGTATAATGTAGGAAGGTATATATAAATAGAGGCCGCCCCGTTACACTCCAACTGTTCAGAGAACAAAGGAATTTAAAAAAAAGTAAAATGGCTGTAAGGTACTATACATTGTTTGTTCAAAATTTGTTAAATGAATACATAGTTAAATAAAATAGCGTTGAGTGAATGTATTGTGAGCGAAGTCATATCAGAGTGGAGTTAGAGAAATTACGTTCAACGGACACTAAACCAATGGTATTATATATTTTTTTATTAAAATTGGCTTGTGTAGTTAATATAATCATTTTATTAATAAATATATATATATATATATATATATATATTTCAATCATCAGTCACTAATTTTTATTTTAGTTCAGATCGTATATTCATATTTCAAAATGACAAAATCCAATAGAAAATCAATTCTCAGCCAATATATTTTAGCCGCAGCGGTTTTGAAATATGATATAAAAAGTGGTGTGTTCTCCTGTTAACATCTTCTTAATGTTTTCAGTTAGCTTTCTTCAGTAAGGCGCACCCAAATGCATTTAGTACCTTGTATACACCTATTGACTCCCAAGCATGCATAACCACCACCATGCCACTAGAAGCAGTCACCTTGCCACTTGTGCATACATCAATGCCAGGCCGGGGCGCGTAGAATATGTCAAACACATTTCTACGCCTACCACGGAGATTTTGTTGACATGGTATACACCCGTGGACAAAATCATTGCTCATTGGGTTTTAACATACCCTCATGTTTTGGCCATGAGAGGATCTGTTCTAGGAAAACGATCTGACTAATGCGTTGAGAGTGCGTAAGGAAAGCTGTCCTTAATACAAACATGGAAGAAACTTAAAGCTTTGTAGAATTTTGCATGAATCTTATCTGAAAGGAACTCTAGTAGTCTCTACTAGATAGAAAAATTTCACGACTCAATCTTTTACGATTTACATTACTTCTAAATCATCGTCATATGTAATCATTTGAAGGGTACACAGGAAGAAAGATGCAGGTCCATTTTAGGAGAAAATGAGATAGAGGTGTGAACTGGAAGTGGTTTGTAGGAACTTTCAGAATAAATATTATCTCGGTTTGTAGGAAATATTGATACAATTCCTTATAAACATTTAATCTTGGGCTGTCAATGCATAAGCACGACAGACGCGTTTAATGGACTTGTCTATCGTTCTTCCCCTGTACCTGTCATTTTCAAAAAATGTCCATTCAAGTCAAAACAAAATGTCGATTCACAATAATGAATGACAATACATATTAGCTAAGAATTTAAAAGAAATAACATAAGTCTTCCATTATCTAATGTTTAATAATCAAGCCTTTCGCACAGAATAGAACAAAAGCTTTTCATTTGTTTATACAAAACGGTATACAATATACATTCAATATTTGTATTCTACAATGACTATTGACACTGCTTTCAGTGTTTCTATTCGTACCGCTTGATTTAGTTTATGGTTTTTCATAATTTGCAATGAATCACACATTGGGTCATCAGTTTCCAGGATTACTTCTAGCTAGAGGAACCTAGCTGATTGATGCCAGATATCTGGATCAAGAAGTGGAAGATCAAGTTGTTCTTTCCTCTCATGGTCTTGGACCTTGGTTTATTCGTGTTGCGGGGCATTTAAATTGTAAACACAACAAATGTAATTCTATAATGAGATCAAATTAAAAAATGTACTCAAGTTCAAAAATATAGGTACAATATTGAAAGTGTGGGTATTCAAGTTGGATTTTCATTTCTTCCAACCCTAACAGTAATGACCCCCCCCCCCCCCTCTATCAGAGATCGAATGTGAATGTATTCCAGTGGAAGTCAGTCTTCCAGGACTTACAACAGGACTTACAGGTCTTACGGTTTGTGACAAATAACTATACAGATTATGCAATATAACGATTTTTTATATGAAAATTTAAAGTTCGTGAGAGAAGCGTGCCATATTTTTGGAAACTATAGTTTTGCCTGAGGAGTATTTTTTCTTCAAAATGTAGGTATATGACCATGAAAAAACAATATAAGAGCAGTAGAACACTTCTGAAATATAAAATTTCATGTAAAATCTCGCAACACGAGCTGTATTAAGCATTGTCATGGTTTTTAAAAACGCCGTTGTTCATCTCTCATTAACATTTGCCTATATATTAATGTACGCTTCTCATACAAAGATTGCACAGAAGTATCCTTTACACTTACATAGCCTCAGGTCACATCTTCTCCCATAGCGAAATACATTTTTGCTGGCCGACCTATAACTGAAGGCCAGACATGCACCTATATTTAGTTTCATAATATAGTTCTTTGAATCTTAGAAATCATGGCTGTCTGGTAGTTGACTTTCGCCTTTTGTATTTTAAATCCTTTATTTTAAACGAATGTGTCAATGCATTTTGACGCTTAAGCTGTCAAAACTTTGACACTTAGTTAACCTTTTAATTGATAAGCATGATGGTATGTGCAAATCCTAGTGTTGGTATGAAAATAACTATTGTTGTTACTTTCTTCTTCGGTTCCACATAACAATTCTTTTGACATTTTTCTCCTCCACATTGGTCAAACGATTTCTACTCAAAGCTTACAAAGAGTCGGTAGAATGTAAACGCGAAACGAAAAAAGAAGTTTTGACTTGACAACCAATGCCGATAAAATAGAAGACAAGACACAAACCCACCTGAAGAGGCAAACAGAGGGATGTGGATGTATATATAGAAACAGTAGAACAGTCTTACCTCGAAACTAACCGAAAACTGTTTAAAAGAGACAATATAAACAGACAAAGAAAGAAGGTTTCTACTTACACCGAGAGTGGAGAGTTGAGAAAAACTTACACCCCTACCTATATCTGGACCGCCTGTGGTATAGATCTGGATGGACATCACCTTATATTATTGACGTGACATACCGACAAACAGGACTGTGGACCCCCGAAATAGCCGCCCGGGTAGCAAAGGAATGACTTGGATCACTTCAAGTCGAAATATAAACATACTCCTCCTATAATGTCAATAGAGGTCCGGTCAAACCTGCGAAACAATACCAAGACATCTTTTCATAGAGCATTAAAGGACCTACTTATAGAAACTATTTGGACTATTTCTTCATGAATGGATTTCGAAATTTACTTTATGTCAAATGTATAATTAAATTTAATAATCGAAACATGTCAGAACAACAAATTAATGACAACAAAGTAGGTATCAATGGAAGTAAATTGATTAAATCTGTATATTACCCAACCTTTTTATATCACAAACTCATGAATAAAATTTGATCAACAAGTTGTTCTTAATAATATTGTAATAGATTTTTAATTAATTCAAAATAATGTTCGCTGGTTCCACAATAAACTGTCGTGCTCATTTCAATAAAAATTAATTAACTTGCACTCTAATCAAAGTGTATTTAAAAATAGCACACATAAATGATACTTGCCGACATTTTAATGAAGTCCTGTAACCGAGTCATCTTATAGTGTTTACGTTACGAAGAATTAATGAAATCACTGTATAAATAGTCTATATCTTCATAATTGCATCAACATCCACGCCATAACCTTTGACCGCATGAATGAAATGATTGTCAGCTGGGATCAGGTTTGTGTATACGAACTAGTAACAGTAACAGCCAGGGTGGAGAAATCAAGTGACACTGACATTGATTTCATTCATACACAATACTGAATAGCAAATCACGACTATACTCATGGCCAAGGTAAGTTCCTCATCACACTTTCAAAAGAGTTTTATTTCAGAAGAAATTACTTGTCAAGTATTGAACTTTTTTTGTTGATGAATATTACTAATTACCGTAATATTGATAAGGTTTCAATGATAAAGTAAATTATGTTTTATAGGATCTATTTTCATTGTGGATAATATAAATATAATAAAGTCCAGCTGTATTTTTTATGCAAATTTAATTATTAATAACGACCGTTTTCTGACTGACAATATTTTCCTTTTTTACACTCCCATGCACGCTAGTGGTATCTTGAAAAGCAACAGGTTGTTTTTGACGCATCTTCTGTCCGTCATCATCACAGTGCAGTTGCTCTGGTAACCCAATGTTAGGTGCTCTAGGTGTAAGTCATAGTCATTGTTTCTCCGTCTAAAGATGCTCCCATGGCTGCGTCAATCTTCGATCTACCTCAGACTATACCACTAGACCATGGAAGACCAAGACGATTTCCACACCTGGCTCCTCCTCTGACCAATCAGAGCTCGAGAAAACTTGACGTCACTTTCCTAAGGCTGGACGGACTATACATTATATATAGATATAGACCCAAATTTGGATATATATTTAGCGGATTAGCTTAAATGCGTGTCAAAAATTGGTAAATTATAAGAAGCATTGAGATAATTAATTTCGAAAAAACCGAATCAAAGTAATTTATTATTTAATCTATTCGAATCATTGAGAGTAACTTGAGACGTGGTCCTAAGGTCTAGATGTTTTTCATGGAATGTACTTTTAAGGTAGTGGTGGGGAGGATAAGGTGTAAGTATGAAGATAGTCACTCTGAAGAAGTGGCCGATACTTTCTACGTTAGTTCTACTTGCTAGTAAGTTCGGGCGATACTTTTTCAAAGTAAAGTACTTACTACCTGTCTCCACGGTGCGCTAAAGCATCCTTCACCCCCCAGTCATTCAATAGCTGGTCTCGAAAGAAGTCAGGTTAGGTTACAACTAGTTGGAGTATTGCACTCACATTTAGTTGAACGTCAACGTGTGTTCGAGGATAATCCTAACCTTCAAGTTTCAAAGACATGTGGCGACAATTTCAAATAGTTGACAATTACGTATTTTACAGTGATCCAAGTGTGACATATCCGTACTGGTTAAGTGAATGATCAAATGTAAATTCTGTTACGTGAGTGAATGGTTTATTGACAGTTGAGATTTGTGTGCGTCCATGGGAAAGACTTGCGAATTGCAATTGGATACATTCGAATTTAACTTCGATTTTGTTTATTTAGATTAGTGATTTGCGTGTTGAGTTTCTTTGTGGAACAAGTGTCAGAAGTGTTTCATCGATGATTACTTATGTTTCGATATTGTATTCGGCTTGTGTTTATTTTCGTGTGACTTGGCTTGAAATTAAATCTCGTCGTCGATAATCCTTTGAAAAGAGCCGACCTTTGAAGTACAATTTTCCTAATATTGGCGTGTTCTTTTCCCAAGGTTCGAAATAACTATTTTCCTAATAAGAAAATCAAATATAAAAAGCCTTGTGGCCTTCTTCTGCATGTTTAAACAATAATACACATTACATTGATCTGAACAAACAATTCCACTATACTGAAAATTATTCATAAATCAATAATAGTTTACAAAAATTAACAAAGTGTGCGCTTATGTCAAGAAATCTATTTTTTCCGTTGTAATGCTATCAAAATCTTACCGCTGCATCAATAATTTCAATTTAGTTTTGTGAGCGGGATGCCAACCCACCCGCGCGGCTCACCGGCACAGGGGAAGATATGACGGCTTTCTATAAACGATCGAACATTAACAAAAAACACTTCTTGATTGGAGTTTTAATAATTAGCGTTGTAATGCGTGTTACAAGTGGGTGTGGCCCTGGAAGGGGGGGCAGTTGGAAGAAAGGACCTAGGAAATTGACACCTCTCGTCTTCAAGCAACATGTACCAAATGTGTCTGAGAATACTCTAGGTGCGAGTGGTCTTACAGAAGGAAGAATAACAAGGAATGATCATCGGTTCAGAGACTTGGTGCCGAATTATAATTCGGATATTATATTTAAGGATGAAGAAGGAACGGGAGCAGACAGGCTTATGACACAGGTAATTTCAATATCATCATTTGTATAAAACGCACAGTTTGTAGGTACTCTCAATCATGTTGTTTTATAACAATGTATATAATTTTATTGGAGACATCGTCAAAGAACATGGTAAATTTGAGCTTAATTTAATGGAAATATCGTACAACGAAACTAGATATGAAAATAACACAACTGAGATCAAATTTCAACGCAACAAAATAAAAGTATAGACTCATTAATAATTCCGTTTCAATGTATTACATATAGTTACAGCACTGGTATTGAGGTCATAATAATGTCGCATATAAAACCAAACTTCATCAATCCGTCATATTTCTCATTAACAATTCATCAAATCGAAAGTTCACAATGATATATTGAAGGAAGGATAGGTAATCGCTGTCAGTATAATATCAATATAGCGAAGCCATTGATTTCTAGAATACCGTTGATTGATGTTTGATCGACAGCTGATAACGACCCGACATATTCCTCTCGTTATCTTTTGACAACTCGCGCCAGATAAACATGACATGGATTTGTAGAATGTAAACATTGTCTGTGGCGAGGCGCAAAAGAAAAAATAGATACAGGCAATTGGTAACTCAAGGGAATTGCGGTATTTTGCAGTCCCAGATGGGGATTTCTATACAATACAGTCGATTTTGTACAGCTTTGATAATATTCTAGAATCTTCGAAATTTAATGATTTTGAGTCCAGGAATGATCTTAGTGAATTCAATAATCAGTACCTAAATATGAATAACAAAATTTCTACAACAACAGTATTTGAAGACTTGAATTGGAACTGTAATGCACAATGGAAATTGTAACACACGGTTCGCACCTTTGTTAACAGGGAGCTAAGTGCGAATACCAAATATATTGGGACAATATCAAGTTTCCATTCATTAATCCAGTTGTTATAGAAACTTACATTTATAATTTAACTCTTCATTGATAGCAGTACTACATTTTACCAAGATGCCTGATAATCCATCTTATTTCTTTCGATTCAAGTTCACTAAAGAGAAACTTACAAAACATCAATTTGTATTTGAAAAGATTTTGCACATGCCATCATTCAAAACGCTACTGTTGTATATCATTCAATAGGGTATAGTTAATAATATGTCACCGTGTTGATATACACAGTGACAAATGAGGGTCGAAAAGACACCTCACGCCTGTCTTTCATATTATAATCATCTATAACAATGATGGACAAAATGAGATATGTTCCAAGCCACGAGCCGAACCTACTTATACGACAATGTCAAATTACATCACATTTTTACATGTCAAACGGTGGAATGAATTGTCACAATGATTTGAAACTTGTCAGGCTCGTAGCCGGTACATTCCCAGCATGAAAACGGAGGTAAATTAGCGAGTCTATTTGTAATTAAGAATGTGGTCATTGAAATTCATAGCAACGTAATTGAGGAAATATTTGCGTTAGCAGTAAATTATAATGCGATTGATGAATAATTTAACCGCAACTGTAAATGCACCAATGTTTCGGAATATCGGAAGAGAAGAGGAATTAATTATTTGTATGATGAATCACGGAATCAATTATCTGCGCATTTCGTGGTATATGAATCATCTATCAACAGGGAATTTAATATGGGGATTCTGGACATTCTTTGCTTTTCGCAAATATTTTGAAAGTACTTTAGATTCTCTCTCTCTATCCCTCTATTTCTCTCTCTCCGATACCAATTACGGAATAATGGTAAATTTTATTTTATTAATAAACTCAAATGAAACACCTTTTATAGAGTCAAAGATCATATTTTAGAAAAAAAAAAAAATGGGTACGTCAAGTACTACGATTATCAAAATCTCATACTAATCAGTTGATATATATACTTCCGCCAATCATTAGTAAATTAATCATCGTTTTTTTACTATCCGTGGTTTCTTCTAATAGATATTCTAATAAGTAAGGTAGTCTCGCCTTATAGCGATACTCCCAGGCGCTTCTAATGTGTTTGCCGAATGAACATTTTACAATCCTGGAGCATATAACTGGGTATATAATAAGCTATTTGAGACATGGACGAGTGAGAATAAAAGACACCGACCACATAGCGTGTTATAAACGACGAATAACCCCTCTTCTCTGTATATATACATGGTCCGCTCATCCTATCTACTTAGTACACTGCTATAAAACGGATCATCATTATAAAAACTAAGCCCACATTAGGGTAACACTATAGATTCTATATATATATGAGCTGCTAGTAATTTAGTATGAAATGGCTCTGGCACGCAAGGTGATGAATTAGAGGATACTAAAAGTAATTGTACACAAAGACCACACCGTCGATGTGTATGAGATGATGATAAGATGTACAATAGGTGATTTGATTATTTATAATTTATATAGCTGGAATTATGAAGTGTAACCGAACATTCTAAACAGTAGTCGTTTTTTATTCCGTTTGAAAGGAACTAGTTCTCGGTATTTGAGCTTTGTTTCTTTCACAATTAGAATTTATTTTACGTATAGGTAATGCATATTTTTAATATACAACAATGGCAGTATAAATTAGGACACTTCTCTTCCACATATCCACGTAATTTTCAGTTTTATAATTTAAATTAAATCATTTCACATTTTATACTGTCGACACATTTACGAATTTCAGCATTTTAGTGAAAACGTTGAATCTCTCTATCAATTCATTTTGTACTCACATACTCAAATTCACTTTATCAGCCACCAAACCATTACACCAAACTAAATTATATCGATGAATAAATTGAATCCCATTTGTCAACCAATTTCACTGTCTATAGGTTTCAATTTTAATTAAAGTCCATCACTCACTAATTTTTGGTGGGATATCTAAAGTGTCTCTTTTAATATATTCAGTATAGATTATTGTCAATGTAAATTTATGTTCAGTTGCTCTTTGGGCCAGCTGATTAAGTGCCGCTAAATACAAGCTACATGAAGCTTATAATGCTTCTAACTCTTCTGAACAATAATCAGGTAGGTGGGATGGTAATGTGTGGGCCAACTGTTAGCTTCACACCCTGTCGAAATTGTTTGCGCTGTAAAGAGATTCCTCGACATATTATCTCTCGGAATATGAGTGGGGGCTGTCGGTCTCTTTGGAACGCCAAATATTGTGTACTTCTCTATGCACGTCGGAAGTTATAAAGACTAATTGATATGAAGATATATCATGTGAAAACTCTCTGCTGAACGATTTTTATAAGCGAGTTGTGTGAAATAATTATCAATTGACGGAGGATATTGAAAAGCTTTGTGTGATTTTAGTGTTTATATTAAAATTTCTTTGTAGAAAAAGTTAAATCAAACTTTTCGATTTCGTATTCACTTTCAATTTGTATTTAAATGTATGCAAAATACTGAATTGATCGGTGAAGTTTTAAAAATACGGAGCAATTACGATAAAAAATATTCAAATAAAATCATTCGGAAGCTTTGTTAGAACTTGCGTGTGTGACAAGAAAGTGAAATTGAGTCACTCGTTCCGCTCGCTTAATCAAAGTGAGAATAATTGGATGGTTTTTGAAAATGTTTAAATTTATCAGGACCTCACATTCAACTTCGTTCTTTTTATCTTTTTACTATTTGTTATTTTGACACAAAATCAAATACCTACATATAACAAAGAGTTCATACATACTTTAATTTCTTATATTATTTCTTTGGTATGAAAAATTTATTTTCTTGTTTTAAAATTTTTAAAGATAAACTCACTGTTAGCTATGTTTGGTAGTTAGCACTTTTATAAAAGTACCAATCCCTACACTTTGAAGACAATTTAATATTGATAATTTCAGGTCCAGAATAGAATATATTAACATTTAAATCAAAACTCGTTGTCGCGCTCATTCATTGTAATAAACTTCAAAATCAAAACGGACCATCGATCTCATTATGTCAAGCGAAATGCTTTTATCAGACCTGTATTTTTAGTAGGTATAACATCATGCCACTTAATCACCACGATGTAAAAAATACAAAAGTTTTCCAACAGAAAGAGTCCACTATCTTAATTCCTTCATTTACTTTGAAATACAGAATTCAAGTAGTAACTGTCTAGTTGGTTTGGATTAGTCAACAAACAAACACTGCCCAAAACCTTAGTCATTATTTTACATACATTCATCTTACACAGCTATTAATTCGAGACCAGCCTAATGTTACATTATTAAAATATTCTCTTTGAATACTTAAACAAAGCTGAGTGTTGCATGGAGTGATGAAAATAATTGTGACATAATTGCTATGTGATATCACTTCTGTCCGTGATATGCCTATACATGCTGTATGCTAATGCCTCTTCTAAGCATGTTTGACTTACGTATGGCTTACATGATGGAATATTGCAATGTTTCGCTGAGTAGTAATGAATAACTCATGATATAGTCCCTCTAAAAAGTTATTGTAGTAGAATTAAAAGACATTTAAGTGACAAATTAGAAATTGGATTCAACTTAGGTACTAAATCTAACTTATAGAAATGTTGATTTTATGAATTTTATATCGGTTATAAGTTACTTATAACAGGACTGCCGTCAATGATTCTTTTCAGATAGGTCCGCTGGCTAGCACGTAAAAAAGCTCTAATTACATTTATTTTGCTAATTTGCCATCTACCATTTACAGCTAGCACCAGTGATATTAAAATAGTTTCTATGTGCTGTGTAACAGAAATGTACTAACAATTCATTTCTATTCGTCATCATCAAAAATCAAGCAAAGCAATACGTAAGTTCAATCATATCTTCTAAATCCATATTTACCGTCTCGCAATTGAGACGAGTGCAAAGTTCTAAGGAAACCATGTGTTTGGAAGCGTGAAGGAAAACACGTCTGTCTGATGTAGACACTTCATTATTTCACACTATTTCGTCAAATTTACTATCAAAATACAACGTCTGTTTAAATAAAGGATAGGCGCTGCACTAACTTTATATGCTTATACAAATATTTTGTCTAGTAATGCATTTTTATTTTGTCATGTTTTTGCAGAGTTAACCATGCGAAATAGTTAGACATAATATGTTTGTGCTTTCTGAGTGAAATAACATAACTGTATTTCAAAACCAATTAGTTGTAAAAAGAATCAGCTGTATATCTGTATCTCAGAGGTAGAAGGGCGAAAGTCCATTTCAATGATTATTGAGGTGAGGTGAGCTCATAAACATTCAATCATATTTGTAATGGTGATTAGAAGATACTACTTCAATGTAACTGTATTTCTTGGCATCAATCAAATGTCAATTGATAGAGCACATAATTACATCATTCCCAAAGAGTGCAACGCAAAATCGAAAAAAAAAATTACTTCCGGCCTTCTACCTCTGAGGTACCTACAGATAATCTATTATCGGTTTGAACTCTGGAATGATAAATGAATGCACCGAAGGAAGTGCATAAAGAAACGCATACGAGTTGCAATGGATGTGCAATGATGAAGTGTCTTGGACGTGGCTTTAAGACTGCACCACTGCACAAACATTCTTCATTTCATGGCGAATAAACAAAGGAAAACCGACGTCATCACATGCATTTCATTGCGAAACCTTCACTCATTATTCACCATAATTTATTCATTTCTATGCAAAGATGAGTGAATTTGTATTTTCATTATTTTAATGTATTTCTGGTAATACTACCTTTCTAATAAATAATAGTTTCTTATAGTTATTTGACAAGTAAATTAAAATAGCGTGTTACTTTGTTGTACGACTAATCTTTTTAAAAATTAAGAGTTGGGTTGGGAACGCATGTCCCAGCTTGATAGCATGGATTTGAACAGGAACCAGAAAATAATGAAGAAAATAAATATTTTGATTGTACAGCCCTTTCGAAGTTCATTTTAGTATTTTTGTTCAATTGTTTGAAAGTTTGATGGTACCTATTTGTTCTGGAGACGATTCAAATATGAAGCAGACTTTCATTAAAATAGAGTCATGATGCAATATCTCAATGCAGTTACGTATGTTAATCTTATACTTCATTCGACAAAGAATATTTTTACATTACCAAGCACCTAGCATGATCGCAATTTGAAAAATAAATCGATAAAGAATTTAACCATCATAAAGGCCTCTCGAAGGCACGATCTTGCTATTTTATTGTGTGTAATGTCTCGCCCATTGTTCGTATACAAAATATATAAAACATGGTATACACTGCAAACGTATTTGTAATACAAATAAATTATATACAAGAGTTGTTTGAAATGAGAAAAAAAATAATGTGGGTGGCGAAAAATAAGTAAGGTTTTGCAAACATCATCAAATATTTCAGTAACAAGAGATTAATTTCATCATCAGTAACGGAAAGCTAATTAAAAGATAGAGCATAATAATAATAAACAAGTTGTCGTCAATTGATATTGATTTTGAAGTTACACAAATTACCTTAACATGATCATGTATATAATTTGTCGAAATTTATAGCGACATTTGTTTTAGTAATTAGTATTTGACCGCAGAGAATTCAAAAGACAGAATATGGAGATTTAAATTTGGTAAAATACATATTGTTTAGTAGCATTATGTTATGCAATAAAATTAGTTGTTGCATCAAGAATTTTTAAAATAAATTGTGATAGCTTTTAGAAAATAATTTTTAATTATACTAGCCGCAGTAAAAAGAACATACGTAACATTACAGTGCGTTTTGTTGTTTTTCAGTTTGGATTTACTATCATAGCCGTATTTTTATTGCGCTCATTAGTCATTCGAGTTACATTTTTTTATAATTAAAGTCAATTGTCAGTTCTTATAATCTAAATGCTGCAACCGTAACATCTATATAGCATGCCACTATGTAAGATTAGTTTTTAACTTCGTTATCAAACAAATTACACTTTATACTTGGCCCATTATACAGTCATTAAGGTACTTGTAAGTGGGGTCGGAGTATTCAGTAGGGTCTGTAGATATGATTTGTCAAATATTCAATTCACCAGGCTTGATTTTGTATAATTTTTTAATATAAAGTTTCAACTATTGTTAAATATAGGTCGCCCATACATTTTTGGTTTACTATTTGCTCATTGTAAGCTTCCTATAATAATTCCAGAACACAATTCGAATTATTTATAAACATATTATTTATATTATTTAAAAATATTTTTTTATAATTTGTACTTATTTGTGAATATGAAGAATAAAATGCTTATAAAAGGAAAAAGAAAATTGAATAGACTTGGCTACAGTTGTTCGAAATGATTTCACATCTTTACAGTGCAAAAGCTTTACAAATGTGACTTGTCAGTCATTTGACAAGTTTTTGTAAATGTGGGGAAACAAAGATGAAGTAAAGTTGCATTATATCACTCACTTTAAGACATTACGAATTGTTACTCTGTTCAACTACCTACAGACTGCATAATGTTTGAGAATGTGCCTAATTAGGTTCTTTCAACTCACTTAGAAGTTGTAACAAACTTATCAAATAATGACTTAATATTATCGTGGATATATCGTGGAAAAGAGTGTACCTACTAACAAAACAGCTTCTATGGCTCTGAATTCAATTAGTTAGCATTTGTCATTTTTGTCTTAAAAATGCCACGTGAAAAACTACATTTTGCAATATTTATTTCCTGTAAATCAATACAGTTTTATGGTAGGAAATAAATCTATTGTATTTGATCGTCTAAAATACACAATTAATATAAAGACAATTAATACGATACTCGCACAAGAATTACTTTTGAGTGTAGATTTTGGCGGTATAAATTAGGTGTGGTCGGTGTGTATTAAAATAAATTTATTTTCAGTTGTAGGTAGGTATACTTTTGAAAGCAAATGTCATAAAATTACCAATATTGAAGACACTATAAACTTGATAAATATTGATAAACATATCGAGTGACCATTATCAATCAATAAAAATCCGACTGTTTGAATCAATACTCTTGGCATAGTTTCTTCTTGGCCATGTATAAAGGATTGCCGGAAGAATGGTCTCGGTTTCATATCCCTGGCTCCCATAGCGATCCATTACTACAACTATTGTCCCGGTACACTTGCCACTTGCTAGAGCCGAGCTACCTTGCAAGATGTTGGACAACTGACAACACTTTGTTCGGACAAAGTGGTACGAATTACCAGTAAACATTGCAAGGACAGGGATCAGAATGAGTTGCAAATAATCTCATCTCCTGGGGGCAGAATAAGAAAGAAATACTTTTTATGGAATCTTCTATTAAAAACAAAATGTTATGGAAGATGAATTTCTTGAGAACGAAAAGTGAAATCCATGTTAAGTGATTTTGAGTGTCATTTGATATCAGTCAAGTAGTGTTAATTTATTAAGCAAATTTTAAAATGTAAAATTCATAATGCCTTTTTATAATCTTATTAGACTTAATTGGAATCAATCACTTTCTTTACATTCGGTTCGATTTCAGGGAAGGAAATGTCATTCAGTTTAACACGAAGAATTGAATTTGAAAATGAATGCAATTTCAAATAGCTTTTCTAGTTGAATATTTGAAGTTTCAAGAGTTAATTATACTTTTCTGTCAATCTCTGGGAAAAAAAACGGAGATGTAAATTGGATGTAAAGAAAATACAATAAATATATTTTTGGTATTGTATTTCAAAAGTGTTTTTGTAATAACCAATCAAACGAACTGTAATACCTAACCATTTTGTTCTCGTTCTAATCTCCCATTCATAAAATACATCAGAACAAACAAAGAAAATGTGAAACACTTACAACGGTTAAATTACTTTTACAATTGAATTTATTAACCAATCTGAATTATCTCCTGATCAAAATCTATTTTGAATAAATGATTTTTAAAATGATATACATAAAACATGCCAATGATGTACTTGGCACGATAAGATAACTTTTAAAATATATTCCATGAATTTAAAATATACCGGAAGTAATAGGTACCTATGCTAAATAATATCTTTGAAAGTGATCATCTATTCGTAAATTGTTATGGGTATCTATGATGAAAATAAAACGAATCAAAATATGCTTTCGGCTTTTGATGTTAGCCATTTTGAAGAGAGTCGGTTTTTCCTTTGAGTCTCTCTTGGTTGCCGCACCACATATGAATTGACCGACCGAATGCCCCCAAACATTGACTCCTCACGCTGTTGTGCCTGTTGAAAACTATACCTACGCCGCTTCGGATTGGATACAGCATCTGGGATGAGATTCTCGATCTTCTTTTACGTCTTCTCTTCTCTCTCTCTCCGACTACTTTCATCTGACTATGACTTGATAGAACATCTATAAGAAGAAACCTTTTCATCGACATTCCAAAGGAAAGAATCAGAAAATGGCCGACCTATCTTTTAAGCCTCACAACGTGGTCTGAATTAGATCAGAATGATATCAATAATTCGTTTGATATTCGTCTTATGAATGTGTTTTTCTGAAGGCTCGAGT
The DNA here is from genome assembly GCA_934045905.1 of Leuctra nigra. Taxonomy (NCBI): domain Eukaryota; kingdom Metazoa; phylum Arthropoda; class Insecta; order Plecoptera; family Leuctridae; genus Leuctra; species Leuctra nigra. The sequence continues at coordinate 30,683,489 of OW203763.1, read as the reverse complement.
ACCTTGGATTTTGTCTCTAGAAAATTTGTCTGCTTGCTAGATGTCATTTCTATACAGCGTCTACTGGTGACTGAAATCTTATATTTAGATTGTTTTTATATATTTCATTTCGAATTAAAAGTAAGACGCCTATTAGCTCTAGAACTATAAATTGCTGATTACCTTCAAGACACTTTAGGTATTCTAGAAGGTAAGAAAATGCGTCAGACATTGTAAAATTGTCGGCCTCTCTAACCAAGAATCTTGAATCATCAAAAACGTTTCTTCTAAAGCATTTATGGCAATTGAAGGCGACTCTGGAAAACAGAAGAAACATGTTTCTGTATTGATGTGATGTGTGAATGGTTGTAATTAATTATTTTAATTACTAGTCAATGTGACGTTAAGTGATCTTCATTCCTTCACAGCTGAGCTTGAATGTCATTTGTCACTATTCAGTTGCCCACTGTCTGACTATGTATGCTCCTCTATATTGCCAAAGCCGCTCGATTGTAAAAACTAAAAGATTCTTTCATTTTTTTTTGTAACTAGACAGACGGTGTCTCTACTTTCAAGGTAGATATTTAATGAGAAGCTATAGTAGGTATCTAAGTTTGTGATGTTGGCTGTGCAGTAGTATATTGGTTCATTTCATTCAAGTATAATAAGCTGAAAATTAAGATTTAACAATACTTTATATACCTGGAAGCTCGTAAATTTAGGACCTGTGTATTTAGCAAACTAATTAAAACATTATTATGCCGGTTATGCAAAGATAAAAAAGCATAATATGAAAGATTTTCTTTGCAAAATATCGTGATTTATCAAGTGTTTTGAGTCACTATAAATACTTTAAATATTGATAATACACTGATTTGCTTTTATTGGAAATATGTTTTACTTGGGCAAAGTAAAGATCAATATTTATCTGTTACATAATTAATCTTATCAACAAATTGAGTTCTTTAGTACGGATAGGATATACTCTCAAATACAAAAGAAACAAATAAATTGAGGAAGTGCAATTTCTATACATCATAATTATATGATCACACAAATTGGCTTCAAATTACTTAAAATAAATGGATTAAAAATGGATTGGCTTATATTAATATACAGATACCATACCTAGATCAGTATCCTACTCAATACACCAATGTATAGAAACAGCTTGCCCTAAAGAAATTTGAGACGAACTGATGAAATTTGAGTAGACATTTGACACAAGATTTGAGATTGAAGTTTCAACGTTTTAACACTGTCTAAAGAGTGAACTTGAGGTTATACTGATACCCCAAAAAAATTCTATCTGTTCACTGGATATATTGATCTACTTCCAGAGGCACTGATGTGGTAAACTATGTCACTAATGTGAATTGGTTTTAGGATTACTTAAAACTTCTCTGTTGAGATAGGATGGAACATTTTTTCCCACGAATTGTGATATATAATCGAGATAAAAAGCAAGCAGGATATGATCGAAACGTATATTTTATTCATAGATCTATTGACAGTTGATGGGCAGTGACGACAAAATAAATGGGTTACTTTTCTGGTTTTCAGTAGTTCGAATTTCATTTGAATGTTGAGATTTGTTAAAAACATCTAAATGATTTCTAAAAATAATCTAAAATCTTAAAAGTTATTTAGTATTTAAATATTTAAGTATTAAATATTTAAAGTAATAATAAATAAAACTCGTGATTTATTATAAGTGCATTTTTGTTTTCAGATTTAAAGAATTTATTTGAGTAATGCTAACAAATAGTATTTTACTGAATTTCGTCAATTCACTTATTGTTACCACAAAATGTGCATTCATTCATGATTTTTCGAATTTCTTAAATTGGCCCTCGCAACTCAAACGACGTAGAAAATGTGTAAATGGATATGGTTTTTGACATGGAGGGGAATAGCTTACGTTAGACAGGTAAAGTTTTTACCTGTTGGTTTTGGTATGGTTTCAGGGTATTGTTGGTAAGGTTACAAAAGCATCACCTCCATAACAATAACCCCATACATACAAGCACACAGCACGTTTTTGTTCGCACATTGTTTAGGCAATACAAACATTGTTCCTAAACACACCTCATCCTGTCATATAAAGTCATATTTTCCACTAGGTTCCTATGTGAAAAGTCAAACATACCTAAAGGCTCGAGTTTCTTAATGGAGTTGGTTATAAACTTCCATTAACAAGATTATCACACAACACATTTACGAGTCAGTAATCTTGTCAGAAGAATTTCTATCAAAGTTAAATCAAGGAAACGGAGGGAAGGTATAACAGTTATGTTAAGGGATGATTTTCACACTTCTTGCAATCAATGTAAGCGTTTTTGAAGTACAGAGAACTTACGTTATATCACTCTCAGAATTCTTATTTTGCCATTCGACTTATTGGCACTCGCGAATATTTTTTTAAGTGCTCCATTGGAATAATCCATTAAATTGTTAAGAATCTGTCGTAAAAATGATCACGTTTTACGATATAAGTATAGAGATAATTAATTATGCAATAATTATTCAGTTGTGCGAATAAAGGTGTCGAGTAAAAGATGCTGTTTCTACTGTGTTACTGGAAGTATTAATATTGTTAATCTTTGAAACTGTGCAGCCAACAATAAAATACAAGTACTGCTCATCATTTGATTTGATGATTTTTATTTGCTCATAGTATACTTTCATTCACCAAAAACTTCTGAATCGGCTTCTAAAACTAGGAAGTCTAAAGGATCTTTGTTATGATGAACCATCAGACCGCTTTTGCTCAGTCGAAAGATGATGACTGCCATAAAACGTCTAAAGGTGTAATAAAAAGTATAACCACCGGTAAACCTTTATTTTAGTGATGGGGGGGGGGGGGGGGGGGGGGATATTTGAACCGCGAATGCATTTTGTGGGCCCTACCTTAAACTATTGCCAAAATATTTAGACCTTTTCATTGACGCCGACATCACTTCAGGACAACAAAAGTACTTTTATTGCAACTAGATTTGGAAAACTTAGTCATCACACCCAGTTTCACTTGGAATCCACAAGTTTACAAGCCGGCACTAACAGAGACTCCAATCTGAGCCCATGTTTAGGGGGATGAAATCGTAGGATTTCTAATCCCCATCCCCATTGTGCTTTACACCCTAAAAATCATACTCCGATTCAGAATTTCAAACTACAGACTGTCTAGGTATACGAGTACATTTGACTGAGATGTTGATTAAATCTTCTACACTTAGATATATAAAATAATAAATAAAACTCGTAATTTATTATAAGCGTATTTTTCTTTCTGTTTACAAAACAAGAGACGACAAGATTGGTCCATTGTTAAAGTCATATTTCACAGTAGATTTCAATCAGTTGCTTTTTATGTTCAAAAATTTAAAATATGTTTTATTCCAACTTAAATTTTGGAAATGTATTCAAAATCAAATCGGTGCCTCAGAGGTAGAAGGCCGAAAGTCCATTTCAATGATTCTTTCATATTTGTAACGGTGCCACAATGTAAGTTTGTAACTGTATTTGTTGACATCAGTCAAATGGCAATTGATAGAGCTTGATTACATCATTCCATAAGTGTGCAACGCAAAATCGAGAAAATCGACTTCCTGCTTTCTACCTCTGAGGTACAGAAATATTCTAACAGATGTCAATTGACGAAATGCGTATTTTCGACTTCACGAGCGTTCACACGTAATTTCCAAATTTTACAAATGAATCACTTTTTGTGCCTCAAAATGAATTGTACGAAATAGTACATTATTCTTTGACAGATTTAATTCTCTAACACTGACAGACAGACTGACTCCGCGTTGTCATTTAGTCCCACGGTATGACACTTAGTTCACTTACCACTTGGAGAGAGTGTTTTCAATTGTCAAAGCTTGCGGGGTGTCTGAAGATAGATGGTAAATGCTTGGACATAGGCTCGTGCCTCGTTCTTGCTAGCAACACGGGATCAGTTCTCACGATCCTTTCTCTACCTTGATTTACAATGTTCACAGTCATTTTGGTGTTTCTTAAGTCTACCTGATAGCTATAAACATTCACCTTTCATCTATACAGATTGCTACGTTTATGTACGTGAAAATGGACTATGGTATGAGGACTGGATTTTTCCTTGTGTTCTATTCACTGAAAGAAGACAAACGGTAAGAAAATGCCGTCATATACGCTCATTCACTTCACCCCCCCCCCCCCCCCCCCCCCTCCACCCCCACCAAAACATAAAATAAACACCTGAGTAACCTTCGCTCCCATCAGAACGAAATGGAATTTTTGTAGACAAAGCAAGATAGAAAAAAATTGAGGCATAGTTTTAAATTAAAATTTGTTCTTACACTTGTAATGTAACAACTTTATCTGTACTTTGTTTCATATGAATATATTCATACGCGATTTTTTTTTTATCTTAGAAGGGAACTCCCTTAGTTGTTGCATTCGTTGTTCACAATGTCATCAAAGTACAGCACCTTTCGTTGTTCTTCAAATGGCTGTTAGGACCTACACAGATATTATATATTGATAGGTATTCTGATTCAATAATGTGAAAGGAGATATGACAAAGAGCTGTACTGGAATCGAAATGCTCATTGTTTGTAGATTTGAAGGATAGCCAATCGACTCTAAGTATTTTCTCTCTGATATGTCTTGTGTCTATAAAACAACTTGCCGCAATTGGTTTTCGATGTATTGATCGTAATCGTATTAATTTATTTTGCTTCATGCCTGACTAGAATTCACTTGGACAAATTGCGTGTCCAGTTGGAGTAAAATGCAAGTTGCAACAAACTTGCATTCACTGGCATTGAATCATTTGTATAAATCCCACGTTATTATGTAGGAAGCCTGATTTACACGGTTCAATATTTTATCAATTATGTTAAACTGGAGAGCTGAAAAAAGATTGAAAACTATAAATCAATTGTTTTAAACGGAATACTTGAAGGAAAATGTTGGTTTTATTTAGTATCTTGAGCTTGAAAGAAGTAGAGTGGAAGTTTTCCCATTAGATCTCTAACGAAATTTCAATAATTTTTTTAGCAAGCATGATTATTTTTATTTACTATTTTTTTACTGATAATATCTTATCTCTTTGTGCAGGGGGGTTGTTGTATGCTATCAAACATATGATATGAAACATATGGGTACGGTCAAACATTTCAATACAACTCAGAAAAATAATATTGCCATCTCTCTATCTTGTGTTAACTTTGGGGGGAAAAAGAGTTTCTTTGCAATGAACGAATTTTATAATTATTTGCCTTACTCTTTATCCTTTAAATAATCCAAACATTGGTGGGTTCTCGAAGAGACTGCACAGAACATTAAAATTCTTTAATTCCTTCTTTATGTATTTAATTTTTGTAAGTAAATTTGTTTTGCCATAAAAATTCATTATCTAAGGAAGTTAAGTGAAGACTAAAATAAATTTTGTAGCACATAAGTCATAAATAACATAGGTATCAAAGAGTTTATCGCAACGTTCAGATGAATTTCAATATTTTATGTAATCAACATTAACCTAAATCCGTGTGACTCTTCAAATGTTTCGGATACTATATGAAGTAATATTACAGTAAAACGAGGATCTAGTAAAATAGGATTTGATTATCGTGACAGCATCCATGGGCATGGACCATGGTCCATCCTCACACTAAACAAACAACAAGAGCAAACAAAAAACTATTTCTATGCAATTATGCAATCTGCAGTATAATATTGTGTTTGCTAATTGTAAGTAAACACAAATCTGCATGAAATTATACCAGTATATTTGTACATACCTGTTGGTTCTAATTTCTAATTACAATCCTTTCTCTCTCTTTACATTTATTTATTTGGAAGCCATTGCTTTGTATTTTATGAATGATGTTGGTAAGTGTTTAGTAAAGAAACCCCTTTTTGAATAGATTGTTGAACTGTTATTATGAATGTTGTGTTAACAATATTAGATGTCTGATAAAATAAGAGTTGAACATTACAAAAAAACAGTCCACAATGGAAAGGTAAATTCAGAAGTAGTCGTCAAACATTTAGGTAATATAAGAAGAGTGTAGTGCATTCTCATCTATATAGGACTTGTGTATTTCTCTTGTGTTACTTAAGCTGTGATTATGGAATCATGATACTGACTATGCTCGATCTATGGCATTGTTAACCAGCTTATTTATTAATTCCAATTCTTCCATCCCTATAACCACCCACATTGGAATGTGTTAAGAAGATTTGGGAGAGATGAGGTAGCGCCTAAGTGATATGACAGTTGACGCAAGCAGGGACTAATCTATGCCATGCAAACATTAGACCAGTTAATGGATTTCGTTTAAAAAAAAATTGAAGTCATAATCTATAAGAATATTAATAGTTTAGGAAAACGCTGGTGTTAATTCTGAAGTTGCATTCAAGGTGAATACTGAATACACATTTATTCTAACAAAATGCAAGATTTTTACAACATCTTATTTTTGTAAAAAAAAATCTTATTCCAAACAAAGATTCGCCAAATTATATTAATAATGAGTGTAATGAATGCATTCGTAAAGAGAAAAAACATTGGGCTTTGTTTACAGCAAAGATTTGGTTTACAGGAAAGAAATGGATTTGCAAGAATTAAGTCAAAGTAAAACTTTCATATTATTGAAACACATTATCTTGGAATTGTAATTGGTGTGACATTTATTATTCCAAAGAGTATTTTATTACATTGCATTTAATAAATAAATAAACCCACTCTCCTTGGAGCAAATAGAAACGATAATAATTACCACAAAACTGCATTACACAAATTTATATTTCTACTTCTTTGTTTGAAATTAATTCTGAATTAATTCTGTGTTAATTTGTATTTATAATAAAAGGAATATGGGTCACTAAATCGCCTATAATTTTCAACAAAAAGTTGTCTCGTTTTTTCTCGTAGGATCTATGTGGTTTTCTAGTAAATTAGACAGATATGCATCAAATTCAAAATATAAGGAAGCCAAGGTACCTACTTACCTATACATGCTATTGTAATTTGTATAGATAACTTATTATTAGATAACTTCTAATAATATCAAATATGCCAAACTGACTGTAGCCGTTTCAATAAATTTAAAAAATAAAGATAATTGAAGTGTATATAATCACATAAAGTTTAAAAGGAAATGTTTTCACTTATTTTAATTTATCGTCAACTATTTCGTTATTATACTACGAAGGCCGAATGAAGGTGAAATTTAATCAACCCATTTTTTTTCTCCATGTAAAGTGCATCCATGGATCTTTCGTCTGAGTTGGTCGAGCTAGATTTACTCGAAACAAGCTCTACTCCTGACACTCCGCCGACCAACACCTCGAACAACATACAAATTAACACGCTATAAACACTGTAATTCTTGAGTAGCGAAGCCTTCCTAAGAGCCACTTGAAAACCTGCACCAGCATGTAATGCGTGGTCAACAATCTTTTAGAAAATTTACCTGATGCAGAGAGCAAAATTTACTTCGGTATTTATTTCGCGTCTTGAAAACTGTGTGTTGGTCTCTACGGAATAATTTGTGATTTGAAAATAGAAACATTACGTTTTTACTTTTTTTAAGTATAAAGTTAGACATTCATGAATTAGGAGTAAATAACCATTTGTTTTTTGATATGTACAAATGTTATTTTAAAAATGCTAATTTAGGTTACCAATTCCTAAAATGTTTGCATTCCTAAAAATTTATTTTGTATTAAAAAGTGAGAAATTATATTATACCTAAACGCTGAACACGAAAATGGAGCTTCTAAGTTTTGGTTGAGTCATGAAAAACCTTAAAAACATAAATTGACTAACATAAATTGATTTTTAAAGACATGGGCCCCTGGACCCCAAATTTGACGAAAAAGGGAGAAAAATAGTCACAGTTATCGTAGAAATAAATAGTATTTATAAAGTTTCGTGACAATTTTTCCCACAGTTGATGACCAAAGTACCTATATAATTTTCATGAACATAAAATTGAAAATCTTGAATGATTTCTTCCCCAATAGTTTGCTAGATGTTTGTTGATTGTTTAGTATGAGTCAATCCGGTACCCCCTGCGGGTGATTTCATCTGACCGACCCATCCAGCGAGGCCCAACATGGCGATACGATAGCCAATTACATGCCTGCTCGCGAGTCGGTAACATAGGGGCCGTCTTTACCTCACAAGACGCTCACTACAATACGACGCCGAGTTGAATAGAACGATTATTTTCGATTCAAACAAAATGGACGCCTTTTAGATTAGAGACTTGGTAAATCTTGTCTGTTGGTTTGAGCGATTGCCAACTAACTATTCGTCAAGTTGCCTCCAAGGTTTCCCATGTCCATCTAGAATATAGATTATTTAAAATAGCTGTAATATGGTCAATCTATAGTGTCTACTGGTGTGAAAATCTAATTTGATTTTTGTCGTCACCTTAGAGTAATGAAAAATATTTCCACATCATAAAGAAATAATTACCCCCATGCATTTGATTAAAAAGTACCAACAATAACCCTGAATAACTGGTCGCATTTTCCTATTCTTCCCTTCTTCTATCATTTAAAATTTAAAATTTGGATATTTATAAAATGTTAATTTCAGAAAGTCCTCGGTACTACGTAGAAGTGCATATTATTTTAATGACACTTCTGTGTCTTCACACATTTAGGTTCGAGTGAGTTTAATATTGTGTAATTAGAATGCAACTTGTAATGACTTTCGATTCAATAATACACGGATATTCACTCTAAATCGCTCTTATCAGCGGCAGAATTCATCAATGTAAACGATAACTCGGAAGAAAAGCAAATAGAGCGACTTGGACAAAGATTAGATAAAATAACATGGAAGTTTCCGTAAATATTGGGTTTGTGTACCCAACTAAGCCGATACATCTCCTCTTAAAACTACCGAAAAATTTCACATTTTATTGCCATTAGATTTTCGAACATTTATCTTCATAAAAAAAACAATATCTCTTCAAAGAGTATCTGACAGAAAAATAAATTTTCATCGGCATATTTGAAAGATCTTCACTATCCATTTCCAACCTGTTTTTTTACAACCTCATATCCTATCCTCATCAAAATGTTGTACATATAAGTATGTTATGCATAATGCAATATTAGAATAACACGATTGCTTGAGAGTCAAGTAATAATGTGTTCTAAGCCATGATGGTACATAAGGTATATTCTAAATAAGGTAATGTGAAATCTTATAGAAAACAAGAATCAAACATGGTATATACATGACGTTCATTTATTCTTTGTTCCTTGTTTCCATCCAGTATGTCAGAGGTCATACTAGACACAATAAGGGGTTATATATTGTGTTTTATACCGGACTTATTGGCTCGTGCAATGGAAGATCGATTCCTATAGGTATATAATCGCCCATTGATGGTCATTGATTGTTTAACCTGACTCTTCGACAACGTCAAAGTACATTCAGATCTTTATAAACAACTTTATATCGAAGTCAACGTAATTTAATAAATAGATATAATAAATAAAACTGGTCATAGTAATTAACCTTGCTGAACACCAATTGGCTCGTCTCGTTTTAAAGAAGGCCAATCAGTATTTGACAGGTCACGTGTACAAGACCTATTGTGTTCGGACTATTCTAGAATATATTTATCTGAAAGTAATCTTAAGATAGAAGTATTAGTGAGGGTTATAGGGCGGATCCATGGATGACCTCCTAGCTAACCTCTTTGCTTTCATTCAAGTCTGCATGTAACATTCCACTGACTATACATGTTCTCATGAGATAATATGGTCTAGGTACTGGAGATATCTCTAAACTGCTATTAGATTAATCGATTTGAAACTACGTTTCGGCCTAACACAGAGCCACCAAACAAAATACTTGATTTATTATACTAACTTAGATTCACGCTAGGCAGCCGTTTAAGACGCGAGACATACCGTTAAAAAATATGGTATACTATATTCACAGATAATTTACTTTTTACATGGAAACCATTCCAAGAAATATGCATAATAATAAATAATAAAAAAAAATGTATACATCCTCGCTGGCCCAAGCACAAAAATGAAGGAACACCATCCGTCTTCCCTTTTCGTTGAAGAGATGTTGTATTTCTTTACACAGTGTTTAGCTTTTGAAAGAGGACATACTATTAGCCCATCGGTCTGGTATTTTGGCCAGGCCAAAGCCGGGCTCTTTGGGTGCTCATAATAATACCCCAAACATAGCACCCTGCCGTTCACTCTAGTCAACAAATTAAACACCACCACATATAAAATACACCTTTCAAGAAGAACACCGACTGTGACAACATTGACATTCACAAAGAAGGCCAACATTAGAGAAATATATATACGTGGGTACATTCAAGAAAAAGTACAATCTTAGAGTATATTTCCATTCGGATCGTGGGAGCCATGAATATTCACCAGAACTCTAAGATAAATAAATAGGATTAAAACAATCAATTAATAACTAACTTGCATAATTGGATTCTTTGTTTCCAAACAAAATAAAATAATTCGTTTAGGTATGGGAGCATCAAAAGATGAAAGATGATTATATGAAAATCTATATAGATTTATTCCAAAATAGTGTACATATAAGTGTTTTGATCTATTGGCTATGTTTAAAACAAAACCACGTTACAGAAAATATGTAATTTGAGCATTTCGTATAATTTTCGAATTTCTTATTCACTGATAACCTCAGATATTATCTAATATTATTTGATGATAATAATTAATAATTAATAAATAAAATGTAATACAATTTATATTAATTTATTGTAGGTGAATTCGTCAAGTGCTAAGAGAATATATTAACTTGTTTATTTTATAATCACTAATTGCTATCGATCTAATCATCAAATCACTCGATCATTATGTAATTAATTGAAACCAGCTTCACACCAGTCTGGCGATTCTCTGAACACATGCAAAGTAATTCAGTTGGCACTTTCAAATACACCAGCACCACTAATTACTAATTACTACTAATTACTTATAATTAAAGGCAGAGCAGTCATTTAGCTCGAACAAGATGACGCTCTTACACATTGCCAACTAATTAAGGGGATTTAATCAACTAATTGCAATGTCAGTGAGGTCTACAAATGTTTGTCTTTCAGAAGTCAGAGTGACCAATTTGAGGACATCAGTATTTCTTCGACTGAGCTGCACCATACAGTTTCAAGTTTATTTTATGTATTTATTTTAAAATTATTTTTCATTTATTTGTTACATTTTATTGGTCATTTATTTATCGGTCATTTTAGATAACAGAACTTCTCAGATAAGAATATGTTAATTTGTGCAGAAATGAAAGAATGATAAAAAGTATATTTCATTGGCAGCCTTGATGATAACATCTATCTTAAGCTAATGTTTATCAAATAATGCGGAAATGTAATATAATTTACATTCAGAAACAGAAAATTCAATAAAAAATTAGATTTATTGAGGAAATTTGTGGAAATAATTTAAGATATTTGTTATGATATTACTACACATCAAATTTAGTACTAACTAATTGTCAAAAACAATTAGAACGTTAGTAACGACTGGGCAAGTCTTAAATTTATCCTCCAAAAATATTACATTTTAAATTTTGCAACCAGATCTCGGTTGACAGACAAAATAAAATAAAATTTAAAAAATGTGTGTCGCCTTAAAAGAAACTGTAAAATTCATTGAAGAAAACACCTCTGCAACTTTCTTCAAGTCATGTGGAGTAAGGAAGGAAGTTTGATATGACAAGGGGGAGAAGGAGGGGGTGTTGTATGCCTTTTACCCATGTGAATACTCCGGTAATGGACCTAAACGGCCAAGTGTCCTGCTGTCCTAACTTATAGGTCCCGATCTTCCTTTAGCGTCATGGGAGGTTTCAAATGTCAAATATTGTCAGTGGAAAGAACCGCAAATCAACAAAGAGATAATATTAGTTTTCAAGTGACGAGACCTTTTACAACAAAACAAACCTTTGGTATACAAAACGTCAAACAAGACGGCACATATATACAAGATTTAGTTTAGTACCTGGCTTTATAATCACAATGCTTTTGAAGCATGTGCTCTTCTTGAAAGATGCTCACAGCTTACACATCATATGGACCAATAAACCATGCGAATTTTAATCTTAAAAGCAATTTTAATCTTTGAGATTGATTTTTGCCTCTTTGACTACAACCGTATGTTGGCATAGTTCCAAAATTTTCCTTTTCCTTATTACATTATTTATTCTCATTACGATCTTATAATCATGCAGCAAAGACATTAACATGGATGATTTCATTTGTGTTAAATATATAAAATATCTCATGATAGATATGTTATGATATGATATTAAACATCTGCCGATTTTATGTACACTTGGCCAAACAAAACTTGAACGTTCAATAAATCTGATAGGCTGATAAATGTAAGATCGCACCATCAGAAGTCAGTCTAAGAGATCTCATTGTCTCACTCTAGTAGGTGACCTCACATTTCAATGATAATAACAATTGCTTTGATTTGTTATGGGACATGACCAGCAGTCATTCAAATTTGGTCAACGTTCAAGTTTTGTTTGGCCGAGTGTACGTATAGGTATAACAATTTTTTTTTTTAATTTTTGTCATGATACAGAATTTTTCTGTTAAATTCTCGTTGTAAGTTGCAAGTAAAGAAATCTAAACTTAAAATCTGATTGCTTTTCATTAAAAGTGTGTCCATCCCATAGAGCCCAGGTAACAAACTAGCACAAACTTGTAAATGGTTTTTGAAAACTTCACATCTTTTCTTATCCATCCATATACACTATAAAAAAAAGATTTTCAAGATGCGACAACCGTTTCCGGTGTATACTTTGACATCTAAGGTATTATAGTAAACATCAATGAACAATTCAGGGGCATGGTGGTGTGATGGTTTATCACTTTTCTCTCAACCACAATTTCACAATATTATTGTTAGAGGGCGGGCGCTTACTTTACCTTTCACAACCCCCATCTTGACTCACCTTCCTTGACAGAAACCGCCGCAGCAAAAAAAAGCAATCACCATCGCCATTCATCTCTATACCCCCGCCGCCAAACTCGAAGTTAAACTGTTCAACAAGGCCAATAGTGATAGAATCAAAGACCGCAAAAGCTTTCAGTCGGAACGCAAAGGCAAAACATAGTTAAACAGACACTATGCCAATTTACTGCCATTGAAATTTTTACCGATCATCATGGTAACCGTCAAACAAATCAAAATACTTCAAAAGCGGAAAACTGTTGTACACTATGGTAGATACAATTAGATATATAGTGACGTTTCTTTTGCGCGTTTCTGAACCCTTCTAGTAAAATTATTGTGACTGTTGGTACTAGAAATTCTATTTCATTTTTCTGAAAAGAAGAGTAACAGATGTGTTCGACGCTTTCGACCGCCATTCTTCATTAATTTATAGGAACAGTAATGAGTATACTTAAACTGATAAGTGTATACCAACATAATTTGGCAAAGCGAAGCAAGTGCTTTACTCGAACTCGACATTCATAGAAAAGGCATATGTTTATTTATTTGTTTGTTTGTTTGTTTGTCTGTCATTGCGTGTCGATCTATATAATAATATAATTGAACTGAAAAAACTCCAACTTCGTACAGAAATTACTATTAGATAAGTACTAATTATATTTAAAAAAGGGTTAACATTTCGTGAACATTGTTCATTTTTCTGCAGACTTTTTTTAAAAGTTATACGTCATAGTCCTAAAGCATCAACATTCAAATTGATCTTAATTTGATTTACCACTCTATCGTCCAGATATTTTTTAGTAACGCGTTGCAGAGAAACGAAACATATTTCGAAGTGTTTTGAGTCCCAATTGAAAACAATACAATTCCACTTTGTCTAGTCAAAAGTTAACTATATCCTGAGTGTAATCCCAATTCTAGAAACATTTGTAGAAATTCACCCTTACACCGTAATACCAACAAGGAAAATGTTATCTTCACATATTTGGATGATTGTACACATTTTAAACAAGAACAAGGTTAATTGTTTTATATATCTACATCTGACTCAACTCGTTGCATATGAAAAGCTTCCTTTCAAAAAAATATATTAACTTTTTTGAAATTTACAAAAAAATTCAAAATGAACCAACTCTCTAAGTTGCGTTGGAAAGTAAGCTCTCCATGCACATCATGTTTTAAACCCATGGCATACGGCTTGCCATCAATAGAGCGTTTCCCTCAAAACACAATAATTAATTAAATTGTATTATCTTTTGTTTCAGAGGTGCAAAGAGAAATTAAATACTCTTGCAATCTCCGTAATGAACCAATGGCCTGGTGTGAAACTGAGAGTTACCGAAGGATGGGACGAAGAAGGGCACCATGCCCCCGACTCCCTGCATTACGAGGGCCGTGCCGTGGATGTCACCACGTCAGATCGAGACAGGTCCAAGTACGGGATGCTGGCGAGATTAGCGGTAGAAGCGGGATTCGACTGGGTCTACTATGAATCTAGAGCGCATATTCACTGTTCAGTGAAATCAGGTAAGCTGATCGTGGTTTTATTTTTTTAAGATCCCTAAGAATAACATTTAAAATTTTGACGCCAAAAACATTTACAAAATACTATAGAAACAGCTATCGGTAAATTACCATCACTCTCATTAAAAGCATTATTCATGAGATACGCATTTTTGTAAAATAATTTGTTTGAATACGTTGGAGTAGGTACTTTTTATAATAATAGTGTTAATCGTCTAAAGCACAGTTTTAGAAAAAAATATAATATCAAACGTGTTCCCACAAAAATTTAACACATATAAAAACTATGGACTGTGACAACATCAACATAAAAAACTTATCATTTCAAAATATCAAGATACTATCGAAATCCCTGAAATTATATTTCTCATATCTTGTTTTCAATAAATACAATTGTCAACCCCAAGAAAGAATTTAGGAAAATATATAGTAAGGGGAAACAATGGTGTTTTTCATGAAGCCATCTTTCATGTTGGCCTTAGCTTAGAAGTTAGACTTTAAAACCGCCTGTCCAATAATTACCGGAAGTTGTTTGTATAATTCATGATATTATTATAATCCAGCAGAGTTAGGTATTCACGCAGTCTCTAAAATTCACTTAAATTAGATCAATCTTCTTGTATTTTGAGGTTATGTATGTACCTATAGCGGTCATTAAAAATTACAGACATTTTGAAAATTACACGTGCAAATGTGGACGTTATTCTTTTCTTGTTTATTTTAATTTGATTGAATTAGACCTTGAGACTTTTTTTACAAACTTGAGTATGGAGGAATCTAAAACATAATTTTTATACAGAACACAACGATCTCGGTATGTAATTCAGTTCCAAAATAACTTTTATTTTGGGTAGGAACTTACTTATTTTAGCGTTTGAGTTTCGTAATAAGAAGATTAAATTAACACGACTTATTACGACGAATTGAATTATACGTTTCCAAAATTAAACATCTATTTTAGAATTTATAAACATAAATCAATGCGTTCGTGATCTAAAGGATGAGGAAGCTCGTCGGCATAGTGTTAATAGATTGATGGAGATTATCTAGGTCTTACAAAAACTGGATCAAATTTAATTTGAAGATAAGTAAGTGTAGTTTAATGTGCGTATTGACTCATTCGGCAACTATCAAATACAACATTTTTCACTTCGTCTTTTTGCTAGTTATTCTTTTTTTTATCTCGCGTTATTGACCTTTGGGCGAACCTCCCGCAGCTATATCTTTGAAGGTACCTTTTCGTGCCAAACGTTACCTTTGCTTTGTATACACGGCATGCACCGCTAGCTGATGCCATTGCCATTTGATGGTACTAACAAGGTTCTGCCTTCAAAACATCTAGACGTGTTGTTGAAAGAAACCGACTGGCTTTTTACTTCATTTTTTAACTCATTATCTCTTTAAATATATCATGTAAATTACATTTAAATTATACCTCTTTTGAGCGGAAGCATTTCATCTTTCTTTTTTGATATAAGGTTTAAATCGAATCAGACGGTACTACGAGAGAATTCAATTATAGAGTGATTAATATTTGACATTTGCGCAATCTTTTCTCAATCCTTTTAACGAAATGAAAAATCGGAAATAATGGGACTGCTTTTCAATTGAATTAAGAATGAATTAGTGGAATGAACACAGTGAATACGTGCATACAATAATTACAATGATCTGGTATTGTATACCATGTTAACTACAGAATAGGTTGAGAATTGGAAAACGATCACATAATTGGCCCAATTCCGACTAATTTTGAAGTTAACTACATTCTTTTATTTGCGTAGCTGTTTTCAATCACGAATAGAATAAAACTATACATTTCTTAGATATAAAAAAATAAATCACTTATCTACAAGAAACTATTATCAAAACTAAATTCCAATATGTCGGCTTCTATTTCTTGAGCGCGGCTCTTCTGATATCTTCTCAATTCACCTGAGGGGCATTCACTAAACTAGCTACCACTTTCCAACGCAGTTTATGAATGCCATTCCCCTTTTGGCTATCTATAACAGACGAGAGGAAAGACGAGGGTGTTTTTTTCATTTGTCAATCTATGTCGGGGGTATTAATTTATTCGGGTTTATTTGAACTGAAACTTGGCATTTAACATTGTGATGCGCCCATTATCCACTATTAACCATCGTATATCTTGAATTAATCTACAAGGTTCTATCTTTGGTATCTTTTTGGGCGAGCAAGAAGAAAAGATTTATAATGGGCAGCCTCTTTTCACACGCCAATAGGGCCTATCTTGGCCCCCATAGCCGTCTAACTAGAGTTGCTAATTGTATCGAGCGTAAAAAAACACAGGTGGCCCAAATCATATCGAAAACAAGATGAATGTAATTAATAAGACAAGATGTAATCTTAATTGTTAGGTGTTGCTATTATTTTAATAGCAAGAGATATAGTGTGATGGAATATGGTGGTCCTTTTGATTGGTTTTCGTTTAATAGATTTCTAATGACAATCAATGAAAACGATCGATTAATACTTTGAATCCATTACGTGTTTGAAACCAAGCCAATCATTATTCAGATTTGGTCAAATTAACTGAACGAGAATTAAATGAGCATGATAGACGGTTCTAACAAGAAATCCAAAAGATAGCGTCCTGAAGTCAGTGGCGTGCGGTAACACCCTAATTCAACACCAGTGGCGTGCGGCAACACCTCGTTCGACACCTCCAGTGGCATTAAGTGGTTCTCCTACACTTCCAGAAATAACCACCATTTCCGTGTCGATACTCAACTTTTCCTATGTATTCCATCATATTTTATAGTCTCTGATTATAGGTATTTGCCATATGATGGTTCGAATCCCAGTGAAAGGTGATGGCAAGAGATGAGCAGGTGTGCAACACATTGGTTCCGATTGGTCAACCAAATAGACACATGATTATAAGGCATGACTAAAACCACGCCTTCCAAATCATTATCTCGTATTATAGACGTAACAAAAACATGAACATCTTTTAGAAATGCATCTAAAATGCATTTTCCTTGAGTTAGGAGACGGTCCGGTCGCCATTCCGCATTTGCCGCTCTCTTGTCATCAGCGCTTGATGGAAGAGGCTGTAGGCTGTTGGTTCATTCAAATCTCCGCGAACATCGAGTTTGGTATGGAACATTTTTAGGCAAAGCTTGGAAAAGATTTTTTGAGAAGGAATACAACATGGATTAAATTATAGCTCCTTATTTTGTTTCGGTTACCTACGTTGAATATTTGCATAATGTAATCATTTCTGGCCTAAAGAGCGGACTCAGTGCTGGCTAGAAATTTAGAAGATTAGAGGATTTAGAAGACATAAATTTTACACTTAGTTTAGAGTGAAACTGGGTTGGCATTGTAAACATAACAGTTAACACTGCAATGTTTCTTTTCCCGCAGTTTCCTAAATCTTACAGCAAATACCTAGCTTTCAAGAAAAGCTCACATAACGACAACTGTTGTTTTATTTGCTAGCCTATAAGTTTTGGGGAACTTGAAAAAGGACAACCAAACTAATGTTAACTAATGTTAAATGTTAACATTAGTTTGGGTGTCCTTTCAAAAAAATGTTCTGAACATTGTTTTTGTTAAATTACATTTATAATGTAAACACAGTAAGAATTAGTTTATAATAGGAAATAAATACTAGGAAATCTTCAATCTATAAAGCTTTTGGCTGCAAATTGGTTCTCTTGTATACTGTCTTTTGTTTTCTCAACTAATTTATCTTTTGTACGTATTTCTTTAGTATGGTCGTTAGATTGAACTAATTATACCTATATATGATTAAAACAAATTAGATTATAGAAGGAATTTATAGCGTTACTAATGCATCCAAACAACTAACCATACTCGGTGGGATCCTTCTTCTATTTTCTCGAAGTTACTCAGAAAACAAATAAATAGGTGCCACTTTGGTCGCATATTTCTGAATACTAATCCATTCAAAGATGAAACCTATTCCTGATATAAGAGGATTTGATGAATTCCAGGAGTATCTTGACTAAACCTACGCCTTCTTGAATGATTCTTCTACCAAGGAGTATTATTTACTTGGGCTAGAACTCAGAAGATAAGCGCGAAGAATATCTAAAAAAA
The DNA here is from genome assembly GCA_934045905.1 of Leuctra nigra. Lineage (NCBI taxonomy): Eukaryota > Metazoa > Arthropoda > Insecta > Plecoptera > Leuctridae > Leuctra > Leuctra nigra. The sequence continues at coordinate 30,664,901 of OW203763.1, read as the reverse complement.
AAGATCCTAACTATAAGGAGAGTGGTTCTTACCGAAAAGTGAAAACCTCTTTGACATTGAAAGTCTTGTCAATACTGCCTTCTTCATTCCACACATAAGCTTATTGAAGGTTAGAAGATATAAGGGAAAAAATAATTGGCGGCCAATTCTTTGTGGCATCATCTCTGGACGACTTCTCAAATCGTGAACCAACATTTTGTCAGGCTAATCTGTAGAAATAGGTTCAGTGTTGACTATTGTTCATGTCAATGTCAGTTAGGACGTGCGTTGATTTTGAGACAATTGGCTCTCTCGACGGATCTATTCGTTCTTTCTGGCACGCTTGTTTTAAGCAGTGTTTGGTGTCCGCCACCTGGGTAGAAATCAATAGTGTTAACGGTTATTATGATTGACTTAGTCAAAGAAAGAACTATCCCGTGGTTGCTACTGAAATTTTAAGCTTTTTTTGCGCATCCTTAGACTTCAGTTTCTCTTCAAGGGATGACCACTATAATAAGATTAAGTTGTCACGAAACGTACTCTTATACTTCGATGAGTTTAACTGGTTTGGAAAAATCAACTTGTAGTGGAATTTAAAATATGTTTTCCTTTTCCTCTTAACTTTTTAATTTTCTAGCTTTTTGATTTTCGTATATGAAACGCAAGAGAGAATTCTTTCAAGAAATCTAATGTTGAATGCGTCGGCAAATCGCTCATTTTCTTTGACGTGGATAACGATCAAATGAGGAAAAAAAAGAATATTTTGCTCTCTTTTATGTTTGCGAAATATGGCGGTGAGATACTAGAGGCATCTGCCTTTCTGAGGCCAGACGTCTTTCGAGTGCCATTAATGCACTAGGTGATGGTCATTGTTAACACGATTGCTCAGAGAAGCAGTTCACAGCTGCTTTCACAAGGTCGATTACAGACCAATACCTTATACTTCGCATCAATACTATCATCACATGTGATACCCATCATTATGAGCAGTCATCACATGTGATACCCATCATTACTATCAGTATGTGATACACATCATTTCTATCAGTATCATCACATGTGATACCCATCATTACTATCAGTATGTGATACCCATCATTATGAGCAGTCATCACATGTGATACCCATCATTACTATCAGTATGTGATACACATCATTTCTATCAGTATCATCACATGTGGTACCCATCATTACTAGCAGTCATCACATGTGATACCCATCATTACTATCAGTATGTGATACACATCATTTCTATCAGTATCATCACTTATTAGGAAAAGTTATTTTATTAGGACATTCTTCTAGAAATTGCGTTTTATATATTCCCTACATATGGAACGCGAATTGTATTTTGCCACAAAATATTTTTGGTTTATCTTGAAAAATTGTTTGAAGCTCATATAAATCTATAAATTATAAAAAGTGGATCAATATCTTCGCTGATAACCTCGCTGTTCAGCCCCAAAAATGAAATGATCTATTGATCGTTACAAATAACTTCCGTCCCCAGCCTACTCGTATTTTAGGGGTATATTTGACACACCTTTAAAAAAGGCATGAATGAACTTGAATCTACTCCTTTTGTACCACTCACCCCTAAAGTGTTGTTCTCACTAAAGTGTTTTGTTCTCACTCGTTAAATTTGTAAGATCATATTGTCCTACCATTTTGACAGTTTCTTTTTGTTTGTAATTCCTAAACAACCGAATAATCATGATATTCGGTGTCATAACTGCAGCCTAGAATGTCTCTCAGAGAGAAGTAAAAAAAACATTATCTAGATGAGAAATACAAACTAAGGTGTGTTCACTTAGGTCTCTCAAAGACTCATATTAGTCATGAGAATGTGGGTTTGTTAAACTCCAAACAGTAGCCATGTTCGGCTCAGAAATACAGAAATACTAAAACAAACAAAAATGTTCGGGTCATTGTTCCGAATTTTCATTAGAATAGATTTAATTGTTGCTGAATGAAATTGTGATAGATTAACAATAGTTATTTTCACTTATTTTCTACCAGTGAGAAATATTGTGATCGTGCCAAAAGTCTATCTCACCGAGTTATTTGGCAAAATAGTGGTTATTATATCAGCTAGGTCATATTTTGCCAGATGATACAGTGAGTATTCAAGCTCATTGAGCTTACGATATCATCCATCTGTCCTTACTAAAAGCTCCAGTAAATGTCGGTACTCAAACTTCTTGCATTAGTGTTTAAGTTTTGCTCAGAACCTATTTTTATCACTTCTGAATAGAAATGAAAAATTAACTGATTGATAATGTGGACCTTTATTGAACACTGACTTATGATAAAATTATGATTATTGAAAACTCATGCCAAGAGAAATACTTATTTGGATTGAATAAATGGATATTTGTCTCGTATTCAAATGCATTTTCTTCAATTGAAATAAATAGATGTTTTTAGTTTTTTCAAAAGGTATGAAACTGTCCAATGTTAGGCAAGTCTCAAACGCTGAAATTTTTAGAAGAGAATGTATAAACGTAATAAAAAAGATAATGTGGACATTTGACCCATTGTCAAGCATTACAGTAGGATTTTGGGATAGGTTATAAATTTTTTAAATGACAAATTGAAAGAATAGCGCTTTCAAATATAAGTGTATTTGATACAAATAGGTATTTCTCTCGGTGCGCAGAATAATTTTATTAATAATTGTAATTGACATGATAGTGAAAATCATCGTTCCATCACCCAAGTCCCAAGTTCTTCTTGATCCAAAAGCTAAAGAGATGACAAGTCCAACCTGACGATCTAAAAGTAAAAGGTGCGACATCTCTTGGAGAGGGAATGCGTGGAAAGATCTGATGTTATGTGTTGTTGGTTTTCACAGTAACACGATATTCATTGAGTGGTGATCTCATCAAAAGACTAACTCACAAGGCGGGTTCAAAAGTGAAGAGAACTGTGAGGGCTTCTAGGTTAGAGAGCCACGGAGCTTCTGCTCAAGAGTGCCACAGATCACCGACGTAGCCGTGCATTTTTACCTCGCTCTCGAAACAGATGACTATCTTCAAACAATCAATCACGTCTTTACGTAACAAACACGACATTAGTCGACTGCTGTTCCATTCTTGTATTCTTTTTCAGTCTTTGAAAGACAAATACCGGTTCACACAGATTCACACAAAGCAGATAAGAGTGGAAGCTTTTAGTATATTATTAAAAGTCGGCATGACCATTTACGGAGGTTCCGGAATTATCATCAATTATTCTTGATTCCTAAAAAAAAGTAGGATTGATTATTACTAGAATCAAATGTAATAAGTTTCAGTTAGGTGACTTTGTTGGGATAGTTCAAATGCCTCTCTGATCTCTCATTTGCATAATTACGTCTTAAACTATTCGCCGACACCATTAGCTTCGTTGCTAAATAGTGCGTCGTTAAACAAGACTTAAATGTGTCTTAAACGGCAATTAGAAAGCAAACACGTTCATACCTGATCCTTAGAAGATGATTAGAGAGATCGTTGTAATCTGAACTAGCAAAGTAAAAAAAACACCAGCAACGCAAGTGTCACTGTGAACTATTGTTTATCTCTGGAAGACACAAATAGGACATCATTACTGGTTCTTCTCGGCATGTGGTCATCCTTCATGCTGCGGCAAGTCCCGACCAAGAGACATAACTCATCGCTAGTAACCTGCTGGTGCTCTTGGGATGCTGCAACCTCCTTGCGAGAGAAGATACTCGCTGATCAAAATCGCCTCGGCCACACATTTTCAACGTACAACAGGGATTTTGATTAAAAAAAACATTTAATTCGTATCAGTACATATCAGATTACTAAAGGTCACAAGATTTTGCAAATACCAAAATTTCCACAATTACTGTTGCGTCTACAATGAGAAGATTACGACCATACAATCCTCAGCATTAACCTTCAAATACCCTTGATTTGGAATAATATTCTACCTATCATCGTTATCATTCAACATTGTCATTAGTCTTATGAAAAACATCTTTTCGGCGGCGTTAATCCAAAAAAAAGGAGACGCACATACAATGTAGTCTTACTTTATTCATAAGTAGCAAAACAACGTTCTATCTACCATACATTTGTCTTGCGAGCTTCAAGTATACAATGATATATAATATAATTCGAATTCAATTGCTTTTGTTGCAATTTGTATACGAGATACAGCGGAGTACGATGAGATGAGAGCCGAGTTGGTAGATATAAAAGATTTTATGCAAACAACTTCTATACCTTGGCAGTCCTGCACCATGGGGACAATAAGCCTTGTAAATCACTTTGCGGTGCTGCGCTGCGTACCTATGTTAGAATCCATAAACTATTCGCTATACGATCCATAGCTTCATTCAATATGTCATATAGAATAGATGGACTGACAATATATACTGGAGGTATTAACTACCGTACAAACAGGAATTCATACTGGATGCACTCGCAGAGAGAATGGCAACCTGATCGTTTTATGTTTAGCACGTCCAACCTAAGTTCTGAAGTATAATGTAATGTCTGGTGATTTTTTTTTTTCACAATCGACCATTACACTTTTAAGTAACAATGCTTTAGTACTCATTAAAGAAGAAAGAATGTCTGTTTTAGCGATTGAAATGTTTTAGTACACTCTTTAGGCTAATAATTTGGCATAGAATTCCTCTCCTTATGCCATCCATTGATTTGTTTCTATTTATATTGATTAGCTTTCCGACTACGTAAAATAAAATTGTCTACATTATTACAACTGAAAATGATGTAAAATTGACAGGAAGTACTTAAATCTTGATGCACAACTGTAGTAAAACTTCCTGATCTCAAGTGCTTTCACTCACCTCTCTCTTGAACATTTGTGTTTATTTTTCTTCGTATTTTAAGAGTAACAGAGTTTTTTTATGCGCAAACTGTTTTATAAACAAATATGTTGAAATAGTCTGCTTCTAATTTTAATCGATGAACAATTCTGAAAATATGTTTGGCAAATGTGCGATCATGTTTTGCCCAAACGGTTTTTAACAATCTGATCTGTGTTTACCAACACCGACCATCATTTAAATTACCCAATAAAAACCCCGCAAAATCACATCGATACCAACATTAATATTCTCTTCGTGTCTTTTCACTTTCAGAATCTTCCCAAGCTGCGAAGTCTGGTGGCTGTTTCACCGGTGACACGACCATCGTCACCTCTTCGGGAGGCCGTCAACCTCTGTCCGACCTCCACATCGGCGACCACATCCTCGCCATGGATCTCGACACTGGTGACCTCGTCTACAGTGAGGTCATCCTATTCTTGGACAGAGATCCATTAGAAAAACGAGAGTTTTTACGTATTACAACTATAAGTGGCAAATCATTAACAGTGACACCATCCCATTTGATTATCATTGCCGATACAAGAGAAGAAAGAAGAGCAGTGTTTGCAGAATTCCTAAAAGAAGGTGACAATATCATTACAAGAGGACACGATCGATCTAATACGATTTCAGATCGAATTTTAAGAATAGAACCGATCTTAGATCGTGGCGTTTACGCACCATTAACGCGATTAGGGACAGTTGTTGTGAACGATATTGTTGCATCGTGCTACGCTATTGTGGACAGTCAAAAGATTGCACATTGGTCATTTGCGCCCTTGAGAATGGCTACTAATGTATATGAAAGTTTGACAAGGTTCTATCATGTGATATCACATCCAATGACAGCATGGGATGAAAATAGTATTTCTAAAAATTCGGTGCAACCATCAATTGGTATACATTGGTATGCTAAAATATTGTATTCATTAGCTAAGTTCGTTGTACCACAGGAAATGCTTTATAAATAGTACCTCTACAGACTGCTGTTAAAATACTAGAAAATGTAATCAAACCTTGTGAGCAAGGATGTTCTTTCTTATTGTTACATTTACCATTGATTCATTCTAGCTATGAACACTAACGCACGTATTATTGAGTGATTTGAGAAGTGAGTGAATACAATGCATCTCGTCAATGTAGTACAGATGTGAGAGGAGAGGTCTATCACCTGCACTTGCAGTAGCAGTGGTCCAGGTTGTTCAATGTCTCGATGGCATCAGTGGGAAGAGATTGGAGATATTATTGTCGAATGTAATAATAATTTTGTAAAGTTCTCTAGGCATCCAAGCTGCTAAATCAATATAAAATTGAATGTAATTATTGCTTGTCTTATAAATATTTTGTATAAAGAATATTTTTTAAATAATTATTTAAAGTTCTGTTGTATTATACAGGTACCACCTGTCCTAAATTATGTTGGAAGAATAAGTGTTTTGTATTATTTTACATTAATAATTATGTAAATATCATTCCTTATTATGTGCAAGATGACAATTATTATTTATAAATCAAATTTATTTCTAAATATCTACAATTGATTTAAAGCAGCAAGCAAATACCTATCCCACAAGCACATCACATCAATCCATTATCTTGTTTATAAATTAGCTATACACACTAAAAAGCGATTAGCAATCGTGGGAACTCTTAGATATTTTTTCAAAGTAACAAAACGAAAAATTAACTCTTATGTTCATAACCTTACAGATTTGTTTAAAAACATCACTGACAATATGAAGTATATGTTAATTTATCTTGCATGTAATTGCTCTAGACCACCATGTGTGTGTGTATATGGCAGCCAATAGATCCTGCTATATGTGGATACACATTCATAACATTCATTTTTATTAGAACGTTACCAGCTCTCTTGGCAAACACGAACTTCCTACAGTTTCTTTGATATAATCAGCAGTACTTACTGTGAAACTTCACTTGACAGATAATAAACTAACCGTCGAAACGTGAAATTTGTATATTTTTAGAAAGATGGCCATTAATTTAACCCCGTGATCCTATCCTTGATTCTTGAGCTTGCCGTCTACAAGGAAGCTGTTTCCAATCGGCAATCACTTCAGTGGAGTCGGGCTGCATCTTAGTGGTGTCAAGGAGGCTGCAAATCATCTCCAGGGAATACTGTCAAGTAGAACAGGTAAAAGCTAAATATCTGATCAGAAGGAATGATTTCTAGTTATTGTAACCAGTAGTAGATACGTAAGTTATGATTTGTTCTGCAGCTGAACAATTTTGTTACAATTTGAGATCGAGTGGTATTTTATGCGAAAATGTAGGGAGATGGTAAATTTGAAACCAACCAGCTCAAAAGTAAGTGCCACAGGAAATAGAATAAATAATACTATTACTTGCAATTATTATTAAATTGTTATTCTTGTCAGCAAATTACTTTGTTCCTTACACAAATATTAACGTGAAATAAAATGATACTTACCAGATTGTATAGAATAATTCTAATAAAAGCAATAAATAAAACCATTTTTTCGGATAAACTAAAATCAGTATTATATTAAAGTAATATCAGCAGTTCAAGTGTCATCTTCATGCATAATACATGATATAAACTTACTCTTTTAAGTTTGAATACAGATTCTATTCCACTATGGAAGAAGAAACATATTTTGCTGTTAATTGAATATACTCATACAATATTATATTAGTGTTATCAGTTGCTGAGCCATTGGCCAATTTAACGTGCGGTTCATAAAATATAATATCAAGATATGATCGAGAAAACTCTTACTTTCAAATTCGCAAATATTTGGCATTTGTTTGGTACCTAATTCAACATAGGGGTCTACAACTTATAATAATTATTAAAATCACACGAGCCCATGCTACAGTGAACAGACTATAGATATCCGATATTCAATTATATTACGACCTACGTAAATATTACTACTTATTGAGTTGAAGCTGATCAGTGGTTATAATGGCATACTTTTTTATTCTTATCATCTTCTCATAGACAAGAAATAATACATAATAAATCACCAACCCCACATTATCGACAATAACTTTATTCGGTAATAAATAATTATCTTGGGGAAGGAACTTTTAAAAATAAACGCATCACTTTTGAGTGAACTCGTTCCTTTTTTCTGTAGTGAACTTCAAATTTCCAGGGAACTCCTTATAATTAAAAAGTTCTTTTGAGGTCAAGATTACGCAACATTCTTCATTGGGATGGGACTCTTTTTCGTAAGACATGATTTCTGGTTTGAAGTTCTTAACAAGTGGGTTGATCTAATTAAATGTAACAAAAGAAGTAAAATAAGAATTACCTCACTACGAACAAGCTGAATTATTATATCACATTCAAAATTACCTAAATTGTTACCTTTAACTGGATTTAGGAAGAATGCGAGATGCGAGATTCTGAAGAACAGAAAAATAACTTTTAAATATACTCGTTCTTTTCTTTAAGTGATCTTGAACTTTTCTCATATCAATTGTTTTTGTTTTTTAGGAGTGAAAAGTGTATTTTTTTCCCATTAACTTTTAATCAGTTGTGTAAATGAGTGAATTTGTAAATGAGTGAATAATTTAATTTTTGGGTGATTTGCTTACGACCTGTAAAATTTGTATTAGTATCATTTCATTTGATTTCAAATCTTACCTATTCAATATAAATATTCACAAAAGTAACCGATCGCAATTATGTTTGGCTAAAATATAAATGACTCGAAAATACTGAAAATCTAGTCGAACTTAAGTCCGATCATGACATTGACTAGTATAGGTAGCTGTAACATATTACCTAGTACCGATAATAATTGAATCAAAGGAAATCTTCAAGTTTCTTTGATTTTGGTCTTTGAAGTTTTTTTTTTTTTTTTTTTGAAGTTATTAGTTATTTTCAAATAATTTAAGATCTGTAGTAAATATTTGAAAGTGAGCAAATTGGCTAAGGCAAAAACGCTCTGGAGCCCCGGGTTCGATTCCTGCGGCCATCCCCAAAGGAGCCTTCCTGGAAGCGTATCCACAAAGAGAGATTGTACATAATCCCAGAGATTTTGATTGAGATTTTGTTTAATTAATTAACCCGGACTGCTGGGATTCTGTAGAATCTCTCTTTGTGGATCCGCTTCCTGATAGTGATTTTTCTGAAGTGTCTTTCCCTGCCCTTAAGGAAAGTGCTGGGAGGACTTCTATATTTTCATCTCATTGTCATTCGTCCATCTCTGCTAAACTCATAATAAATTATTTTAAATCTGCCTTTACAGAAACATTCAAAAGATGCAAGCCACAAAGAAGTGTATCTACTCCTACTGAAAGAAGCCTGGACTTTTCATTTCCAAATCTCAAATCAGCACAAATATCTTATGCTATGATTTTACATTAAAATGGATAAAGACATAAATCTAGCTGTCATTGTTACATTGGTAATGGGAGTGTTGCTTGTAATTGTTTTGATTATTTGCTATGCATTGGTTTTCCGACAATTGTTATGTCACGAATCACTCGAGAGCAAGAAACGTCGAAGACATGAAAATCGCAACGGAGTGCAGCAAACCGCAGACGTAACGCAAGTAGAGAGTCTAGTGATGGTTGACCAAGAACCTGCAAATCATAATACTAAAACATCTTTACTATCTGATGGCAATTGTTAAAGGAAGAGTGATTGAAATAAGCAACACATATTTGTTATTTCAAATAAAACTTTGTAATTATTCTTTAATTGAAATATATATCTTTTGATGGAACGGTAAGAGTATTTTATGCAAAGGTTATACCCACACGCAATAATATATCATTTCACATTCTATCAACCAACAAAATATACAATATAATAAATTGTAGTTCCTACAACTGAAACAATGAACACTCTTTGTGTGTTTGGAGATCGCATTATAACAAAAAAAGCATCCAACAACTACCACTTCCAATTTGCCTGCACTGACACAATTCTGTAATAGGTAAATGTCCAGTTAACAAAAAAATGTGAGTTCAGTTTGAAAGTAAACTTGAGCGTAACTGAACCCTCATAAAATGTTTTACAACCACCTATTTAAAATAAAAAAACAGTCAAGGTACTACCTTTGAAACAATAATTAGTATTTTTTCTAATTTCAAGAGAGTATATCTACCAAATCACAACATCTGAAAAACTCAAGAGCTCAGTATAATGATTATAAAATAAAATATTCCAATATATAAAATACTCCAAGAGCTTCTTTGCTCAGAATAAGCTGGAACTAGAAGTATTGATGAACACGCCGCCTGGCCTCGTTTTACCAAGGTTACACACAAAAACCAAAATATTTAGAGAAATAAACCCACTTCGGAGCAGAAGTGATGGAAACAAGCAAAGAAAAGGCTCAAGATAAGCTAGCTGCTAGAAAGATAACATTAAATCAAGAAAAATTGATGTTAGATTAAAATGTCTCTAAATTGATAAATTGACTAAAAATATAATTATTTTTCAAAATTGAATATTGATTTAAATAATTTTATATTATGAACTTATTAACTGTTGTTTAAATAACATTACTATTAGTCAGTTGGAATAACAATACACAACGAGTCGAAGTAAAGAAGGGGTGTGTGTAGGGATGGAGCGAACCTGGATTTTGATATCGACTATCGATATCATTTATATATCGATATATATCGATATATCGATATCGCGATATATCGATATATTGAAATATCGAAATATCGATATATTGAAGTATCGATATATTGAAATATCGATATATTGAAATATCGAAATATCGAAATATTGAAATATCGAAATATTGATATATGACAATATTGATATATGACAATATTATATTTCGATGTAGGTATGGAAATATTGATATATCGCTAAATGCCTTAAATTGCTCCTAAAACTGATAGGAAAATCAAAAGAAAATTTAAATAGAAATAACAGAGCCGTTGCAAAATAAAGGGTCACCGGCCAGATAAGAAAGAAATGTGAATAATCTGAGAAATTGTCCTAAAATGTGATAAACGCTGCACTGCAAATATGAATTATTTTGCCATAGTAGGTATAAACTTCAATTAAGAATATAGTTGTTTCATACGGTAAAGCTTCGATATATCGATATTTCAATATATCGATATTTCAATATTTCGATATTTCAATATTTCAATATATCGATATTTCAATATTTCGATATTTCAATATTTCAATATATCGATATTTCAATATTTCGATATATCGATATTTCAATATATCGATATTCAATATATTCAGGTATCGATATTTCGATATTTTTTTGATATCGATATATATCGATATATCGATATTTTCTCCATCCCTAGGTGTGTGTATGTACAGTGAGAATTCAGAAGAAAGCGGTCGGAGTGCCCCTGTGCACACTGCCTGGCAGGCTGGCAAAGGGGCACTACGACCGCTTTCTTCTGAATCTCACTGTACCTACAAGTGAGAGGAGTTTGTTCACATTTTCGAACTTTTGGAGCAATATTTACTTACAGATTACCTACTCTATCAGGGCCAGTTTTAGGCAGTTTGGTGCCCTGTGCCAAGTTAACAATGGCCCCCCCCCCCCAAACTTCAGAGACGAAATTCGTCGAATCGAGGTTGCCCACGATTACAATGGGGGGATGGGGGGAGGGCCCCCAGCACAATGCGGGTCCGGGGCGCATAGCCCTGGAAAAAATTTGGGCTTCTAGATCGCATTTGATGCCTTTTAAGCATATAATTATACTGATTGGATTACAATAGGCAATAATATAATTTATACATTTCAATGCAGGATTATAAAACTTTTGATTACTATTTGACGAATTAAACATTGTAAGCTAAAATAGTTTGTATGTGCCCATAATCGCGTTAATATGTATGCAACAATAATAGCAATACATATTTTATATTTTGGCGCCCCCTCCTGGCGCCCTGTGCGGGGGGCACAGGTCGCACACCCCTAAAACCGGCCCTGCTCCCTATACCCACACAGCGTGCAAATCCATACTTTCTAGCTAGTACAAGTATCAAAGAGAACCCTAATAATCTGGTGTCACCATTTCATAATAAAAAATTCAGCTATAAATATTTCAGTTTGTAAGAGCCAGTTTTACGACTTCAGAATATTTATTATCATTATCATCCATTAAACAAATAATTTTTTTTAGCTCTTTCTTCGACTTTAGTAAGTATTTGAGTCTTATTTGATAACAGAAAGAGATCATATTCGACATTCGTAAAACTGCCCAGGAAGTAAAAACTAATGTCCGTGATTTGATTGTTGAGCGTCAATTTGCCTCAGAACTGATAGAACAACTTCATTGAGTGTTTGAGGTTTGCAATGCTGTTCAAGCCAAGAAAATACGCCGCCCGATAACTCGTTGAAATTCGCCACGGACACATTGCCGAACGACAGGAACAGCTGATCCATTAACCCCTGGAACTGAAATGAAACAGTAAGAGCACAGATATAAAAGTACCTAACTGGCCAGATAAATTATTTATTTTAACACTGACAGTATGTTAGTTAAACTGTGAATTACTAAATTATTTGAACTTGTGGTAGATAGGCATCCAGCTCAGCACATGTGTTATATTGGTTGCCTATCTCTCAGGGGTAAATGATGAACACATTCCAACTATTACATCATACTTTTTATGCCTTGCTGATTAAACAAAATATCATAATAATATATTTCAAAAAGTAGATTTTAGTTAGTAAAAGTAAAGAAAAAATTAGTTACCACTTGAAACTTGGTTTCATCAGAAACTTGCATCTCGGTTTGCCCCGGTTGGTCCTGGTGAGCTTTGACGATCTGCTCATAGTTGGCCTGCATGATTCTCAAAGCAACCACTTCTTTTCGAAGTGCATTGCGTTCTTCCTCTTGCTTTCGCTTCTGCTGCTGCAAATACTGTACACACATATTCATTTAATTATAATATTCACACTACATCCCAATAGTATTCAATAGTTTAAATTAACACATATCCATTTCACCTCAATGTAATCAATCGATTTTTGTAACACAGTGGCTTTGCTCAGTTTGTAGCCTGAGCTATCAGTCTGTTGGCATGTAGGAACCAAGTCTTGAAGTGAATCGTATCCTTTTTTAATGGCATCCCTTCTCTTTTGTTCAGCTTGAGTGTGTGCTTCACGCCTCCGCTCCTTGTAGCTGACGGAAAAACCTTTATTGTCACTGTCTTCATCATCTGAAAAAGTGGGAAAATGTATAAATAAATATAATTCTCATTCTAAATTTTAATTGTGTTTAACCAAGTACTAACTTGGCCAATGGCAATGATAGGGAGATGATTAAGAATAGGTGAGGATGGGCAGTGGGCAGGAGGCTGTCATGGCCTATTCATAGCGAACCTTCCCCGTGTTTACCTCTTGACTGAAGGATACCACAAAAATAAAGCAGTGAGGAAGGACGGCCGTGGGAACCGAACATAGGACATCCTGAGTGCAAGTCAAAAGCATTACTGCTTTGCTTAGCCAACTTGTTCTACAACTAATCTGGTCATTACTGAAATTTGTAACAAATCAAATGGAAAGGGTACTTTTAACTTAGCAATAACTATCCACATGAAAATCTGCATGGCATCAAAATCCTATTATCTACAAATCAACATGTACAGAGGACTTTTGTGCTGGGCTTGTGCTTAGTTTACGACAATCAACAAATCAGATAGCAAGGTTACTTGTTTCGTCGTGACAATTGTTGGACATAGTTTAAAATCCGAGACCGTTGGAATGCTCGACTGCAAACCCCCATGTGATCATTCCTTCGACCTTTTAATGGTAAGGATGAAAAGTCGCCAAGAGTATGAAGGAATACTTGGGAGTTCACTGTACATCTCTGAACATCTGAATAATTGTCCGTTAAATAAAATGCCCATTCACAATGAAAATATAAACTTAATCCTAATAACTTTTGTTATGTAGTAATTGAAGTGAGGAACTTATACTTCAATATGTACCTAGGTACACATGTCAAACTATTGTGAACACATAAATATAACGATATTGAAGAAACATTCTTATGTTTACCAAGCCTACTTAGGCTTACTACTATGTTTTACTGTGAATGGGCATTAAGGGGAAAATGACAAGTAGGTATGTATGTAGTTAGTTACCATGGCCACTGCTGCTAGTGCTCATGTTGCCCGTTCCCGACTTCTCACCTGTGTTGTGGGTCGAGGATGATAGGGTGTGAATGGAACCAGCGCTACTGCTACGAGAGAACGGACGATGGTCCCGATCAGTAGGACTTGCTGGCTCCAGCTTTAGATTGTTCTGGTCGCCACCAGGTGACAGTGACACTGTAAACATAATACATAGTAATAGACTGAACTCATATCCTAACCTGATTGTCAAAATGGAACATGTTGCAATGTTGTCAAACTGTTTAGAACCATCTTGTACACAACACATTGCTTCTACCTCCTACCTATCAACTTGCTCAAGGGAGATTTATCATCCTACCTGACATGTACGGTACGAACCGTTGTGTTATTGGCAACCATTGGTAATTCTTATACCTACATCATCCCGCTTACAATAATAGTTTATGCTCACCTGCGTCAGACATTCCTTCTCTCCTTCTCTTCTTTTATTTCTGGATTTCTTTTTTTTATCGAATTTGCATCCAGGTTCCAGAATGAGCTCAGTCGGTAACCTACAAGTACTATTAGTTCAAACCGTTTCTACCAGATGTCGATGTCGTCCACTTTCACGAAATTAGAAGGCGGTGCATTGGTGATTCCAAAGACAGTACGCTGCAGGCTGCTGCTTTTAGTCTTCTTTGGAAAATGTCAGTCTCACAGTGACATATAAGAGGCACCCTTGTTTTCGTAGTAAACCTACTATTTATTTTTAAACTACCTACAGTGAAGAAGAATTAAATTAAAATATATTAGTGCCTGTGAATGAAGACTGTTATAGACGCTAATCGTGTTCTCAGCAAATATCTGTGATTCACGCTGATACTATTTTCCAAAGAGTTCACTGAACCATAGATGCTGTAGGCACCAACAGAAATTTTAAAAGGTTATCATATTCGCCGACATCAATATTAACTAAAATGTGGACCAAATTGACATCTATTTGGGCTTTCATTCAGTGGTATGTAAGATCTATTGTAAAATGGTTTCTACGACGCACTACCAAGTTATGTGAACTGCAAAGAATCTGCTATGGTAAAAAAGCGGGTGCTTCGCGAAGTTTAGCCCTAGAGGAGTCGCTTGAGCTGTCTCGATCATTTGAAATTGGTAATCTAATTGTCTCACTTAATCAACTCGCTAAGCTTGGATGTTTTTTAAATGATCCAGAAAAAATGAAGGCTGCAGCTCAAATTGTGATGGAAGTGAAGGACATTGATCCTGTAATTCATAGCCAGTTTGCGTACAATTTTACCAAATGCATTGAACATATTTGGGGATATCGGCAATTGATACATGAAGTGGAGAAGCATCGTACTACACAATTTGATTCCACGAATCACGTTCATGAAACTCAACTATTAGCGCTGTGGGATACTCTAATGCCTGGAACGAAGCTTATTTCAAGAGTAACAAAACAGTGGCAAGATATCGGTTTTCAAGGTGATGATCCTAAAACAGACTTCCGAGGAATGGGACTTCTTGGATTGGAAAATTTGTTATTTTTCGCATCGGAATACAAGAGTTCAGCCAAACATGTTCTGGCCCATTCCCATCATCCAACTCTCGGATATGATTTTGCAATTGTTGGTATAAACATAACAAGCATGGCATGTGGGCTTTTGAAAGATGGATCAGCTCGTGTCCATTTCTACAATGGAATTAACGTCGCTCCGAGTCTGAAGACTTTTCACAAGTTTTACAGCTATTTGTTTTATGAATTTGATAAGTATTGGATTGAAGCAAAGCCTAAGAGTATGATGGATTTCTCAATAATCCGAGATCGATTTGAGAAAAGTATACGATCTTCGCTAAAACTTTCCAATACCATCTTCCGCATCAGTTCAATTAACTATATTTAAAGTGTTATGAAAAAGGAACTCACTTCAGAATGTTATTTGAGCACTTGAATTTTGGGGCCAATACAATGGCTCCATTCAATTTTGGACAAGGAGTGAAGGACATCTCGACTGCTTTTACACCTAAATGCACTGAGGAAACTGCACTTTTCTCTACTGAGAAAAGTCATTTTTAATATTACCTACAGTGACATCAGCATCGGCAAGGGCAGTGATAGACAGAATAATACAAGCAGAGTGACCACACATACCAGTTATTCCCATTGTGCATCTGTTAACTATCTCATTCTCATGCTACATAACTTTACAGAGTGCCATATCAATAACTGGTTCCTACTTATTATTCAGTAATCAATCTGCCGTCACCGTTACGTAACTCAGAAGCAGAAAGGCAGAAGTCCATTTTCATAATTTTACATTGCACACTTTTGAAATGATGCGATCTATAGACTATGATGTACCTAATCAAGCTCTATCAAATTGCCATTTGAATGATGTCAACAAATACAGTTACATCGAAGACCTATTATTTTACAAAGTGAATTGTGTAACCATTTCAAGAATGATTATGTAGATGAACCCAGATACTAGTTTTTATGAGCTCACTTCAAAAATCATTCAAATGGACTTCTGCCCTTCTAACTCCGAGTTAGCTTCTGCGTTTACTCAGTATCATGATTCACGAGTGACCCTGATTTGTCAACTCCGACCAGATATTGTGATACACACCCACCTCACAGTATTATTTCATCTACTATGCAATATGTTTTTTCCATTTGAATGTATCCATTAGTAACTAGGTATATGATTAATAATGTATAGTACTACCTACAATTGTAAGAAAATTATGCTTTATTACTGTGCACTGAGAAACTTAACATTCATTGTCATCACTCATATGTAGCAATCAATTAAAGTCATTTACTCTTTTTCGTCTTTTTCTCTGTTTTTTTTGGAGCTCGAAGTTTGGACACAATGACTAGAAGCAGAATAATCCCACTGAGTACTGCCCCAAGTTGCCAAACATAAGGATTCTCCCTTAAGTAATCGGCAATCATTTGTGTGAAGTCGTCACTAAAATAAAAATGAGGGTTAAGCTTCACAAGGTAAATTATTCTTAATTCTTATGTGATAATAATATGAAACTCAACTTACAAGGGTGACTTCGGAACAGGAATTGCCTCCATTCTTGCATTTTTGTACCAGTCAGTAGCAAATGCCACGAAAGATGAAACATCATACTTAGGAATGGTGTACCGATACATTTTCCCTTGTCGAAACCTAAAATAAAATCAGGTTGGTAAATAATATGGGTTTTGTACATGAAAAATAAGTCTTAAGGTAATTCTATACTGTAAAATCAATTTCCATGATGGAAAAAGTTTTTATGGTTGTTTCTTGGTACATTTTTACTATTTTCTTTGTCAATTGTAATATTGCTTGATAATGAAAAATATCTCTTTTATTGGTCCTATCTTAGGTAAACATCTTATAAAAATTAAGCTTAAAATTCAACAATCACAACAACGTCATTAATGAAAGATATACTTCGAAAATTTTATATCAATGGTATTTTTTTAAAAATATACACTAGGCTTCGGAGTAAAGCAAGGTTCCCATGAATCGCGTTCGATTCGCACTCACGTTGGACGAGAACCATGTCTCCATGAATAGCGACAAGTTGCGATTTAAAGCTTGTCTACCACCATTCAGAAACCTCAAATAATCAAGTCCACACACAAACTCGCATAAGATCGGTAAAACAGTAAACTGCAAAACTACTTTACAACTGCTCTCCGTTGTTACTTTGAGGTATTGAGTCGCACGTGACACGACAATCACGCAATTTATTGAAGTTCAGCTAACTTCTTCGCGATTGTTGCGCGACTCCTACTCCTCCCCTTTATCGTTAATTTCCAATGTTAAAACCGCAAAACTGAAGGGTTTGCGATTCATGGGTAGGTCCTACCTACCTTAACTTAAGTGCTACTAATATATGATTAGATTGATCAAGTGAACATGTCCTAATACAGAGACACTCACTATGCAGGACAATTTATCACCGTCACCGAAGTCCAACGGCCAAGCGCTATTATCACCTTAGTATAGAATCATAGCTTACAGGACAAACGCTGGAGCCTCGATGACACCAAAGCGTCGTGCTGTCACCGCACCAGTTGTCCTTCTGTTCACGCGAGCTACATTCATGCGAGTCTTTAATTTAGCACCAACCGCTTCCCAACGGGCTTGTAGACGTTGGCAGTCCACACAATCTGTGCTGTAACTAATAGAAATACATGCGTTATTGAAACTCCATTCTCAAAACGTTAAACGCTACAAGTAAAAGAGTTTAGGCACTAGAATACAAAGATGTCAATGTAAGCGCATAGGGTCACACGGGGTGAGAAAATACACCCAATCTATTGGCCACAAGTGATAGAATACTGTGTTAGGCTTTGAAAGATGACATTTCGTTTAACAATGATATTATGCACCTAGGACACTGTAATTTACATTTTTATAGGTATTTGAGAGTACAACAGAATACCAAAATATATTAATACTTAAATTGGTAATTTAAACTCATTAAAACTCGTTTAAAGACTGTAATGATTTAAATTTCTATGTGGCATGTGGTCAAAGTTTAAAACGGAGAATAAGTGATGTATTTGTGAATATTGAAGGTGATTGAAGGTGTTATAATAACTGTAATGTTGAATAGCATACATTCTAAGTAAAAACAACGTAAATCTATTTACAGTGTCCTAAGAACATAATATTATTATATTAGTGTAAAACGAAATGTGATCTTTCTTGGCCCTACTTCACATTAGAAATGTACAGACAGCTTTGTATAGTTTATAATAAACTTGTCTGATGAATAATACAAATTTCAAATTTGCATAATGGATTTTTCAAGATTCTTCAAGAGTCTTCAAAACTATTCAATGAAAATTATTTCATAGTTTGGAATGGGATATTAGTTTTATTTTGTCTTACAGACGTTTAGTGCCATATTTTTAGTAATTTTCAGACACTAAACATCTGTACGACAACATAAAAAATAAACCATTCCAAGCTATGAAATTATTTTCATTGAGCTGTTCTGAAGACTCGTACAAAGCCTTATTTTATTAACAATTACATTGGTAAAAGGTATTGATAAAAATTGTTTAAGAATCTCTTCAAGGCCACGCTCACTACTTAGTCGGCTTAAGAGACTAGTGTAACAGTAAAGGTGCCTAGCCGTGATAACAAAACTGTCAGCCTCCAGTATGCAATACATTAAAATGTTTATGTGCTATCTCAACTTATGATGAGCATATTCAATTAGTATTAGTTAGTAGGTATTCAATCTCATTGCCTTGTGATTTGCACTATGTCTTGATTTGTCACTTCCAGAAACTGAGAGTTGAAGTTGAAAATGATCAACTAGATAGGACACCAATGTTATCTTACACTCTCACAATCATATTAGAATATAAATCAACTAAATTATTTTCTCTCATGGGGAAGTATTTTTTAGAGTTTTTTTTTTTTTTATTTCGCCTCACGAAGAGTGGGGCGACTAAGAGACAGGTGGATTGGACTGATCATGTGCTGGAGAGAGGAGGAAGGTGGAGTGATTTGGAGGCTGAGAGACTGTGGGAGGACATAACACGGTGGAAGGAATTTGTGGAACAATTAGAAGTGTAAGAAGAAGATGAGGAGGAAACTCCAGGCGTGGCCAGCTCCATATAAAAACATGTTTATGATATGGGTCAGAGAGAGGCAGAGTATGAACCATCTAGTTTCCCTGACTGTCACTCAACAAATGATAAGAAATGGATTGGCTGAAAAAAATGTGATGACATAATCCGATGAAGTCTATGCTAACTCGTCATCTACCTGTCGTAGATGAGCTCTGATTTCATTGTTGTCAAGGAACCTGACCTGCAGCCGATCTGTTTCGTTCAAATACCGTTTTATGATTTGCTGGGTGTACCTACGCAGATAGTATTATATCAATCTTTGCCAAACAAATTTCTAAAATACCTAAGCAATAATTTTGAAAATGTAACTCATAAAATTACAATTCCATCGTCTTAGGAACAGCTTTTTCAGAGTCATACAGTTATTATGCGCCAAAATCAGAAAACTTTAGTTGACAAATTTTAATTAATAATCCCTAGATCCTTATTAAGCGAGCGGAGCGAGCGTCTCCACTTGACTCTTGCGGCACTTTCTCTGTGTGTGTGTGTGTTTTTTTTTTTTTTTTTTGCTGGTTCAACCCAGGCCGCACCGGTCAACGTATCGATCTGAAATTTTGCACACACCTTCATCTCATACTAACTTAGACCTGTATAGTTTTTGAGAAAGATCCGTTCACAAATTAAAAAAATCGCGTTTTCCCATATAAATAGCATTGTAGGTTCGAGGAGTCCGTTGCGGCCGCCCGATGCGCTCCATTCAAAACAACTCGGAAGCAAGCAGCTGTCTATCTATTATTGTTTGAATACGTAACAATTATTTCTTTGCGGTTAGATAATAGTTAAAGCAATACATGCGAGGTTATACTTAGGGTTTATTCTATTATTAATTTGAAGATGTAGTTAATAGGTATAGGTATTTATTGTTTATGAGAGTTTTAACATGCAGTCTTACTTCCAATCTTTTCAAAGGCTGAGCAAATTATTTGTAGACCGATGAAATGTCTGCTTGATTGTAGAAATAGATTGGTTGGTTGATAATTGAAATTATGTTTATGAAATATTTATTTCATTTGTATCAGATACAATGTGTTAGGTTTGTGTTAGGTAAGCAATGTGCTAGAAGAAATAAGCTCTTTTATACGGAACGGCAAGTAACTGTTTGGATAATGTTTCTTAAATTATGTTTGCTCATATTAGCACTTAGATAATGGCCTATTTTGTGGTTTGAATCTCTGTATTTTTTATTTATAATAATTCCATAATACCTACGTACCAAAATACTGAAATAAATACACATGAGTGTGTATCATGTTGCAATGACTTGCAATAACTGTTGCAATAATGCAATGAGAAGCAAATTCAGCTATTTTTTATATAATTTTGTGGATCGTGCTTCTAGATTTCAGTTGTTTTAGGTATATTATTGCCGGCTTTTAAGGAATTATGGTTCGAGGTTTTGCACGTATCCGTGCTCGCTTATCAACGCGTTACACAGAGCGTTTTCCTAGTTTAATACAAGTACCTAGCTAAGTTCATGATACATACACAAATGTTTTCACTTACAACATAACAAGCCAGTCCCCTGTTGTTGCTCCACTCGAGGCTTGAGTAAGATGTTCAAAAACATCGTCAGTGAGTTCTTTCACAGTTGGCTCCTTGTTTTCGGTAAATGTGTGAAGGATTAAATCATCATTCAGTGGTCCTAAAATAACATAAATCATATGTATTAGTATCAGGACGATATAACTTGATAGATAATAATATGCATTTGGAATTAAAGTTGGAAGTATTCGCTGGAACTATCTGGAACTCCATAGGTACATACCATCATAAAGCAATGGAACGCCATGTCTAAAAAATACAAGAGCTGGTTCTTTGCCGGGATTGTATAGTCGAACCAGTTGGCTGTTGACATTTTTCACGACCCATGCGTTGAGAGTATCTACCAGATCTTCTCGAAGGTGTATTAACTCAGTCTCATAGTTATCACAAGCCTCGCAATCCTTCTTGGCTGAAAATTAAAGGAAGTTTATAGGTACAAAAAAGAGGACAAACCTGTTTTTTTAGGTTGAAAATAGGTACACTTGGCCAAACTAAAAACGGTATTCGACAGACGACAACTAAACGGATTGGCTGAAAAAGATTTGATGGCATCATTCGATAAAGTCTGTGATAACTAAAACTCGTTATCTAACTCTAGTAGGTGAGCTCTGATTTCATTGATAATCGCAAGAATAAATAATCCATTTCGTTCAAATACAGTTTTTTGTGCCCAGTTACATTGTTATGAAGTAGGTATTATTGTCTTGAATAATTCATAGCAGTGACAATGACTGATTATGCATGCTTGTGACTTGTGAGATGATGAAGCAGAAATGGGCAGGAAGTGGTTAGGATAATTATAAGTCCCTTTGTAAGGAGCCTTCCCAGAATGTAGCCTCCGTCAGAAGATAGGCTACGGGAATCTGGACCAAGCCGCAATGACTGATGGTATTCACTGAATAATTTCTGACCGTTGGCCTTGAAAAATAGAATTGGGTGTATTTTCATTCAGTCGAATAGAAAATTTTCTACTGCGAGTTTTTTTACAACATTCTACCTACGTAAGGCTTTACGAACAATGACAGAGATCTTTTTCCATGCGATACCAACTTAAGCATTGCATATACCTACCTAGAGTCCGAGTCAACTAATGATGATACCTGCTTAGCATGGCCAGGTATAGGCCGGCCCATGCTAAACAGGTAGGTATTATCATTAGTTGACTCGGACTCTAGACAACATGCGGCCATTAGCAAGCTCAAGTACGGGGTGGGAGCAACTAGGTAGTAGGGAGTCCTCTCCTAAGAGCTAATTCTTCAATTCGATCTACGAAGCGGCTGCATACTGCAACACTACCTACGTACATAACTATTGTCATGGTAAAGGGTTGGTTTTGTTAAAATTCCGAACATATTGTGTTATAATCGAAAATATACAAAATGTTAGGTTATAAACTTACTAAATAATACGATCACATATTTTTCACTACGAATGAGGTTCAGTAATTCATCGTCATTAACAGCTTCTAAAGCCGATGAGTGCACTACACCGGCAAATACCACAAAAAGGCAAAAAATAAGAAAAATGCTCTTCAATTCCATGATTACATCAAACGTCAAAACTGATCCGTTGGCCAATGCCACTCACTTGCCAGCCAATCAAATCCAATCTCAAACCGCAATGGCGTCCAAGATGGCGTTTGTTTTACAAGTAGACGACTGAGCAGAAGCGGTGCCACCGGCAAGGTTTCGTACTAAATTCGAAATTATTACCGACTGAGCTAGAGCCTAGAGCTTTTGTTTTGCATTGATTTGGATCAGCTGAAGGCGAGGAACGTCAACGTCATTGTCAAGACCAAGTCAATATTGCTTGTTAAAACGTCATGAATCATTTATATTTTTATCGATCGTTATTGTCGGCTTTTGGTACAGTTTTTACATTTTATAATTGTATAGTAAACCACATTCCGTGATAATTAAAATAATTTGAGAAAACGTAGACCAGGTATTACCTACCTAGGTAGTTTGTGGTTCTCTAGTTGGATAGCCAGATTGTCAGCAGCTTGAGTGAGAAATATTGCTGTCATCTATTGCTCTTGCTTCTCCTCTAAACAGTAGGACTTGTTTACAATACATTTAATAATTTCTTAAGCAATGAATAATACTAGCAAGGAGAAAGCGGAAAATATGACGGCATTGGAACCGAAAGCTTTAGAACAAGCTCTTGGCTCGCAATTTGCTCTGCAAGTTGCTCTACAAACTATGAAAGAAAGGTGCCATAACCTACAGCTGAGACTTGCAAATGTTGAAGAAGAAAATATCTACCTAAGATCCAAGAAGAATAGCCCAGTACTCAATCGTGACATTTCGTTGGACGTTAAAGGCGATCTCGAGCAACTGCAAGAACAAGTCTCACAATTAACTCGTCAGAAGTCCCAGTTGACGCATCACATATACATGGTTGCAACTGAAAACCAGCAGCTGTGGAATCGGCTCTCTCGTGTCACTCAAGCTAACCAATCGCTTGGAAGTCATTTAAGTAAAATATCGGACACGCTAAGTAAACATGACTCGACTGGAACTAGCAAAGCAGAATTTCTTAAATTACCGGTTATATCCAACAGTGTAGCAAAGCAGCTAGAGTTGAAAGGATTTAATAATCCTTCAATAAACCCAGATGCCAATGATCAGCAGAGCTTAGATGAGATATCTTTAAAACTGATTAACAGTTTAATTCAGGAAAAAGCAGAGCTGGAAGATCAATACTCACAGGTATTTATTAACATCACAAGGTCTTGAGAGCCAGTGTAATTAGTTGATACAAATTAAATTGAATAGTATCCTTAATTTTGTTTTAGATGGTCGATATTCAGAGTGGACACGCTTTTCCCATTCACAATTTGGGATTTGCTTACATGGATCAAGAAGATGATTCGACGTTGAAGGATGTGAATGAACACTGTGGGAAATTGCAAGAGATGAAAAAGATACTTGCTGAACAGCACAAAGTGTTAAAAAGTACTATTGAAAAATTTGAAAAGGCAAACAATGGTAAGAATTTTAACTTGTACCTAATATATTTTATTGTGTGCTCATTCCGTTGTCATATGATGTGACTACATTGTTACAAATGGCATGTTTGTGAGGTATGGTATGTTCAAACATTGAAATATCTACTCTGAAGTTAATCCAAAACAATCCGTGATTTGTCATTACGCAACGAAGAATTATCCCAGGTTTCAAATATTTTAACGAATGTAGTACATACACTCCTGGACACTGAAATTGGCCCGCGGTCAATGTTCAAGTGGCACTACGGCTAGTATTTATTTATTTATTTAAGTAATTTTTCGCCACTAAACTCACACTAGCCATCCGGTCTCTGTTCCAAAAAATTACATTAAAATAAATGTTAAATACTAGCCGTAGTGCCACTTGAACATTGACCGCGGGCCAATTTCAGTGTCCAGAAGTGTACAATGTTTTGACAAGAAAAGTTAATTCACTTATTAAATTATTATACATGACATGTATTTTTTAAACTGCTGTATTTTTTCACGACTGTTATTTTTTGGTTTGGGTGTTTCCCATTGGATGATGCCTTGTGTCACAACACACACTTGTTTACGTTCAATACCAATCCTAAATTATAAGTGTCAAGACTAGTAGTAATTAACAATAATAACCAAATCTCATTCATGGAAAATGCTTGGCATACTTAGAATTTGCGAGTTATTTTCTTATTTAAAACGTAACACTGTTCATCAAGTGTGCGATTTTAAACAATTAGAAATATGTACATGTTGTAAATTTTATCACCTTAAATTTCCATTCCAGATAAACATATATTATGTCACAAATGCAAAGATAAGGCAAAGCGTCAGTCTGTCGTGGATTCTCAAGCTGAAGATAAAGCATACATGGACACACTTCGGCAGTGGGGAGCTGCTATGCAAAGTGATATCCGTAGAACCCCAGATCCGGCTGCAACTCCGGATAAAACCAACATATTGATGGATACCAACACTCGTTCAGAAAATAAGTCACCATCCAAAAACCCAGAAGACGTAAAGAACGAAG
Source organism: Leuctra nigra (assembly GCA_934045905.1). Lineage (NCBI taxonomy): Eukaryota > Metazoa > Arthropoda > Insecta > Plecoptera > Leuctridae > Leuctra > Leuctra nigra. Next base: position 30,639,792 of record OW203763.1, on the reverse strand, counting down.
ATCGACTTTGTCCAATGTGCGGACAGTTTTATCCTAGACAATTACCATATGAAGAGTTTCAAGCTCATGTTATGACTCACTTTAATGATGAATTTGATCCAACTCTTGAAAATTTTGAAGTGGTAATGTGAGAAACTCGTTACAGCTAGTTTTAGTCAGGTGGTAGAACAGAGCCAAGAAAAATACTAACTAGGTAGTGGAAAACTACTAAATCGAGCTCAGTCAATGTCACATGCCACATGTGCTGAAACTTGGTTGATTTTCCCAACTTTTAGCAGCTTCTTTAAGTTTAGGGGTCTGAATGTTCAAGCCTTCCAAGATCCCAAGCATTTCATTGGACTCAGGTTTGCTTGAATATTGTTCTCTTTAGTATTTATCCATTAAACATTCAGATACTTGTTTTGAAGGCATTGAAGGTCTGTACTTTACTTTCCCATTAATATTCTTAACAGAAAAATTTCAAAAAGTTTGAAGGAAAATTAAATTTGACTAGGTTCCATTTTTACTCGTTTTATCGACTAGTTCAGCTCAGATCCCTAAAACCATTCGCTGAAACAGCCATGTGCTCTTTTTGCTTATCAATCAACCAATTTTCAGCAAAATCGTAGTGTACAACAATTTAAAGATTTTCATTTATTTGATTTGATATGAAATAATGCTATTGCTGTAGGAAAATGTACTTATAAATTCCTTTCTGGGGTGCATAGGCCCAAGAAATTATGACTTTCTAAACATTGCTTTGTAACATTAAAATATCAAATTAAGTTGCCATTTTATACATAAATTGAGCTGATTTACAGTAGCTACGGTTTCCTGTGTTCTGCTGAGTCTGGGCACTTTTGATTCCACAACTGGGGTGCTTCCCGATCTGTATCTTTCTTGCTCGTAGTTTTATTTTGGTCTGTTACCCAGTCTATCGCTGATCAGTACTGATAAAGTAGGCCTTAATTTACAAGCCATTATGGTTTTCAAGGGCCAAACAGCACAGCTTTGAAATGTGATGATGTTAATTTAATTTGCAAATTTTGTAAGAAATGTAGTATAAGTACGCAAAACTATTTTTTATTGAAACTGGCAAGAGACTGGTATGGTGCACACTTAGTTTAATTAGGTATTTCAGTGTATAGCAATTATTTATATTTTTCCATGTATTAATGCAACGAATTGTAAATAGAAATAAATATCTAGAAATTGTAGTATCATAAAGGACATGAAATTAATTTTGCTGCAATGTAGACACAATGGTCCTATTAATTAATAATTTTAGAAATAAAGAATTAGCAAACTACACATTTAAAACATTTGGTATTACCTAATGTGCATAAACTCCTAAGATTCTCTCCACGATAATCATTCCACAGGAGGCAAACTTTACGACCTCCAAATCTAGTGGAGCGGTCGCTCCACCCAGCCAAGTCGTACCGTACACTCACACTCACTCAACATACCGTAAATGCATAATAAACTGAGGAGCAGACCAACTACTTTTACTGTAAGCAACAACATGGCATTTTCGGCCTACTGGATCTTGAAATTGGAAAATCTCACATTGTTGCGATATATCTTAATTTCGAGCTATGGCCCACCTCACTATATATACCAAATTAGGGAACAATATGTTATGCCGTTTGCGAGCTAGAGGGCCGTGAAAAACGTGAAATTACACCCCTTTTAAAACCTATCTTGATCTGATGATGATGATGATGATATCAGGAAACACCGCAATCACCGCCACAGCCTAAACGGCTGAGCCGATCAATCTGAAATTTTTACCACATGTGCACACGGGCATTATATGTATATTATATATATTTAGGTACATTTGACTTTTGTCATATGCTTCTATACTATTTATATACACGATGCGCCAAGTATATTTTGGTTTTTAAAATTAAGTTTTGACTTGGCTCATTTTTTGATATCACTACTTTTCAGTGCTGAATTTTTAGATTTCTTCTATTTTTTTATAGTTGAAGAGACTTGGCTGGTATTTTTACACGGAGTGTTTTTTATGGTTATCATTTCTAGCCAAAACATTGCATTTTGATGAAGCTCTAAAATCCAATTTTTCAATTTGCATTGCTTGGCTTTATGCCGCTCTTGCTGGTCGGGATGGCCTTTTGATGAAATAGGACGAAATTGAAATCGGGAATTGAAACCAACCATTTGGCAGAAAATGAAGTTACTTCCTTTATTGTTAACTTTCTGCCCTGCATTCGCTCATGTGAGTATCAATTCCGAATTGTAGATATAACAGAAAATGAGAATCACTCCATTGTTACGAGTAAACACAACTATCGTGAAGCACCCATATTAACTCAATGTATTTACTATAGTGAATGTGTCTGTAATGAACATAGTTCATTTGGCAGGTGATTCCAAGTATTTAATACCTAAACATTCAAGCCAATTCCGAAGGTTTTACGTCGCTGCTTGTAGCAGGAGCGGATGTTGTTGGTTGTAATAAATTTTTACTGAACCATGGCGGTCTTTCTTTTTTCATCTCTACTATTCTTTTACCCTGAAATGAAAATGTATATTGTAAAAGAGGTACACAGTCATAAGTACTATAAATAAACCAAACATTACACAAATTAAAATTTGGGCCTACCTCCCAAAATTCTTCTGGCTGAACCTGCTTTTCTCCTTCATAGAGTACAATGACTTCCTTGTCTACCGGGCTTAAACCGAGGTCTGCTTGAATGGCAGTTTGCATTGCCTCGGTTTCCAATCGAATTTTTTCATAGCAATTTGCTGAAATGAGGGAGCGTCATTCAGATAATGTCCACAATACATCCAATAAGGTACGTACATACATTAGTAACATTATTGATACTTACGACACAATACACCTGCTTCATGGTTATGACCGCAAGTGTTACAAAGCAAAAGATTCGTTTTCGGTTGTATTAATTTGTAAACGTATTCAGGTGATCCAAATTTACGTTGTAGTCGCCTCTCAATTGTTCGCCTGTTTCGCGGTGCGGCCCACAAAAATCCGTTACCTAACAAGTCATTTAGCACTGATGATCCTGAAACCCTCTTCGAATCATGATCACTTCCTTCAAGGCGTCCTACAGGTAAACTTGCTAATGCCAAACTGCCTGGAAAGGTTAGAATTTTATGACATATTAAAATAAATATATTTTGACACCTCATATGAAGTACGAACTAAACTCTTACGTGAATAGAAAACATACCAGTAGGAAATTGGTGGCCTAGTAGTCTGTCGACAAGGTTTTCCAATCTTCTTATTGCAAGGTTTACACGCGCATGTAAGAAACCAGCCATGATGGATCAGATGTTCTTCTAGGCGTACGCGCATTCTGATTGGCCAAGGAATTTCGATCGGTGTTGGGCTTATTTTCTCCTGCCTTCTATCTCACTCGCTCTTTCTAAAGAACCTAAGGAACGACGGTCGGTATGGTGGGTTTGGTAATGGGAGTTTGAGCTAACTCAGCTCATAACAGTTTGGACTATGGCGTGTATCGGGTCGGGTAGACTTTGTGCTCGTGTCGAGAAGCTGTGCCATATTGGACACAATACAACACAAAATATTAGAAGAAAAACATCGTCGTTTGTGAAAATAAAACAGTTCGGAATCCAACCATTCACAAGGTCCTTGCAGAGTTGCCAGGTGAGTGTCTCGATAAACCTATTTTTAAATGCAGATTTATTTAATGGCATTTAAGTTCATTAACACAGAGAATAAATCGCGTAATCTATATATATTATTAAAAATAATTTGTTGACCAAGTTTTGTTCCACTACTGCTTAAAATTGTTGTAGAGTGTGTTATCTCTCACAACTGAAGTATGAGTAAAGTAGTAGAAAAGGGGGCGAGCTCCCAACAAGTGAATTCGCACATGGTGTCCGATATTTGAATTTTACTTTTCTTATGACATATTAATTATTCACAAGATTTGTACTAAAGGATACGAAGGTTACATTAGAGTCTGCATGAAACAAAATAGTCACCGAGGATGACCACTTACTTGAAAAATTTTCAACTTTCTCGATTTCACTGATTGAACTGAAGCGGCCCCTGAATAGGCATTAGATACATAGGCCGCAACACATACTTTTTGGAAATCTACTAAATTAATGTATGGAACCCCAAAAGATAATACACTTCGACTATTATATCATTGATAGTATGCACTTGACAATGTGTTTTGACGTTGTTTAGTTTGTTATTTACGTAATAAATGTCACGCAAGTACAAATAATGCTTCACCGCATATTCTGACGTCAGAAGCGCATGTGTACTGACGGAGTCAAGCAAGTGAGGTGTAAGGACGAAATTTAAACTTTACGAAAATCATCATTTTAATTTTTGCGTACAACATTCTTTGAAATACTTTCTAGCTCCTATTAAACATGTTTGTAAGAAATTAAACAACGCTTTCCTTTGGCATATGTTAAACAAAGTCCTACTTATATTTGAAATAATTAATATAATTTTTATCTAATCGGTGACCAAATTAAAAATTCGATTCTAACGTCATACGTTCTTGTAATAGTGAATGATAACTTTTCATTGTCAATGAAAATCTGTCGATGAATCGATGTAATTGTTAATGAATCCACCTCACGTTCAAGGTGGTGTGGTATCCGTGTGTTAGAGAGTGTGACCTTGATTTCTTCCCTTTCTTCGGAGTTTACTCATCCGTATGAAGAAGTAGGCCGTCGAAGCAGACGACTTTCCTTCTCCCTCTTACCCCTCCTTCAGAGAGAAAGTTATAGAATGGAGGAATTCACATCTTAATATCATTGCGCAAAACAAAATTTCGAAATTAATTTTTTAATATTGAAAACTTGATTTTTGATTTGTTAAATTTTTGTAATTTATAAATACCTAAACATAAAATATGCCCGTATCTAGTAGCCTATAAGTGTAAATATCTCTTCATTTAACATTGTAAATTACGAACAGATTTGCCTAGGCGTAGGTAGGTATAAAATTCGCATATTTATCTCCATCTCTTTCACATTTTCATTGTTTTTATTTAGGTGTTTTAGAGTTGGTCAAAATAAGTTAAATTATTAACAATTATATTAAGTAATAATCTGAAATCTCTCCTTTTCTCTAAAAGCATTACCTACTTGAGCTAAACCCTTTGTAATAATTACTACTTATTACGTTTTTTTTGCATAATAATACCCCAGTACCAATCTTTCGATTAATCTGAAACTCCAAAAATTACAGAGTAATTTTTTTCGCAGGACGAACCTCTTATTAATAGTCAATTAATAATCAGTTTTCAGAATTATTGAAACACTTTCGCCAATCTGCTAGCGATATAGTCGATACCATCTTAAGTCGTAACAATAAATGCCTCACTAAATGCTCCTTATGCACACACCAGTGCATGGCTCTAGTTACAGGTTCACTGCACACTTTTCACGTGAAACAATGTGGAGGACTTTCCCTTTGTTCATCTACATTGTTGTCTTGCATGACTTATAATTTTTAATTTAAGATACAGTCCCATTGTTGATTCTTAGTGTCATTTTAGTTTTTGGCAATTACGTTATTCATTATAAAGTAAAAACATGAGTGATGGAAACTTTGAGACAAATCTAATTAACCCGCCCAATTTGCTCCATCTAGGAAATCTGTATTTTTAAGCTTTCCACAATGGGTTTAATATCCACACTAGTTTATTATAGTTTAGTTTATTATTAGTTTATTAGCCCACACTTTAAAGATTGTGTATCACGGACAATAATATTCAGTTAATTGATTAATTACTACATCTAACGCTAAATACATGGCCATCGTGAAAGTAGTTCTAACGGCACTGGGTTTTTACTCTTTTTTTCTTCCTAAAAGAAATGGCTAAACAATTATTGACCAAATCCCTGAGACCTCTTCCTATGCGATGATACTCGAGTCTAGCGTCTGACGTGAACCTCTCTGCTCATTTCATCATACACTCTGTGATCTCGACCACGTTTTCAAGCCATTCCGACTTCTTTCATGAATAAAATGCCGCCCAATGAAACTGATAGCAATATCGTGTAGGTATCAAATGTTTTACTTCTGTGTGAAACATGATCAAATTAGCTTGAAACAATTTTTGCACAACATTTGAGGTATAGTAATAGCAATTGGCATACTCCTTGAAGTCATTTGTTATAATTGTGATTGAAAATTGTTTTCGATGACCTATATCTTAAGGGCTAATGATATTTGTAGAAGGGTTTGAGTTCCTAAATAGATTATATTCCATTCATCGAGTATCTTTTTGTGAAGTTCTTCATTTACATAACTGGAGAGCCGAACGCACGTATAGGCTGTGTTCGAAAACGTTGTATGATTACTTGCTTTTGTTTATCGATTGCATAATGAAGAGAAAAGTCGTGAAATTCTGTATTATACAGTCAATTTCTTTCACATAAGATCTTGTCTTACATAATATTTCTGCGCCAATTCATTCATAATAGTTAAATTGCCTAAAATCTACCAATATGTCACTCAATTCGTGTTCATTCATGTCAAAGATAAATTAGGCCAGTCCATTGTCACAGGAAATCTATCGTGTACATGAACCTATCGAAAGTTATCTTATATCGCTCCTTTTGCATACAGGATTTATTACAGGTATCAATAAGTTTTTTAACAACTTTTAAGAAATTGTTATAATAAGGACCAACTTTCACTATCGGCTTGGCCGACTTGAAAATTCTTCGAAGACAATACAAGAGTGTATTATATTCAAATTAACTTGGTTATTGATTGACCATTTCAGGGGTTTACACATGACCGTTCTAATCGCAATTATAGTGCATTGAATTACATAATAGAATGGCATCGCTATAGGTATCGTAATGTGCAAGATCTTGGGTAAGAAATTTAATGTAGAAAATTACGATCAGTAGGTATTAGTTTCACAAAAGGTGGACAAGATTGAATACTATTATAACCTTTGTATCCTGAATTTTTTGCATACAGAAGTCAGCTATTACGTGATGTCATAGGATATAATCATTATCAATATTTATCACGAATATGTACCAACATAATCATAAACAAGTGTGGTATACAAAGTGGACGCTATAATTTCGGAATTTAACATTGTTGTGCAAGCTCTTTGAACTCGTTTTAAACTTAATTAATGTAATGTTTGATTTCCGATCATAGCTTTTTAATCAAATATTGTATCTTTAGTTATGTTTGACTGTCACACAATCATTTAGTTTGTTGGTATTGATTTTCAATATGTATAAAGTAAGTATTTAGCATATACTTGTGAACAGCTGCTAGTGTGTCCCAGAAAGTAATTGACTATTTGATGTGTGAAGTTCGTCGTATTTGATGTTGTGAATGAATGTGTGATTTTCATTTTGTAGTTGAGAAAAATTGTATACATTGACGTGAAGCTACGGAGGCACATAACTAATACTACCTAAGAATTGATGGGATAAAGTGTTGATCATTTTTGATGTTGCGCCAAGTTAAAAAAATTGAAGTAGGTAATATATCTTTAGGCACCAATAAAGACGTTTAATTTGTCTTCCATATATTCATGGTCAAAGCCCCCAGCTTTTGTTCGTATCAAATCAATTCGGAACGTCATGATGTTTGTAACATAACGACGTAATTCACTTCGAAGTATTATTAACAGCAAGATGGATTATTTACAACCGGGTAGAAACATTTTGTTGCAATTACATTTGGCTTTGCATTGTCTTTCTGCATCTCGTAGGAAAGTTATCTTATTGACCTTGCAGAGGGCGCTTACCTAATGCAATCAATTCATTACAGATTATATTGGGGGTCATTATGAACCATAAGTAATATCTCTATTGTAATTACCTATGCATTATTGTCTAGTTTTACTTCGGAGGTTGAGAAAGCAAACGACTGCTGTCAAATGAAGTACGTAATTGATCAATGCGTATTTTTCAGGCGTTAAAGTTCATTATGTTACTAGTTCTAATACTTTGCCGCAGGGCGAGAACTGGCGACTGTGAAACATGTAATTAATTTATTATACTATTACACGATATTGTAACCAGTCCCATTGACTAGACGAATGCAGAGTCAAAACATTTGGAAAATGACTGCCAATCCTTTGAATTCGCTTCTGGCATTTACACTCTGGTCTTGCATTCCGAAGGACCAGGTTCAATTCCCGTGGTTGGTCTTTCAGATTAGTTTTGTTTTCTTCGAGCGGCAAATGATGGGGAGGTTTCTTGCTAATTGGCCACGGCCACCTCATTTCCGCGTTTCATCTTTACCTTGTTTCATCATCCCAATCAAATTACCTATAGACTGTTTAGTTTATGCTATAGGTAATTTGACCTCTAATGGCATATATATCATTTTAGATGTAATTTATTTAATGACCTACAGGTAGCTGTCGAATTAGTTAAATTTTATACCTAAATAACATTATAGTAAACATTATTTTAAAAAGTAGCATTTAAGGTTTTCCATTATATTTGCATTGAAGCTGTTATAGAATTTTGTCCAATAACTTTAGCGAACCCTCAAAGTTGCAGCGAATTCGGCTCTCCTCATTAATATATTTATTTTTATCCGAAAAAAAATATCAAATTTGTCCATGCATGTCGATCTAGTCAAGCGGCGGATTGCGTTTTGAGCTTGCACTTAATTGTAACTGGTCACTTAGACATCTTAATTTAATCAAATGGCTTATGGCCTGAACTATATCAAATCAATGTTTTGTATCCATACTCAAGTCAAATCTTGGACAATTTTCAACAATAACTCTTAATATTGTTGTTTTCACTCGTTATGTTCTTATATTTATGTTTTTCAATTATATTTCTACTTGATCTCCTACATGTCAGGTTTTCAATCAACCCATCAGTGATTCTGCAGAGGATCAGGACAGTGATTGATCCCAACTTTTCAATGTGTTGCAACTTGATCATGATTCGAAACATTGATTCATGTGATTCAGACTTTCGTGTGCAATCATGGCATGTTGATCTCTAGGAAGGAAAACGCTTCCTAAAACCATCCAGTAGGTGATGACTAAATTTCCATCATTCTATTGGTTTAGTGACGGAATGAACGGCACTTGCATCGCCTAACTAATGTCTGTTGCAGAGAACGAGTAGATATTCAAGTCGTTATGTGGAATACCACTTTCACATTCCATGACACTATATCTAGCTTGTGTGCACTGGACTTTTGTCATATGCGATTGTGAAGAGCTAAATTTATGAATGATGATGATCGTTTTTTGACAACTTCATGGTCGGTGGTCTTTAAATGAAATTGAAAATGTTTTTCACTTTTATTTCGTAATTTCTTTTTTTTCTGATATCTTTATATACACAGCAAGAAGTGTAGTTACAAATCAGTTGTTTTTCTAAATTGTGATAATTGAATTTAGTTGCTGATTTTTTTTTCTTAATGCGTCGTCTGACCTCGTAATCTCACATTGTATTTGAGTATGGAGTCTCTGTCAAAGTGAAATTGTCCATCCGCTCCTTTCTATCAGATACCTGTTCTAAACAGTGAGCACTTGCTGGAGGCCTTTGGCATAATCAGAGGTGTAAAACATCAGACCGCAGAGGTATTATTACATTGACCTATACATGTTTCAGTGATTATTGAATAGAATTCATTCAGATTTTCTTAAATGCGATTTTTTTTGGGTAATCTGAAAGTTGGAGCAGGATGATACGTTTCACGAAAAATGTTTAAATTTTAATTTGCATATTTTTTTATCAGTAATTAAACTGAAAGTTGAGAAGGACTACGATTATTTCAACTATGGTATCCTCCTCCTCCGGTCCCAATACATGATTTTCACGATTTCCGCGTCTTTAGCGGGTGAAATGGAATATTTCTCTGTTGCATAGGATTCAGAAATGAAGTATGATATAAGACATTTAATACAAAATAAGTGTGTAAATGTCTAGTCGTTACGTTTGGGAAACAACCATCGGAGTCCAAGGTTGCTAGCAATCGGCCTGATAAAAACTAAAGTAATTTCCACTAAAGTAATGCGAAACAACTTACCTAGTTCTTATTGCTCTTTCAATTCAATTTAACGTGACAAATTTAAAACTCTAAAAGATGTAACTTTTCAATACGATTGTATCAATCGAAATATCAGTAATGTGCTATCTACTCTGAAACTCCTACGACATTTATATTCATACTTGCGTAAAAATAAGAAAATGCTTGCTTCTTTTATTTAGTTTTTATATATATAAAAAAAAAATCCCACAATTGCTATTGACGTCATTGTATAATTTGTAGGTATTAATATTTCTACGTACTAGATACTCTTTGGCTTACAAGAAGTGTACTTAAAATAATACCACTAATTACGTACCTAAGTTTTATTGTATATCTCGTGTCTCCCACAAAGCGACACACATTTTCTGGAGACTTTAGCGTTGAAGCCAGAAGACATCTGGAAAACACAAGTCGAGAACCTGTATTGTTCAGAGAAGTCAAATTAAATACAGTGATTTATGGAATATCGTCAGCATAATGCAAAAAGTCACAAACTCACATTTTGTGAAAATTGATCTAGCATCTGCAATTATCAACTTTATAGACTGGCAAAAGCGCTAACTCATAACAGTATTAAGAGATAAGTTTTCACTTCAACAAAAAAATTTAAAGAGTCATTGAAGAACATTATTGTACCTATACATTTGAGTGATTATCAATCCAATTTTACACTTCCTACCATATTGTACAATAATTAAATTAAATTAAATGAGTTTTTTTCTCAGAGATAAGTATCTCGGTATTGTAAAAATGAGAATTGATATTTTTACTTGTAATAGTGGGTCGCCTGATTCTCCTCACCAGTATGTAAAATTACATTTTTATTTAATTAAATAATAATATACATAAAATGTAAATGTACCAATTCAACGCATTGAATATTATCACATCAACTAGTGAGGTGAAACAGGCGACCTGTAAAATATCATATATTTAGCATATATTTTAAAACATATTTTTCTCAATTATCTCAGAATTATACAAAATGTGAATTAGTGACTTTTTGCAGTAAGCCCACAAAATAAAAGGCAAAAATAAATTTGTCACTTAAAAAGTTTAATTAAATCTGTCAATTCCATTGTTGGAATTAGCCTTAAAAAACAAGATTGTCATTTTGATTTTGAATATGGATGCTCCTAAATTAAATAATTTCATTGTTTATTTTTAACGGTCTATACACACATAAATTAAGAGTCAACCTTTATTCTGTCTGTATCCACTCTAAAGTATCATTAAAACCGTCTGGCAACAATGTAAAGCTACCGAACCGACTTGAAATACTATGTTATTATGACGATGCAAGATTGGCTTGAGGATACGGGTGCTTAGAGCTAACATACGCTGCAGTATCTGAGGTTATGGTGTTGCACATCACTGACGGATCTCAACTTACGCCCCTTCACAGAATAATTATATATCCTTGTCACAAAATTACAAATCTATTCATACAAATAACGCTATCCTTAAAAATATTTTGTTGTGAATGTGATACACTATTACGTGTCATTTAGTCTGACAGGCTGCAGGCTAAAGTAGCCAATTATTAATTAGAATGCGTTTGCTTTTTTGAACTAATTTAATTAGTTCTTTACACCAGTCATATTAATTTGCAACTTATTCCAGCAGTTTTAATGAACAAACAACTAGACCATGACTTCGACTGACCTAGACCCTCAAAATTAAGCCACCGTCTTCAATGTATTTTTTTAGAATTTGAAATGTTTAGACGGAAGAATTATAATGCCTAATCCTTGAACTGATGCAGTGGATAATATTTGTTCTCGATTATTTTAACATCAATTATTAAATAGTCAAAGTTCACCGGGACTTGGGAAATTTCAAATTTTTCTATGCAGGGCATATAAAATCCCCCCAAAAATCTGACAGTATAAACAATAAAGAAGTGAAAAGACATTACACCTAAAAGTAATACCTACCTATAGATTATTGTACCAGCTGCTGCTAAATTAATTGAGTGTAGAAACATGGTTTCTAGGATATTGTGTACGAAGTATTGTAAAATAACTACAACTGAACGTAATCCACCAATCTGTGCTACCTCAAATAAATGATTTAATTACTGTTTTAATGGTCTTGCATAATTTTGATTGAAAAAATAATGATACATCTATCTCTTGAAAACTTCCAGCATAGGTCTCGTGCTGCTATAGGTATAACCAAGTAGAGTTTAATTACTGCTACCTTGAATGGATTCCTAGCAAAAAAAATATATAAAAACCTAAGAAGCGGTGTGTGAGTACGTAACGTTTTAGCGTGCTCGAAAGTCAATGTCATCAAAACTAAGACTTAACCAATTTTACATAATAACGACCTCTGATGTTTCATAACCGTTCAAGTGTACACGAATCATTTTCAAGATTCTTTCAACTCTATGCTTAAAGAAATTAGGGAAAATGGACAGACCAAATATAATACGGAAAATCCTTGAAAAAAATTGTTTTGTAACTAATTTGCCATTTTTTCCAGGAAAATGATTACTTTGCCTCATATCTGTTTTTTGGGTTCCTTTTGAATGTTCATACTTATACTACATATTTGTGCATAAATCTAATAAAGTATTAAATTACCAGTCAATCGGAGGAAAAAGTCCCTTTGTGTGGCTTTTTGTTCCATGGAACACAGAATTAGAGGAGTAAAGGGTTTTAAAGGGTTTTATAGTGTGCATGATTTTTTACATCAGTAGCTTCATTATCTTCGTTACTTTTAATGTCTTAATGTTAAATTATCTGACATGCATGCGCTTCTTAAATGTAGCTACATACCAAATGTAAATGTACAATATATTTTAATGTTTTGGACTTTGTAAATATGATGTGAATTGTGAGCTTACAGCAATAAATACAAATACTAAATACAAATACAATTAACGTATCCAAAACGCACAAAAATGCTTTAAACAGAGTTGATATTTACAAAGTAAATTGTGGGAGGGGCTCTCCCAGACCTTCATTCGAACTTTGACATAACCATTGGCAATAAATCATGCGAAAACAATGTTAAAAATGCACATGTCTTATTTCCTGGCTGAAATTCAAGAGTCGTAACCCCTCACTTTCTTCGTCTAGTCTAGATTTTTTCATCCATTTGCTTGGATTGAAATTTAGGCCGATACACTAGGAGACCACGAGAGCATTCTTCATGTACATGCAATCATTTGGAATGTATTATGTTATTTCATATTAAATCTTCACGATTTGTTTCGCTCGAGAACGAAAGAAACAAAATAATAAAGAATGTGAGAGAAGTGAGTGATAATATGATTATTATACCGAAACGCACTACTTCAAAACCATTTGACTTGGAACCGAAATTGTAATATTGGATAAGCTGATTTTTCACGGCTTGTTTACCATTGTGAGCATTGAATGAGTGAGGTTTTACGTACCTGTAATAAACTCACGTTCCAATTATTGTTGCCAATAAAAATGATTGGCAAGAATTATTATTACAATTCGGGGATTAAACGTGGTTTTATTGGCCCAAGCAATGAGTCGTTCTGATATTGAGGAACTGAGAAAAAATTGACTTTTTTATTGAGAAAAAAATGAAAATGTTTGACAACTAGAAACTAGTGGCATACGGGCTGATTGCTAATAAAACCTGATTATGTATTTGCAGGGGAAGTTAGAGTTGTCAAGTATTTTCAAGGAAGATTTTTCTGGTCACTTTCCATTTAAAGTGAGAATTTAACATTTTAATCGATGAAACTTAGTTGCATGCCATTATTTCACTTAACGCCATTATTTTTAAGATTGGTCATTGAAGGTCAGTTTTTCTTAAATTAAGCTATTTGGGCATTATTTAAATATTTATCAGTTTTTTGAGATGGGAATAAAATATTTGGTATTAATTTTTCTTTGTAAACATTTCTATTTTATTCCCAAACAGCGATTAATTAGGTCATTATTTGGTCAATATTTCTCTTTTTTAAAAGGTTGAAACTGTTGGGACCTCGGTGTCTTGAGCTTAAGATAATTCAATCGAAATTAAAAGTATCTACAATGTGAATATGTGTCAAGTAAATGTTTCTTAAAAAACAGTTCTTTGATTTTGTTTATTGAACAGTGAAAGACCTATGTTTTCCCTGTCATTGTTATGTTCAGCATGATTAGCTTACTGTTTTTTGAAGCTCTTAGATATGATCTAGTTGTTAGTGTTAGTAAATAATTGCACGAAATTAACGAATGAACAATTCAATCGTTATAATCTACACGCCTTGTCCTTATATGAATATCATTAATTAATTCAAGGATTTAATTGCAATGACACTAATTTTAATTCATTCTATTATTATTTTCAACCATAGGCAACTATTGAGAGTTTGAAAGTGAGAAATAAAGATCGAAAACGATAAAAAAATCTTGTCGACAATTTTTTTAATTGTAATTTGTATCAAAATGTACTGCAATACGAGTGAATTGATATTTCTTATAAAACAATCCAAATTATTTGATGTCTAATACACATTTTTTATTTTTTCAGCATGACCCCAGTGTATTGCACAACGGTTTAGGGAACACGGAACGACAATGGTACAGGTACAGCTCAATGCGAACGCAGCATCCAGGATCATTACCTCTCCAACAAGAAGTGGATCCTTACAGGCTCCTCGAAGATGACCTAAAGGACGTGTACGACGACATTAGAGAGGTAAGTCATAGTGATCACGGATTAGAAATAACCTTCCCAATTACAAGGTTCTTCTCAATTAAAGTTTTGGTGTATTAGGGACAGATCGTGGGAATCGTGACTACTTCTTTTAATTAATTTGATTTTGCTTGATCGTTTTAGAGAATCAAGTAACTCTGTAATGTAGCGATAAAAATATTATATCTTCTTTTGATCGGAATATTCACTACTGACACTCAATGTGGCCAAATGGCGTGAAGTAATAGTTGAAAATTATGTAGATCTTCGAAAACAGAGTGGCTAGTGGTGACTAAGAAGGTCATGATAGGGGAAAAATCGTATTTTACCCTTGGCCTTATTTTTGACCATCGAATGTCGTGATATTTTGTGTGTATTTATCAGCCTACATACTAGCAAATAACAGTTTAACTGCCATCCAAATTGTTGGCTTTATGAATAGTTTTTCCACTGAGGTCAAGCGTTGAAGATGTCCATGTCCTAACCTTGATATCATCATTTCTCTCTAGTTGCCCTTTCCGTATTTCGTTTTCTAATCATAGGACCATTCCGATTGACTTGATTTGAGGTCAAAGTGTTTAGAATATCATCTAAAGGGCTCTTGAACTTGCACACCCCAAGTGGGTGGTCAAACCTTGGCAATTATTAAACAAAACTTGATTACCTTAACATTATCTACCAGGTGTGTCAATTTGACAAAACTGAATGGAAGAAGGAAGCGGTAGAAGGAAATCCATAATTCATTCGAGCATTTTGTTTTCAAACGTCATCTTATTGTTTCGTTTGACATTACCTTGTAGTGCAACAATAACAAATCATCGACTCATTGTTACTTTTAGAACGTATCCTTAGAATTGTCAATACCATTGAACGCTGAATTGGAGACTTACATCATCTTATTTCCAGTCAACCTGGTTAGGATAATATAAATAACTGAACAATCAAATACATTATTTTTTTTCAAAAATTGCGCGAAACTTTTGTTTATTGTTTTGTGTCCTTCGGCTTTGTCCCTCTTTCTATCTAATAATCTTGTGAAATTGTGATTAGTTGAGAAATCAACAATTTTGAAATATAATCATTGAAAGCGACGGACAGTTGCCTCTTTGTGAGAGTTTTTTCTCTCGATTTCACATACAGAATTATGCAACGTGATGATAATATTACCTTTTAAGTAATTAAACACTTTGATGCGTTTTCTTTTAAATGCACCAATAACGATTTCTTCAGATGCATTATAGTGAATTACTGGCAATTATGTTGGCGCAATTTCGCAGTCGATTAGTCTCAAGGAAAGGGACAACATATCACACAATCTCCCCGCCAACATCAAGAACAAATTCTCATCTCTCCTCGAGGTCCAGGCTTTTCCTCTCTGGACATCGTTACAATCTACACGCCTTGTCTTCATAATATGAATGTCATTAATAAATTCAAGAATTTAGTTACAAAGACACACTTTTTAATTAACATTAACAAAATATGCGATTATTAATTTCAACTTTATATCAAATATTGAGATTGTGAAATTGGGAAATACGGATCAAAAATGAAAAAATAAACAAATATTCTCGGCCATGTTTTTTTCCATTTTGTATCACAAATGTAATTTAATATTTTATTCAAACTCGTACCAGCGTCCAGCGATCATATACTACAGGGATAGTTAAGCGACGAATTTCTCAATAGGTATATTTTATTGCATCCCCAAAAAGTTTTGCTGCGCTGCTTGTGCTGGTAGCAAAACATTTGGGGATGCAAATAAAACAGCAATTGAGAAAAAAAGGAAATAAACAATAGCTTGAACTCTCTTTGTAGTGATCGCTGCTCGTACCATATGCGTTAATTTATAACCAAAGTATCAAAAGTTGACTTATTTTCGTGAAATCTTTCAGAACCCATCGGTATTAGAAATGATAAAACATCACGGTTGGTTCTGTACAATATTTACAAACGTTTCAGCCAACTTACATCGGCCATCATCAGGCTCAGGTGGTTATCAAAACAAAACTAAACTAACTGGATACACCACAAAAGTGCAAGGTAGAATAAAAAAAAATCAGGATTTCAAAAAAAATAGTCTGGGAGGTGAGGCGACGTGTTTAAAGTCACGTACATGGACCTCTTTCCCCTGAGTCGGCTTCCAGATTAATCGCTTTGAATGACTTATTCACTGCATGAGATAAATTATTTCAGACAACACATGTTTTAAGTTTAAAACATAGTATAATGAAATATGGGTTGAATAATCTCTATGAGATATAGTTAAATATTTTATAACACAATTTTCGTTAAATTTTGACTAGTTCAGTTTTGCCAAATGGACATATTTCAAGATTTGTATACATTTAATTGTGTTTAATTGCTTAATTATCTGAGTAATTAAGTCGGTGACAAGGGTATTTTTAGTTTTCATTGCTTTCAATATTATTCGAGGAATATAACTCAGTTTTCTATTGAAATTGTTGAGTCGGATTCAACGTAATAATGTAGGGAAACCTCCCTCATGAGAGCCGGTGTAAAGTATTACTCTTCACAATCGTTTTATATAAAGATTAGGTTGTTAAGGTATCATTATTATGAACTTTTATTCTAGAGAATACTCTAAAAATCAAATGAAATATTGCAAATATTTTGTTGGTAGTTGAGTTCATGGACCTCTTGCTCCTGAGCTGGCTCCCTGCCTCTTAGATTAATGTTTTTTGTGACCTTGATTTTTTGTTATTAGCCTTTGCATTTTTAGTGTACATTCTAGTTAGTTTAGTTTTGTTTTGATAACCACCTGTTTGAATTTTCTTGTCTTTGATAACCCGATGGTCGATAGAAGTCAGCTAAAACATTGCGTTTATTAAATATTCTACAGAACTAATTGCAAGTTTGTATCATTTTTAAATTGACTAGTCTATAAAAAGTTTTATTATTCAATAACCTAAAATAAATAAATACACAAACGGAACAGGTATGGCTGAGTGGTAACGCTCTGAACCTGTACTCTGGAGGCCCGGGTTTGATTCCCGCGGCCCGTCCTCCCTGACTGGGGGTTTATCGTGGTATTCCCTCAGTCGACAGGCAAATGCTGGGAAGGTACCCTACTAATAGGCCACGACCCTTCCCACCTTCCATCCTAACCTACTCTTCACCATCATCTCCCAATCATCATCATAATCATTCATCCGTCGCCATCAGACTCGCTGCAGAACAGTGCGACGTTAAACACTAGTAAAAAAATAAAAATAAAAATCATTCTTATCAGAAATTATTAACATTTTATTTGTCTTCAACTATTGAAACGTCACTTTATAACACGTCAAGTCTCGTATAGTATAGGTACCTTGTGTCAAAAAGATCAAGTTTTTGAACCACTTGTTCGTGAGAAACCATGCTTGAACAAACAATTACATTATTTATTCAATGTCACAGTCAGAGTCGTGTATGTCAGATGCTAGTATACAAATTCAATTCTGACCATTTTCTATGGAATTGAATGATCTTATCTTATCTAATACCTAACACCTATGTGATCTTATGTGAGCACCGAATTTCGTGTTTCATGTTAGGATGCTCCTTTTGATGTTCCACACAATATAAGCAAACATTTGGTAGGTTTTTGGAAAAGTTATAGAGGTAGCGCTTAATGAATGTCTTCCAAAAAAAATATTAATTGTTGTGAATAACTATAACCACTAACCAGCTAATGTATCATTTTCTGAGTTCATCCCCAATTATTTTTTATTTTTGTGCGAATATTTTGGTTTAGTTATGTAGGTAATCTGTTCTGTTTTTTATTATTGTGCCATGTATAGCAGAATTGCTAAAATGTAAACACTAGTACTCAAATAATTTCGAATTTCGATATTTCATTTTGTCGGTAATGAATTTGTCGTTGCTTCAGCACAGATCTGTGGTTATCCGAAATTCTACTAGAATAGATTTTTTTTTAAATCAATAATTAAACTTTAAAACAATACAATAAAATAATAAAACAATTTTAATCAAACACCTCTACAATTTCGTTGCATTCTAAAACCTTTGAGAAGGAAAAAGTCACTCAACCAAGCTAAATACTCGAAACTTCTGTGCTTTGTATATAAAAAATAAAACGCAATTAGTAATTTCCTCAATTCTGTCTACTTAGTAATTTGTATACTGTATAATAATTTGTGTTGTTATATTGTTATTGGCCCATCAAATCCTTGACGTATTCTCGTGGCACTCAAGCATTAGGTGGTATAAATTTCCCTTCTCCCTAACATTATAGTTATATAATAATGCAACTCGTGCCAGTTTCCAGGCTGTACCACAAGATAAGTAAGAAAAGCGTGATAGTGCTGCCTCATCTCTCACCTGTCAAGATTATCTTAGTTTACCAAGAGCTACTCGAAACGTATACCTTACTTTATGCGTATACGTCAAGTTTTTTGTTCCAACGCATATTTAATTTCCTTAGAGAGAAAGATGACGAATTTCTCAACAAATTTCTCCTGTTTTACATACAAAATAATAGTTTAAAACATAGACAATGTAATCTAATACTTTTTGGACATTAAAGTTTCCACGACCTTCTGAATAGCACTTCGAGGTCCCGGGTTCGATTCCCGCGCCCGTCCTCTCCGACTGAAGTTTTTCGCGGTTTCTCGCAGCCGATAGAGGCAAATGCTTGGAAGGTTCACTACTCATAGGCCACGACCGCCTCCTTCCCACAGTCAATCCCCGCCTATTCATCATCCTCATCATCATCATCCTCACCAATCATCGTCATCATGACACCTTGACGCGGTGGTGGGGCTTAAGGGGTCGCCTCACATTACGAGTTTGGTCCCAACTAAGTGCAGTCCAGGGTCGACCTAGTCCCATGCCCTTCCCAAATTTGCGGGCCCCTCGGGCCGGTCTCCCCCCTCGAGATGGTGATGCCCATGAAATCGGGTCCCACCGGCCCGAAGCCTCCCCCCCCCCCCCCCCCCCTCCCCGGTCTGTCACAATTCTGAACTGGCTTTACCCACCAGTTTCAGACTCCCCCGGATTGGGCCCGCTAGATCGACCCCTCCCCATGTCCTCCACTTATGATCAACAAAGTCAAAAGTAAACATTAGTGTGCGCAATATAACCTCGTCGTTGATGCGCCGTTAAACAATAATAATCTAAGCTAATCATCATCATCATCATCATCATCATCATCATCATAATTATTCATCCGTATCATCATTAGCCTAATTGCAATTAGACAATTATTAGCGGCGTTAGGGGCCATATTACAATTATTAGTTTAAGCTTTAGCTAGTTTAAACTTCACTTGGGAAATGTGGTTTACCTTATAAACTGCAGCATAGCTTAAATAAACCGCAGTCAATGTAGCCTGAGGTTAATTTCTACTGAGGAAATAAGCTCCGGAATTAAGCTGCAAGTGGAGCCAAGTGGAGCTTAAACTAACTGTAGCTTAAACTAATGGCAGTACCGGCCCTTACAAAATGAAACGATAGTATCCAGAAATAGTGCAGCTGTAACCATTCATCACAAGATGTAGCCTTCGCTCTTTTTGTGGTAAAACTTCAGTAATAATAACATTATGGTACCTAAGTTAGCCTTAAGTTAGTTCTCGGTCATTGGGACATGAATGAATTTCAGCACTCCAATGTACCGAAATTTGGGGCTGTACCGAAATTTATTCAATTGTGGGTATAACTTTTCTATTAATTGAATGATCGTTCAAATTGCACGTTGTGATAGAGTAACTCTTCCTCTACAATGGTACCATTCATTATTTTCTCTGTAACAAGAGATGCGTTGAACCCAACCCTCCAATAATATTTGGGCAAAATCGGGTATGCTCTGCTGTTTGGCAATAACACAGGCTTTCGGCAGATTGGGCAGAGTGTTCATCGATAGTGCAAATGTATAGTTTGAGATTGAAACAATGTTAAGAGGTACCGTTGTATAAAGAAAATAGTTATTCTATCCCCACGTGCAATTTGAACGATATACTCGTACTTCAATTAGTAGGAAAGTTATGCCCACTTTTCCCGGCTCTACAGACTCACGCACACTCACGCACACTCACGCACACTCACGCACACTCACGCACACTCACGGTCCACGATCACTCACGCACACTCACGCACACTCACGGTCCACGATCACTCACGCACACTCACGGTTCACGATCACTCACGCACACTCACGCACACTCACGCACACTCACGGTCCACGATCACTCACGCACACTCACGCACACTCACGGTCCACGATCACTCACGCACACGCACGCACACTCACGGTCCACGATCACTCACGCACTATATCTGACGTTGATCAGAAAATCTGAGTTTTCGTTTTACATGAATATGAAATGTAAGCATACATATGAACTTTATCACACTCTTTATTATACTCATTTGTTAAATTATAATATTTCCGGTAGATTTCACTAGAGTTCATCAGTTATGACTCGTCTTTACCTTCTGAAGTCTTGGGAAATCTATAGGAAATATTGTAATTTAACTTATAATAAAGAGTTTGTAATAAAGTTCATAAAACAATAAGTGGTCATAAACAATTTTGAATTTGCGAAGCTTTAAGTTATGGTATAGCCCAGTATGTATCTTTCTCCAACACCCTTCTTGTACTGGCGGCTTGTACCACCGTAAAATATTGTAATTTTCAATGTTGAAACGTTAAAATTGATCGGGAAAGTTGGCTAACGTCATTGTGATAATATGGATTTGAAATCATAATATCCTGTGTCCATTTCAATGAATCTTGAGGTGAGCTCAAAATCTAGAAATTTAACGATCATCAAATCTTATTTTTGTAATGGTGGGACTAGATATATTCTAAGAGAATACTTCAATAGAATTATATTTGTTGCGACTTCAGTCAAATTGCAATTGATATGGCTAAGATTATTAATTATTATATACACGATTCCTCGAGCAAATGGACATCGGGCTTCCTACCTCTGAGATACAGAAATAGTTTTTGATAATTTGCCAAGAATAATGAGATTGTTGATTGCATTTGCATGGTTCTTCCATGAAAGTTGAAATTTGTACACGTTTCTGAGCGTCTTACTTCTGAGCGACTTCTGTTTGTTGGCATCATTATGATTTCGTTCTTGTTAACATCTTGAAATGTGAGAGGATCTAGTTAAAATGTTTAAAATTTCACTAATTGGATATTTTATTTTTTGTGAAAGTGCGTCAGCAGCTTATTTTAATTGACATTTTCGCCGTCAGCTAATATTTCAAGTTCCCATTTTTTAGAGTAAAATTAGCGAAGTAAAGGTAAACGCATTGAAAATGACACAATATCCTTATAGTCATTGATGTTATAGCTAATGTTATCATTTACTGTCACATTTTACAGCCCTTGTTACGTTTTATATTTATAGAAATAGACAAAAAAATAACGACTTACCAACAAAATATTTAACCTTTGATTAGCTATTCGTAACAGGCGAAGTAATACAACTTCGTAATAACAACAGCAATTGACACTTTCATCCATTCGCTATTTTCTTCTTTTTCGAAAGATTCCGAATGTGACTTGTCTTCTATAGAAGCCGTCAGTGCTCCTCCCGTATAGATTTCCTTGGGAGAAAATGTGTTCATTGGAACATAACTTGTCGGCATATGACGTGACAGTAAATACGACGCCCTGCATTAGACAATATTTTATTGATTTACATTGTGATAGGAAGGAAGGAACGTGTACTACAGTGAAGGATCTGCCGGATATTGACGACTGCTCTTTTCGCACGTCCCTTCAATCACTGGAAGCTTTCATAAAACTAATAAAATTCTAAAATAATTTTACACCTATTATTCTATTTTGAGAGAAATTTAAAATCGCAACGTTTGATCGTCGTCTTGTAGTGAGCATCTAATAATTATTGTAACTATACCCACCATGAGTCAGGACATTCCTCAAATTAATCTCAGTAAATTTCAGGGTTGATCGTTCATCCATAGCCAACTGACATATCGTGGATGAAAACACCACATCAGCCTTCTCCAAAGAACCCATTTCCAATGGTAAAGCAGGATCCCGAGGGCGCCACCTACCGTCCTTTTGTTGGGTGGGCAAAATATAGACGTTGACAAATTATTTGTATACGTTCATTGCCACTTTTACCAACGTGCTTTTACTGTCATGTCTTAACCTTACCTTATAAAACAATCCACACTTGTTTTTGACGGGCGCAAACTCATAATTGCAGCTTAATATTGATGATACTTGCATTAATTGCATATCAATAATGTTTCATAACAGATAATTTAAACTAAACACATTATTTACACAGAGATCACTCTTCAAAAAGAACTACAAAAACAGATCGCGTTTCTGATCACGGCACACTTGAAACGTGATTTTCTAGCTGTGCGTTTTGCTTACATCATCAACTGTCAAACGAAGTTCTGACTGTCAAAGTGAATAAAAAAGGATTACAAACGTGTGTAGACAAAAACATGTGTTATTAAATATATTAAATTTATTATATGTAAGACTGGGTATGTACAGGTGCATTTATAACTTGATTTATTTGCTTATTATACTAGATTTTCTCTCCAAAACAAATCTTTTTCACTTGCCGTCTATTACATTGATTATTTTTATTCATACGTATGATGAAACTTCAGGACCAATCAACTTTGATGATGCCATCTGTTGGTACAAAACGGCGGCGTCGGTACCTGGCGCTATTTGCGGAAAAAGCCAAACACTAATACAAAAATTGAATCCTAGAAAATACGCGATTGGAGAAGGCTGATGTGGTGTTTTCATCCCCGAAATGTCAGTTGGCTATGGTTCATCACTCCCCCCTCTCCCCACCTTCTGAACATTAATTAAATAATAAGAAGATTTGCACTCTTTCTTCTTTACATAATTAGTATCAAATATGAAGGGTACAGGGGAAGAACGCTATGAGTCACATTCGGATGAAACTGAGATATACGAAGTTTTATCTTGAAACTTGTACCGAGGGAATAGAAACTTGTACCTATATTCCATACATATCGATATTTCAATTTCTTTTTTCAAAACTTAGTGGCAATATTTTCTAAAACCGAGGTAATATTCTGCATGCTCATAAAAATCACTGCAAGATGGTCTTAAACTAATTTGTTCAAAAAATGGACATTAGCGTTCTTCCCCCGTACCTTTCATATGTAAATTAGTAAATTACCAATATAATAATAAAAGGGAGTAATGGAAGTAATGGAATCAATTCCGTCACAAGTCAAGAAACTTCAATCGATACCTATCACAAAGGGCTGGGCTTTGGGATTTGACAGAACTCACTTAGACTCCGAGTAACAAGCTCTCTACCTGTACTTCAAACATGACAATCTCTATATCTGTACCACAGAGTCCATGGACGGAAGTTCATTTTCTAGATTTTGCGTTGCACACTTTTGGAACGATGTTATCAAGGTATATAAATTGCAATTTGACATGTTAATAAATACAGTTAAATTGAAGTATTATTTTACTCAATGACTCGTGTCACCATTTGATTGGATTGACTACTGGTTAGCTCACCGCAAGAATCATTGAAATGGACTTCCACCCTTCTACCTCTGAGACGCAGAGATTATTTTGATAAGGGGCAAGTTGGCTCAGTCTCGCTGCACTTGCACTGCAGAGGCCCCTGATTCGATTCCCGCGGTCAACCTTCGTGGATGAAGTCTTTTCGTGGTTTCTCTCAGTCGAGAGGCAAATGCTGTGAAGGTTCCCTTCTAATAGGCTACGACAGCCACCTTCCTATCTCTATCCTTACCTGTTCTTCATCTATACGCACCTTTTATCTTCACAATCTTTCATCCGTCGCCATTAGTCTAGTTGGAGAACAGTCTGACGTTAAACACTACTAAAATTAAAATAGGATTTCAACGCTGTGGTTATGGTTTTCGTCCAAGTGCGGACACCTCAACATGAGGACACCTCAACATGAGGAAGGCCAAATAATTTTATCCAGCAAGTTCATTTTGTTTTTGTTCTATCAAGATGTTGATTGAGTGAAATATGATAAAAGGGTAGAAGGAAGGTTGATGAAGGTTGATGTACTGAGAAATATGTTGAAGGTCCGACCTTACGTGAGTGTTCATCACCACTGAGAAATATGTTGAAGGTCCGACCTTACGTGAGTGTGCAGCATCACACCTGAGAAGGAAGGATGTTGAAGGTCCGACCTTACGTGAGTGTTCACTACCACTGAGAAATATGTTGGAGGTCCGACCTTACGTGAGTGTTCATCACCACTGAGAAGGAAGTATGTTGAAGGTCCGACCTTACGTGAGTGTTCACTACCACTGAGAAATATGTTGGAGGTCCGACCTTACGTGAGTGTTCATCACCACTGAGAAGGAAGTATGTTGAAGGTCCGACCTACGTGAGTGTTCACCACCACTGAGAAATATGTTGGAGGTCCGACCTACGTGAGTGTTCCCACCACTGAGAAATATGTTGGAGGTCCGACCTTACGTGAGTGTGCAGCATCACACCTGAGAAGGAAATATGTTGAAGGTCCGACCTTACGTGTGTGTTCATCACCACTGAGAAGGAAGGATGTTGTAGGTCCGACCTACGTGTGTGTTCATCACCACTGAGAAGGAAGGAAGGTCCGACCTACGTGAGTGTTCATCACTACTGAGAAGGAAGGATGTTGAAGGTCCGACCTACGTGAGTGTTCATCACTACTGAGAAGGAAGGATGTTGAAGGTCCGACCTACGTGAGTGTTCATCACTGTCAAAAGCACGTGGATCAGTTCGAACAGTGTGAACGGGTCACGAGTGAATCGTGTCACAGGTGAATCGTGTCACAGGTGAATCCTGTCACAGGTGAATCCTGTCACAGGTGAATGGAAATTATAACCAAACAAATGATAATATGCCGACGAAGAAATTTGAATCCTACTATCATACAGAGTTGAGTGATCTACGAAAGTTTCTTTTCGGAGTTCAAGTAAATGGAGGTGTGAATACTTTGACCTCCTTGATCGTAGGCGATGAAATAAGTATTTTAAATTAAAATTATTACATTCTATTTTACAGAATCTTAAAAGCGTTTTCAATCCTTAAATGTTATGTTATAACCTTAGCAGTTCTGCATGGTAATTTCCAAATGACGATTCTTTCTATGTGTTTTTTAGTGCTACATCCTCATGATGATTTAAGGACGAGGAAAGAGACGACTTTTAATTCAAGAATGGCGCTGGGAAGGGCAGCGGTGTCCTTCAGTGTGGGTGGGTAGACTCAGTAGAATCGAACCCGGGTACCGAATGACCGTCTAGAGGTTATGTCACAAGCAACATCTAAAAGTTCCTCGTGATGCATTTGTAGTTTGAATCACTTGAATATAAATCTTTTCTAGTCACTCGTGATGCCCAACTCTCTGTCTTTGTGTCCGTAATACTTGTCTGACCAGTTGCTTATGTAGTTGCATTTCCTGATATTTTATTCACCGAAGTTCTTGTCACGAATAGAGATGGGCAATTTCTTTGAGCCTTCAACTTTAGAATTTAACCAACCCAAATTTATATGAATATGGAAAATGAGGAGATAATATGCTTTTCATATGCTTCAAAAGAAAGTAGATGCGTTTTCAGGAAATTTTTCAAACGGGGAGTTCAGCTTTGCAGGGAGTTTTGGTACTGCAATCAGTTAAGTGCTGTATTTATGCAAATGTGCTGAATTGTGCAACTGACCTATATAAAATTATATGACATTGTATGCAACTACTGTTTTATTGCTAGTCACACTAAATTAACAGATTACTCTTGATTAGTTAGTTAGTTAGTTTTGTTTAATAGCGCTCATCTTGATTAGTTGGTTACTAACTTGATCCATCTATGCTTATTATCCTCCATCATCTCCCAATCATCGTAATCATTATTATAATTAAATAGTCCCATTAGTTGCAGAATAGTGCGACGTTAAGCATCACTAAAATATTAATAAAATAAAACTCCGCGTTTGGTTACGTCGAATTCGGTCGAATCAGAGTAAATTCTGACTGAGAAACGAAACAAGATTAATCTGACGTTATAAGAGATTTACTGACTGAATTCATTTCATTCATTGATTCAGTTGAGAAGTCAAGGTCATCATATTGGCGGGAAAAGGAACTTGGAATATATCGGGAATATACTCGTATACCAACCTTTTGGCACTCAATGCTGCTACTGCATTATAAACCTAGTCTATCCAGGAATATATATTTCGGGGAAGGGGAGGGGGGGGGGGGAGAAGGAGAGGGGGGCATTTCTTTTATAATGGTGTAACGTCGCACTGTTGTACAACTAGTCTAATGGCGCCTAATATATGATGATGATGATAGGGGAAGGTGGAAGAACCTCCCGCCTATGCGACTGAGGGACCACGAATACTCTCACAAGGATAGCCTGCGGGAATAGAACCTGTACCTCTACCTCGGAGTGAGTGCAAGTCCAGAATGTTACCCCGGAGCTAGATTACTACGTCAACTGACGCTTCAAATCATCATTAGCATGTCTTTTTGGAAACTTGATCCGAAATTCTTATTTTCCTTATTTTCTCTTGAGATATATTCGTAATTTGAATATTAAATGAAATATATCTGTTCCATTATGGTTCCAAATTTTCTTTAGAAGCACACCATGAAAGAATACGATTTCCATTGAATTCCATTTCATTGCATGGCAGTGGTGACGGTTTGTTCCGATAAAAGTGCTGGTGGCCCTGATAAGGGCCGTTCGCGACGTTTCGGAAGCTTTACTGCTTCCATCTTCTGGCGGCGATTTCATTATTATGTATTATCATTATCCCATTATTATACTCTTAATTCACGATACGTTTGGATTCATTCTTAAAATAATAATAATATACCTAACATAAGTAATATTTAAAAACTTAGAAACATAATAGTGATATGCTAAGTAGTTGGTCTACAGCAGAACTTGTTTCATGCCAAACTGCCAACAAAATTGCCAATTCATTCCATGAAATAATTGACATGCGACAACGAGAATGATTTGTTCTCCATTTCCCCTTGAAATTCAGTAGGTAACTATGACTCTAAAGCTTGCTTCTCATTATCACTCTAGGTGTTGCTGGAATAGTTCCAATTGAAATGTATTCAAGGCTGCTTTCCTACTGTATTGCTTGCACCATAACTACCAACTCGAAATTATGTATCCAAATCACATTTTTGTTGCTAGTGCTAAACAGTGAGTACAAAGTAACTTGGTAAAACAGCACGCACTGTAATTTTAACGACAGTGACAAATTGGCGACAGGGCAATAGGACAAAGTGGTTTGGAAACAAAGTGATTCAAATTCAAACTGAGTATCATCATAAAACTGATCATATAAATACTATTGCTATTAAAAGTAACAAATGCACTGATTTTGATAAATGTGTAAAATAAGAAAATTTCGAAATTTCAAACTGCAAACCGTTTTGCAAACTTGGTCGGAAAAACAATAAATTTCAGTTCAATCATAGAATTTTGTTCAAGAATTCAGCAAATGTAGCTTTTTATCAGAAAAACTTTTTCACCAGTATCACGCGAACAACCGGAAAAGAACAAAAACTGTAAAAGAAAGAAAAATAATATTGACTAGATATTATTTTCCGAGTATTCTTTACACAAAGTTTATCAGATTAGAAACACGTATATTTAAGGTGCTGCAAGCGCAAGCGATTTTGCTGCTTTTTGTAGACACTTTTTGCGATACGATTGGAGACGAAATGGGTTGACCAAATTATTTGAAATTTTAATCGTGATTAGATAAAAGACAAACTTAGGGTTATCCCTTGGTACATTTTTAATTTTTTGCTTCGTTAATTAATAATAATTAGTGGATTTTGGGTGAAAAATTAGTTATTTTCTCGTCTCCCTGGGCGCCGTAAAAAATTAAATTTCAAAAATGTGCCAAGGGATAACCCTAAGTTTGTCTTTCATCTAATCATGATTAAAATTTGAGATCAATTGGTTTACGGGTTTGGTCTCCAATCGTATCGCAAATTTCATCGTTTTGCGCGGTTTT
Organism: Leuctra nigra; assembly: GCA_934045905.1. Classification (NCBI taxonomy): domain Eukaryota; kingdom Metazoa; phylum Arthropoda; class Insecta; order Plecoptera; family Leuctridae; genus Leuctra; species Leuctra nigra. The sequence continues at coordinate 30,611,090 of OW203763.1, read as the reverse complement.
GTTGAATAACCGGCGCCTAATTTACGATGCAATAAGCAAGAATTAAAAAGGACTACTAATATACAATCAGACTGATCATGTGAACATTCTGTAAAAGTTACACTCACGTATGAAACAATTTTTCTCTCTCAATTTTCTAAAACGGCCGAGCGCTAGTATCACCTTAAAGCTGATCATAAAACGTAATTTTCTGTTAAACGTCCCACTGTTCTGCATCTATGCTAGCTCTGGACGATCATTATGAAGAAGATTGGGAGATTATGGTGATGAAAATGAACAAAGGTTAAGGACTAAGGTTATATAATATGTGTATGTGTGGGTAGGAGGCAGCCGTCGCATATTAGTAGTGATGTCTCTCGACTGAGGGAAACCACTCAGTCCCTCACTTCACTTCAGTCCGGAAGGTCAACTGCGGGATTGGAACATCGCGCCCCACACAGACACTCATACAGACACTTCAAATGACGGTGACAAAAACTCTAAGCTCCATTTCGAATGATATTCTAATCGAACATATTTGACATGGCTATCGTGAAATACATTTTCAAACTTAATCTAGTTCTATCAACCATATATGTCACTCTAAAAATGTTAAATCTAGAATGTTAATCAATTAATTTATTCTTCCATTTACGAAGTCTTTTCCCGGAATAAATATTCGCACCCGATACCTCCGGATAGTTGACGTTCAGTGTTGCGCCGCAGCTTGATGCCGATGTACCGCGAACACTGACAGACGGCTGGGTCGCCTGCCTGACACCAGCGCCACGTGCTCGCCACGTGCTCACCACGTGTTCGCCACGTGCTCGTGACGTAACACAAGGGAGACGTTCTCATAGTCACATGCAAACTAGATTAGCAGGTGCCAGTGGACACTGGTGGGGTTTTGGGATATCCTCCAACATTTGTAAAATATGATTTATACGGTAATATGTGTTATTTTGCATTACTTTTATTTTTCATTCATGAATGGATTTTTTCAGATGAAGTCCCTAATTTTAAAGCGGTGACATTGTCAACAACATGCTAATGCAAAATAACAAACTCTGCCGTTGTACAAATGATTCAGTCAAGATGATAGTTGTCTTAATCAATGGTAGAAGCTTTACAACGAGAGAAAATCTTTTTATTTTTTTTTACGTCTGGTCTGTTTTAACGTTGATAATGACTACCTACGTAGTACGTTCTTTTTTCCATTTTATAATTTAAGAGGGCCAATTTCCTATTATTAGCTCTTTAAAAATATGACAGACAGACAGACAAGGCCAGACAATGGGATCAATTCGCATGGTACGATGAATGATAATCCTTTATAACTGAGCTCTCACTTGTTTACTATCGCGATCATCAGTCGCTCTGCTAAACGGTGCGCTGTCTTAGAAAGTACTTTTCTATCGAACTCACCGGCCACGGTCAATATGCCTCCAGAGCTAGACCCATTCGCATCTCTACACACAGTCATACATTACGCGGCACTGAATGACTGTCACTTTTCACCCAGACAAGGTAGAGGTAGTTCTTTCTTCATTGTTTAACGGTTGTTCATTGAAATGTTTTTTTTTCGAACTTGAATCGTTTTGCATTTGGCGTGGATACTAATTGGTGATATCTCAGTGATATTTATTAATTTAGTTAAGATAAATTACTCTGTCACAATTCTCGAAATAATATCAATTGGAAGACAAACAACACAATGCTGAGGTTTTACAGTGGTTTTCCCGCGCTTAATAAACATTTCTTGGATGTTCTTCTATTATGACCACTTATATTGAAGCACAATACTCAACTTTTACAACACATAACTAATTTTCACATAGTAACCATTATGCACAATTACATAATCAGAAGTAAAGGATGGCGAAAATGGATGATAAGAAAATGGCGAAGAGTATAAAGAAATGGGCGTAAAGAATCAACAACTCTATAGTTTAATACAGACAATAATATGTTTAAGTGTTCGATAAAATACAATATCTATTCCATCTTCAACCAATTATTATGGCGCATACACCATGTAAATTTAAAGGACCTTAGTTACATGAGAATATTTCTTCCATGATAGTTGTGTTCACGATGGTTTTTGGCGTTAAGTTTTTCCTCCCACCGAGGAGGAAAGTACATCAAGTATTGTCTGTATCAGACATCTCAGAGTAGCAATACATCTGTAAATCATAGCACAAGTATGTGATATTCGGGCTTTTCGTTTGTCTCTTGGGTCAGTATTTCGGTCAGAGCTAAACTAATACCACAAATCTATCAAAACTCTAGTCGTGTTTATTTATTACTGGAACTTTGACTAAGAAGGCAATTCGACGCGTTAATATAAAAGATGGAAAGAGAAAATTTTTTTTCTCAAACGTGATCAGTTAAAAAAATAATCGAAACAATTGACCACTTTTCGTTTATTCTCATTACCATATTTTGAGGAAATGTATTTTTTAAGAAATCAGGTATATCCAGAGAACCGTTTGTAAACAAAACACAGACGCCACTGATGTTTTTTTAAATATGTGTACGCATATCACGGCAATCCTTGATAAACGAAATAATTCAATACCTAGTAATTATTGTGGAATATAAAAAAATACACTAAAATTCGTTTGTATTTGAAGCCAAATCTTAATTTTGAAATGAAGCCCGTTTTCATATTAGGAAAAGCCCTTTCAGAGGTACAAGTGCATTATTGTGCACTGACATCTTAAAATATTCAGTTTACATTACTCTCAGCCCTGAAAAACATCCTTGATAAAAATCTTGGCCGAGTCCAAATTTTTTTTCGTCAATTTTATTAAAATATGCAAGTTATGGTTTAAGCTTTCGGTTGAATGCACCTTTAGATTCATATATTATTGAAAATGCAACGTTTTTTTAAGTTGTTGCTCTTCATAAAATAGTAAATTTTATATTTGTTTGCTTCGTATGGCTACACATTAGGAGGTCATTTTCAGTTGTAGGCAATAATATTACAATATTAGTGAAATAAAGGGCAATATTAAATTATGTAAATTGATTTGAGTCATCTTGCAGAAGGTCTTTTTCTACTTTATCGTCAACATGAGTTGTTGCGACATTTTTGAAATGTCGAAATTAAAGCTTAAGTTTGACCAATGGTTAACGATCTTTTGATAACACAACTGCGTCTTCATTCATTTGATGGGTGTAATCGCTTTATTGTCGTTCCTAGAGTTATTCGAATTTAATCATAAATTATACTCAATGAAAACGTTTGCCAAGGATGTCCCTCGCCTTCTGTCAAAATATTGTGGCCATTATTTCTCATCCAACATTAGTCAGGTCACGGTCTGTGGAAAATCAAGTTTCCTTTATTCCTTTTATAAAAATTATTTTACTTTCAATTTTTAATTCAAACCTAAACGTTCACTTATTTCGGTGATATACAATTATCTGAAACTCTTTTCCAAGTAAATAATGAAATTATAAAGAAATCGTAAGTACCTTGCCATGCATGTCTGGCATTTAGGTCAATAATCATTCTATTATGACTTATCATCGTCGGATTACCTAAGTGAATTGGCGAAAGAGCAATTCCCACTTAGATACCATAAAAGAAGATGATTTTATATGCACTGCTCTGCCGATATTATTTCGAACGATGTGTCTACGCACTGACACAAAACGTGAATTATACATTCGTGACTGTTGATGTTAATAAATGAAATTTAATTAGCAGAAAAAAGTGATACGCAAGTGATTTTACATTGCCTACTTTATAATGTGTATCGGTAAATATCAGAAACCAATAAGCATATACTTATGGCGAAGGAAGTATAATTGTTCTGTGCCACATTATTTCTTACTTTTGAACTTCTTGTGACATAAACGGAATGACACATGCAAATTTTAATTATAATATTTTTAGATTAAACCGAAGTATTTCAACATTTTTGACAATGGGGTTGTTCACGCAAAACTATTGTAGATGGCGCTGCTGTTCTAATCGTCCGGGAGAGAGCCAATCAAAATGCATCTAGCGGAATGGAAGGTTTTTAAACTTTGGCGGGAGTTTGATTCATAGATCTTGGATTCAGAGACCAACCAATCAGAGAGAGATACCTCCATTGCCGCTAGCGCTGCGGGTGAGAGCATATGGCAGTGAACAACCCCATTGCATATAAATTAACTTGGGCATGTTTTTAAAAGACACGGGTTTGTTCGTAAGATTATTTCTTGCGTCTTTCTACGCGAGACCGCTGCCCTGAAGGGTTAGATGAAACGGTGAAAGGCTGCATTACCTCATACAATGAGCTTAAGCGTGGACTCTTAATATTATGCAATGGAAATACTCTCTCACGGCGTATCTTCGAAATATTCTTGCAGAAGACATCATTATTTAGAGTGACTTTTAAATAAATGTCCGATCTTTTTGCCTTGATATACATATATTATCTGTAAATTAAACATGACATACAACCATTTGACTGTGAACGAGACAAAAATATATTTAATTGACGCTTACTTTACCACTAAAAACATCGAGACTAGAAAAATACAATAATAACGTACAGTATACTTGGTCACAGAGAAATGATTTCTTACTGTTTCTGAAAGGTTGCAGTTGTTGCAACCTGCGATGCAGTTGTGGTTATTCAACTATTTAAAAAATAATCAAGTCAGAAAAATAGAGTTCTTACATTTGATAATTGTTCGCGTCATTGTTCTTGAATCTCTCGAAGAAGTTGTACTTTCACAAATTGTAACTGAGTTTCAGATTATTTTAGTCACCGATTCATTACCTACACCGAGTTTACTGAGAATCTGGGAGAGATTATAGTGAGATGAAATCGGTGTCATATCATTGATGTCCATTCTATATTATTTTGTGACCCTGAAAAGGGTCTTTGTCTTGACTCTTGACGAGCACTGTCTATAAGTCATGTACCGAAGGGCCTTTTTAGGAATAATTGCACCGTCATTGCAATTACATTCCGTAATGTTACAAATGGCAAGGACATTCATCGCCTAGACGACACATTAGACACTTTATTTCGAAACTTTGTGTCAAAAAAATTATTTCAAAACAATATGAGAAATCATGTCTGTTGAATATTTCGAACATTTTATTTTGAAACATATGTATTTGCCAACCTACCTCCTCCCCCTTAAAAAGTGATTTGCAGTCAGCAAGTAATATTTTGTACAGAGATTTTAAATAGAGGGAACAAATTGATTCCCCGAAAAATAAAAATAAATGTTTTCACTCAAAAATTATGTTGAGAATGAGGTCGGTCCTTTTAGAATTTGTCTTCTATTGCATTTATCAGTTCTGTTCAATTCATTTTTATTTCCAAAAAACATATCTTTTTACAGTTCATGTTAAAGACTCTTAACGTTGACAACGTTTCATTAGAGTATATGGAAAATATATTAAACACTTTAAATTAATTAATCTATCTACATGTTTGCACTTTCATTAATTACTTAAAAAATAATAATAAGGTGGCGTGTACAATTTTATTATTCTAATTTGTCTAGCATATCAATATTTCTGTTCTGAAAATTAAGTCCGTGCCGGTTTGAAAGACCAAGTAATGCTATTTTAATTACTAGTTTGAAGGATCTAATTAATTATCTTATTGTAGTCTCAATAAAATGCAAGCTAACAATTGTCAGAATAGCACATGTGCAATACTCCCATGTAGGGAGGAGTTCAAAGTGAATGATTAAGTGCATTGTGGGCATATTGGTCAGGGTTTAATTTCTCACCCATTTAAAATCTCTGCGTAAAAAATCACGACAACTCTCCTAGTGGTGGTGGCTCAATTGACAAAGTTGCCAATGCATGCCTCGGGGAGCGTATCTGCAGAAAAACAATTACTGCTATTGACTCCATACGTCTATCAAAGTGACTTGCTGTTTCGATGAATAAAATGTTGTCTTTCTTGTTTTCAACAGGAGCTGGGGCGGAACACAAACCAACCTGAATTACACACTATCTCCACATATTATTTTGATGGCCAAGGAAAAGCACTACGACCGATGGTTGCCATATTGATGGCAAGAGCTATAAACTACCACATGTATAAGGAAAAAAGGTGAGTTCAGTAGGGGTCAATGAAAATTTACAAGGGTCAATGTCTAATATTGCGGATTTTCCTTATTGCTGGACGGTACCTGGTTATTTCACAATGTGATTTCGCTTAAAATTATACGGGACACACCTCTTCAAACTAGGAAATGGCATCTCTATCGTATCTTAATACCTACGCATTAAATTATCTAGTGTGCCACATACCATACATTATAGCAAAGATTTATAGTGAAATAAAAATGCAAGTGTGTAATTTGAATTCTGTTTTGTTTAGTGGATTATTAGCGTCACAACGGCAAGTTGCGATGATTTCCGAGATGATCCATTCAGCCTCCCTGATCCACGACGATGTCATAGACCAGTCGGACTTCCGTCGGGGAAAGCCAAGTGTCAACGTCTTATGGAATCATAAGAAGGTACGAACATTATTTCCTGAATGGCCACCATACATTAGTCAAATGCAGTCAGTGATTTCATCGTTTGGAATATATTGTTTTGGACCAAACCAGTGGTTAAGGATCTTTTTATTTGAGTTTTAGAAATGAATGCAAATGGAATTAATTTTTAAGTACACATATTTATATATGTCACAAAACGTTGGTTCAAATACATTTTTCGGTGCATAATTTTCTTGAACTATCATTTATTCACAATGTGCCATTTTCTTTGTGCATGATGAGAAATCTTCTTCTGCATCTTCATTCTCAATCTACTTACTAATTGTTTTAGTTATGTCATGCCTTCGTTCATATAGATTACTTTAACTTGTTTCTAATTAATCAGCATTCATCATGATGGTTATACTTCTAAAAGGTCACTAGGCGAACGATTTCGGTCTACATATCTCATCAAAAACGTGCTGTGCACATCGTAATTAATTGTAAACAATATTATATAAAACTATTTTTTTGGGACGGGTTATTAGCCCAGCACGGAACTGAATGATCTGTTGTTAAAATTTTTATGACATTCAAAAGTTTTGATAATCTCGTCTAACCAGTTGCTGATCAACGGTTTTATATCCTATACTTACACCTTGTTAAGCTTCTCCTGTCAATTGGCACAATTCACTTTCTACCTTCGTCATAAGCAGGAATGTCAAGCGAAGAAGTATTCACTTACAATTTTATTTCGGCAAGTAAATGGACATCAGAGTTTTTAAATGTCGCCTCGATCCTTAGGCTTTTGATTTACTTGTAGTGATGTGAGTGGGGGCGTAATTTAGGATATAAATCTTTTAGCAGAGTGGTTATCCGCAAGTGAAATTGTAGGACAAAACGTCTGGGTAAGAGTTCAGTTTTGTTCGGATCGTAGCCTGTTCGAATGATGTAATAAAACGAACGCAATTTCTCAAGATTTTCTTCATCATACAAGGTGCTTATCCTTTATAGATTTGAAGGCGTAAAACGATTTCTAATTTGATAATGTCGAGCAAGTGCGGCTTTAGTTGACTTTTAAATTAAAACTTGACATTACTTTTATCGTTTAAATAAAAGAACGTTACTTGATAACAGTGCCGGTACCAATTTTACCCTTTTTGAGCGTCTCTAAAAGAAAGACGATCTTCGAATAAATTATCTGTCGAACAACTCAACTTTGAAACTTCTTATTGGCTGGTTTCGGACATTATTGACAAAAAAGCATATGTTCGACGCACATAAAATCAATATTTGCATGCGGTTGTAAAACTTGGCATTAACCTTTCTATAATGGCAATACTAAAGAAAACAGTCGAGCGTAGAATATCTTCTCATTCAGAGGCCGGATCATGTGAATACATCTTTTAAAAACATCAATGAATAATTACCATTTTGCCATGAATCGGTGTCTGGACCTAATTGCTCGCACGTAATTATGTTTGCTTATGATGTAATTACTTGGTGTCAATAAGGTAAGACAACGGGAGTGGATATTACACACCTTTGCCAATCATTTTTAATTGAATGGAAGTGAGCTACATTAATTGCAATTGCAAGACACACTAATACAAAGATTAATTAGAATTGCACCTCTTTTTTAAATATTTACTTCTACTTCCGGTTTAGAAATATTCTTAAAAAATACAATAAAAAACTTATTGGCATTGTCATCAGTTATCAATTTTCAACCGGATGTAGAATACGAGTGTTTTGGTCTACTTCCGGTTTTGCACCACTTCTCTGCGACACATAAAATGTGTCGTTGTCTTCTTTATGTTCTGCTAATTGGATACAAAGTATTTGCACATGAGTGGGAAAATCTTGGACTAGACCAATTCATTTTGAATGAGTAGTAGCGAAAGAATCCCGGCACCTCCACTTATGAATACGTAACTGAAAGTGTTCATATCTTACTTTTCCGCACTGTGGGATTACTACTGAATTTACCTTCCTAGATAATAATTATCAAACTGACGGAATGTTAGCAAAAGAAAGCGTTAAAAGTCCCATTGGTGTTAGAAGGTCAATCATTTTGAAAGGTCACACACTATCTAAGGAGTGCTGCGGTCATAGAGGTGAAGACAAGATTTTTAACGCTTAATGGTGGATGTGTGTTCCTATTGTTTTCTCCGAAATTATTTTTTTATCACGTTTCCCATGTTTTTTGTTGTAATAAAAAAATTATCCCATGGCGTTCTAATATTTCCCTACTTGGCTCTCTAACACTTGCATTTTTTATGCAAGTGATCGTAAAATGTACTGCTGTTTTCCGGATGGCTTTTTGCGTAATACAGCTATTATTTTTTTATATTCTGTTTCTACAATTTCTGTAAAGAAATAATTTTTACGTTAATAATTATCAATATGACGCTGACGTTTTTTTATATGTATAGACCGTATTAAATTTGAACAATTGCATTACGTTAAAAATAAAAATGCAACATACTAGATAACGTGCTGCAATATTCTATGCATATTATTGGGCTAGATAAAACGAAACCTGATATCCAATGTAGATTTCCGAAGGTGCTATTCATTTCGTAATAGATTTATAGCTTGACCGATTAACTCATTTCTGTCGAATATTACATAAAAAAGACACCACGAAACGAGTCGTCAATTACAAACATTTGACTGATGTTTCAATGTTCCAATACTCTTTAACAAAACTAAAGCCCAACCTTATTTATAAAAAAAATACCGTGCGTTGGTTATTTTATTGAAAACACCAGTCGTTGTGTATCTCATCTATAGACTTTCACTAGTTCACGTTTTCTAGCTATAAATTGCGTGGAATGAGTTTGAAACCAGAGTTTGGTCGGTCATCTCGTTGACAGTATTCGATTCCCCGATGGCCTGAAGGGATAAACAAGCATAATTACTAGGGCAAATACCTCTGTCATACCTTAGAATGGTACTACACCTGCTTCCATCACTGTGATTAAATAGTTCCATAGCTCCATCACCCCGAGTGAAAGTCTTTCCTAACCTAGCATCTATACTTCGTAGTCTTCGGCATTCGTAACATATGTATATTAATAAATTAATATTTTTTTCGTACTCATCACAATGTGTTTTATAAATTAGATTGATCTAGTCTATTGTTTTCTGGGTTAAATTATGTTACTCTGCATGTGTTTGTTTTTTTTATTTCAATAGGTCATTACAAACATTGCTCGTTTTCCTTTTTTTCTTATTCACACTAACATGTTCATTTACAAACAAATACAATCATTTAGAATACTGGACCATTGTTACAAGAACTTGTTAGAATCCACTAATCTCTGTGTATTTACGTAATTGTATGTGCGAATTAATCGAAGACACAGGTGGGAAATAATTTTGTAAATGAAATAGTTTTATTTTAAACTCTAATATTGCAATGTTTTGAAATAAAAAAGTTGTGGGAGTCTTAATTATATGTGGTCTATGTTTAAGTGTTTGTGAAAATAATGTTTTGTAATTGCTGCATTTTCGTTAGATAATTACCAAAATGTGCAGTTCTTTTTTACAATCACCTGAAGTGTAACAGCTAAGCGAGCGTGTCATTTCAACTAGAATGATATTCACGTCAGTTTCCTTTTTGCATACGTACTACGCATGTGCAGGTCACAAAATTGAACCAACAGACTAAAGTTGAATTCTTTTTGATAGCGACACGTCAATAATTTTTGAAGTGAACCAGTTGAAAAGCTCAAATTTAGTTGAAATTCACATTTTATTATCATGATAGCTTTCAGAACCCAATTTCACAAAATGCCGTCCGTTTTGTGCACATTATTTAATAAACAAAATGCACGCTAAAATAAATATAATAAACAAATTAAATTAAAAATAAAATAAAATTTAATAGCCTGACGAACCGCATTTTTCTGAAGGTTATTCACATTTTCCAATACAACCGTGCAAGGACAATGCATCTGCATCGATGATCTTGACGCCTAGATCACGCTGCATGCATTGTTTTTCTTTATCTTTCACTTGATAAATTAAGAGTCACTAGGTGCTTGCTTGCGTCCCACCCTCTAAGTGAGATTCATCAATATTGGCACATTGATTAATCATGTAGCGTTTAAACAAGGCCAAGATTGTTCAGGTATGGTCGTGAAACGGCTCGGTTGATTTCCGCCCTATGCCATATTCAAATCCGTTCACAGACGTGCTTTCATTAATTTCTTCAAAGAGAATACACTTACATGCCTGAAGGTACTCATTTAAAAAATCATATGTGATCTAGTTACTCTATAATAAGTACCACAAAATATTTTTTTCATTGAGATTAACAAATAACAATGCACAAAGAAAGTATACATGAGATTGCTAGAGCCAGCCAAATGTAAGCCACAACTAAAATGAGACAGAGATAATTGGATGATGTATAGTAACCGATCTGGAGCCATCCCACTCCGGAGGTTCCGGGTTCGGTTCCCGCGACCGTCCTTCCTAGAGGTTTTCTCGTGGTTTCCCTCACTCGAGAAGCAAATGCTGGGAAGGTTCCCAACTCATTGGCCACGACCGCCTTCTTCCCACCGTTCGTCCTTATCTATCCTTCTTGATCGTGTACATATCATGTTCATAGTTATTAATTTGTCGCCAATTGGTTAAGTTGCAAAACAGTGCGACGTTAAACACCACTAAAATGAAATAAAAAAAAACATGTTACTATAGATTCAATACTTATTTTAAATATAAAAGTCGTTGAAAATAAAAATTCTCAAAATATTCGAATACCCTAGTGGGGAGCATGGTTTTCCGTAAGAGCTCACGAACTTTTTTTATATTGAAAATATTGAAATATATATATATTGAAAAGTTTAGAAATAACATTCATTCACAGTGTGTCATTCTCTTTTGGGGAGCTGTCAACAAATCGACATCCTTGACTACGAATTGACTGATTGATTGATCATTTTCAAATGTTGAAACTGTGAAGTAAGAATGCCTAGAAGACATGCCTAGATGCACGCAGCTAGGCAGCTTAGAAATCTTCACGACGCGTTTTGAAATTCAGTCGGAGCAGCATAACTCCTCCTCTCTTTTGCTACTTGCATTCATAACACAGATTCCTGCATTATGTTAAATTCAAATGTAACTTATTATTAATTGCTCACATGATTCATGATTGAGTGACATCTCGATCTGTCCGGATACTGATTGTTGAATACACATTCCTGTCAATTATTTACTTTTGCAATACCAATCAAAATTCAGTTATCTCATTGTGAATAGATATTATCTCACTGTGCATAGCTTCCATTTACATCCTATTGTATAGTACAGTCTAATTGTTATTCTTTTGACACCCATGATGCATTTGTCATCTCTAATTGTCTTACCTCATACGGTGAAGTTGTCAATACCTCTGATGAAGATGTTTCTAATAATTGCATAACGTTGCACATATCCTGGACTGCAACTTGGCTTTGTTGATGTCTAGTGAGCGAAGCTAGGTGCATCTGTGCGACCAAACAACAACATCGTTGCACATCATCCGTTTAAGTGCAACTTAGTATAATTTACATCACATATGTACACTTCAGTTGCCACTTAAAGAAAGTTGTTTAGGTAAAATACAGTTTTGTAATTCTTCTATTTTTAAAACATGTATTCTGATGTAATTTGTCCTATTGTTGAACAGACAATATTGAATTCTTGCACGATCTGATTATTTGTATTGGTAGAAATTTTTTATTTTTCACTCATTTGGTTTTAATTACTTATTAGTTAATTATCGAAGACCTATTATAAAATCCATGAAATGTAAATATGCTCACTTCTACGGAACTGTTTGCAATTAGACAAATTCCATTTGTTATTTTCTTCTTCCTAAACACGAACAGCTATAAAAATAGTGAGTGCTCTCTACAAATATTGACCCATTTTAATTGCCGTTTTAGAACAGTAACATGCAGAATAAATAATTAATAATCAATATGAATCTATTAACACACTGGTGCTAATATTATACGTCCGGGGGTGGATAGGGAAAGTGATAATGCAATAAATGCAACCAGTTAAAACAGCCTGTTATGACTTATTTGAGTGCATGGATTACAAAATGTTATCTCTTCTTCTTCACCTACTTTTTTCATATGGTAATGCTCAACAACAACGTTTTACTCATTTCTCCATTAGCGGAAAGTTGCATAATTTCTAATAGAAGAGTAATGCACTATTTACTTATTACAATAGATTGAACTATACACATATCTAGACTTTTAACTCGGTGTCTTTGGCGAGACGAAAATGACGTCACTCTAAAGTCTCTAGCCATATGCAAACTCTTTCCTACTCTATCTAGGTGTTATTTGCCTAACATGTGTATGTGAGAGAAAGTATAAACTACAAACGCCGCCAACTAAATTACGTTTAGCACTATGTTAAAAGCACAATCCATTAAAGATGTTTTAACAATAAATGGTCAATTATTCTCTGTGGTGAGATATGATTAAATCAGATGTTTTTCGTATTTTTCTACGTTGTGATGAAGTTTTTATACATTATTTATCGATCGGGCGGCAAAATATATTCTCTGTACGAAATTTTGTCAAATAAAGCGAAGTAAATATTGGTACGATTTGTAATAGGGAGAGTCACTTTCAATTTTTGCAATTCGAGATCTAGTTTTTCTTGAAAATTTCCAAAGTTTACTCTTCGAACGCAAACAATTTTAGAACTTATTCAAATTTGCTCTCTGAAAAGCAAACAATCGATAATATTTTATCATAATAGGTAAATATTTCCTCGGAATCTTATAACACATAATACTTTTTGCATTTCTTCCTGATTCCACGCAATATTAACAGATATGTTTTATGTAGGTAATTTGAAGAGGAAGTCAAATGCTCGATTCGTATTCAATGCCGTGCTGTTTTTCTTCTGTGGAACAAAAACGTGTGAAACAATTCTCTGCGTTTATTGTATTATTTCATTACGCATCTGCCTCCTCATAGTCACATTTTAATGGCAAATTGGTCAGAAAACCTCAGTATGTCTGCTGCCGGGAGAAAATAATATCAAGCTAATACTACAGCTGGCCAATAGAGAAGAAAGGTGCGCTACTTATAAAACACACACACACAACATATTTACTCCTAAATTATTGGGGATATTGAAATGAAACCAGTAACTACGACTCTATTAGAAAGCTCTAGTTTTCGCTTGTTTATAAGATTATGATTGTGTCGGATTTAAAAACTAACAAAGAAAGAACATCTTCCAACAATTGCCCTAGTTTGTATAATATTCAGAAAATGTGAATGAACGGACCTGCAACCTGTTACGTTTCATACCAACTGTTCATACAATTTCGAATTTTTACGAATGAGTTGTAAAAAAAAGTGACTATCCTTCTATGGCATTGACATCTTTAATAACTTATTGCCGTCTCTTTTGTCTAGTGACATATAGTAGCCATGCTTTCTTGTACAATCAACATTGTTATGAGATGGTTATTACCAATTTCCATTTGAATTTTCTGAGGTAAGGCTGTATGTTTTGAACTGAAGGACATAGTTCTTCTTTCATAGTATCTGTTTTTTAAAGATTCTATTTTTTCTTCCGTAAACCAAGGCCGGAAAGTCATCTCCTACCCATCGTTAAATGCATTCCATACTAAGGGCATTATTAAGGGTAGCCCTTGAGTTCAGATAATTCGTGGCTAGTGGTAAAAGAAAACTTGTTGATGCCTCCAGCAACTGACATTCTTGTGCACCAAATTGTTCGACCCATCATCATAAAGGAACTGTTTTGTACCTTTCTAAAACATCCATCGAATGCATTTCTCGACGTTTGTGTTCATTATGTTTTATAACAGGCACTCACTAATATCGGACCGAATTTAATGGGCGTAATCTTGAAATCAAATCACGCGAGTTCTGCTTCTGAGCACTTGACTTGACTTGATGATATCTTTCCGAGACGAAGCGAAGTGAGAATGCATTAGTTGAGAGTTGCGTAATGAAAGTATCATCGGCATTTTATTAAATTAGTCCATTGTACTCGGATCACACTACATGGTTATGATTTTCTTTTCTTCCAGGTTGCAATGGCTGGTGACTTTATCTTGGCTGTAGCGTCCATGATGATTGCAAGATTACGAGACAACGATGTTACGATAACTTTGAGTCAGGTAAGCCGTTTGCAATTATCTATCATCTAAGACAATACCATTTCTACGACCAATGCGCTCTTAGAAGGTCACATCAACTGCCTTAATCCAACAAGAACTGATAATTATTGATAATTATTAAATGTTGTGTTTTGCCCTCTTGAATTTTGCTTTATTTTATTAGGTACTCAATTGTAAAAAGAACCTATTTCATCTGTAACGTCAAGTTTCACTGTGATATTATTTTTAAATTTTAAATTTTAATCTATAATTTAAAGATATTTGTATTTTCTGTGCTTATAAAATCTGTACCACGTTGAGAGAAGGGGGTTAATCTGCATCATAGGCACAATTTTTTGGATGTATTTATACATTTTTACTTCTTTACGTGGTCTAATTATATTGCTAGAAGCAAAAAAGCTCAACTAATCAGCTTTTGGTTGACCGAACTTAAATGTGAAGCGAAACGTAAAAGACTAAACGTAAACGTAAAAGCTTGAAACGTAAAAGCTGTTTGCATATAAACAGCAAGGAAGCCCATAAATGTATATGCAAACCCCATATCGCGTGCTACAGAGTACTGATAGTGGTTTATATTTGACTTGCATTTGTTAATAATGTTAAAGAGGGCGATCGATTTTGCTGCTTGTTGCAGACACTTTTTTTGATACGATTGGGGAAGAAACGGATGGATGAAATACAATTAAATTTTAATCACGAATAGACTATACTAACTTAGGGCTGTTACTTGGTACATTTTTTTTTATTTATTCGTTAATTAGTGATAATTGGTTGATTTTTTTATATAGAAATGAGCTATTTACTTTTCTCGCTGCGCGCCTAGAATGAATTTAAAAAATGTGCCAATCATATCAGGACATCCATTTCTAACACGCTTGTAATTTGACATCAATTGGTTCGTGGTTTGGTCTCCAATCGTTACTGATTAGTGATTGGTCATAGCTTTGCGCGGTTTTGTTGCCAAATCAGCGACTATTAAACAAGGCACGAAGTAAAATTTAAAAAAAAAATAATATCAATCAGACTGATCATGTGAATATCCTAACAGAGATACACCACTTATGAAACATTGTATCATTCTCAGTTTGCTCTAACTAACGGCTTAGCGACACAAAATAAAATAAAATAAACAGAATACAAATAAAATGAGTGAGAGAAATGGAGATGACGGTGACGAAATAGTAGGTGTAACTAGATGGATACCAATCAATAATCATCAATGCAATGATGGATGTGCTGATTGGAAACCATACTTTTGCACTGGATTTAACTTTATTCTCCCAAATGCAAGTCTACAAATAAATTTACCTCTGCTCTATTTTCACTCATAAAATGTCTAGTTCTGCTGTAATAACTATTTACATAATCTTAACCACACACTGTATAATGACTTATAATATAATATGTACCTACTTTAGGCATGCTTTCCCTATTACCCTAAAATAAGATAACATCATATTACGAATCATATTATCATATTATTGATGTCCTCTAGGGCCCATACACTGTAATAAATAACATATTATTGTAATGTAAAATGCTAATGAAACAATTGAAAATATTGAAATAGATAAAAAAAAAAAAAAACAGCATCCGAACACGCCCAGAATTACTTTTTTCCAAACTTAAAATGAAATTTTTTACTGATGTGTTAATTTGTTTTCCGAAGAAAGGATAAATATAAATTAGTAAATACTAAATTACATATTTATTTAAGATTTGAAGGTTTCCTTAGATCAAATATTATACCTATTTACTTTTAAAAAATCTTCACTCTGATTTCAACACTCATAAGAGATGTAATTTTAACAAATATTTATACAATTGATTTGAAAGACAATAGGTATGGTTCTTTGGTATTTTTTCGTTTGTTGATGACTTCATTGTCATGCAACTTGTTATGGGGGACCGACAAGTTAGAGCCTGTGTAGTGTGTACGTTAACAAGCTAGTTGTTAGCTATTTTATAAAGATACTTTTTTCTTCGGGCCCCTTTTACTTAAAATTGTCAGTCGTTAAACATGGGAAACGACTTATATTGAGAAGATTAGTAGAATTTGTTTGATAAAGGAAGTGACGTGGTTTGATCACTTCATTCGGGAGACCCATGATGTAATGTATGTTGTACACCCACTCCACTTTCCGTGGTTTTCCATAATCTCGAAGCAATTATGTCCATGATTAATAATATTGACCCTAAATTAAATACTTGACCTCTGGAGATGGTAGGAATACCTTCTCTTCGACATCTTCCATTCTTCTTTAAAACGCACGCGATTATATGATACTGAACCAATAGAATTTAGAATGTAGGCATACCTTCTAAACTTTTCCTCAATCTCGAAGCAAGCATTATCGAAGATACGGTACAAAATGTTCAGGAAAATACCAAGATGCTCATTCGGTCCAAAATGTTCAGGGAAATACCAAGTGCTCATTCGGTCCAAAATGTTCAGGAAAATACCAAGATGCTCATTCGGTCCAAAATGTTCAGGGAAATACCAAGTGCTCATTCGGTCCAAAATGTTCAGGGAAATACCAAGTGCTCATTCGGTCCAAAATGTTCAGGGAAATACCAAGTGCTCATTCGGTCCAAAATGTTCAGGGAAATACCAAGTGCTCATTCGGTCCAAAATGTTCAGGAAAATACCAAGATGCTCATTCGGTCCAAAATGTTCAGGGAAATACCAAGTGCTCATTCGGTCCAAAATGTTCAGGAAAATACCAAGTGCTCATTCGGTCCAAAATGTTCAGGGAAATACCAAGTGCTCATTCGGTCCAAAATGTTCAGGGAAATACCAAGTGCTCATTCGGTCCAAAATGTTCAGAAAATAACAAGATACTCATTCATGCTGTCACTTTGACTTCATTGAACTAAAATATGTATTATAAAATTGAAACTGTTCACTTGAATTCTATAGTGTTGGTATTAAACATTCCTTCCTATAGTTTGTATATTTTAGTATTCTATTAGAAGACAATTATTATAATTATTTCGCAACTTACATAAATAATAATCCTTCGCCCGGTTCCATAGTTGGGTCTGGGGGTGGACGACACCAAGATGTCGTGCTCTAGGGCCTCGGACTAGAGAGCCTCCTCGGACTCCTGAGCCAGCTGGCCAAGCTTGGCTCTAATACAAAAAAAAATTAACTATGTTTGATGATTGATTGGGCTACAACATGATCAACTGTTCATACATACATCAACTTAATGTTTAACATAATCATAATATATCAAATACACAAGTATATATAAGTTAAGTTATAAAGCACATGGCATATTCTGGAAACTGTCCAGCTGAGTCCACATAGACCGATTTTGCATTTTCCGTTTTTTTTTACCATCAGCATTCACCATTCGAGAAACTGCTCACGGCAGACTTGTGATTGGTTTATAGTAAAAAAACGCAAAAACGGCTCTGTGGACACAGCTATATACTTATTATAGCCCATTTTTCGAGTATTTTGGTAAGAGTTGTTTTCTGATATGTCGTGGAATAATGCATTTTCGAATTTCTCAGGTGGTGACGGACCTCGTACAAGGAGAGTTCATGCAGCTCGGCTCCAAGGAGACAGAAAACGAAAGATTTGCTCACTACCTGACCAAAACATATCGCAAGACGGCCAGTCTTGTAGCCAACTCCGTCAAAGCAGTAAGCCCCAATTCAAGTTTCCCAAATATAGTAGCAATTGACGAATATATAGCATAATACCTATTCGTAAGTTAGGTGACTAATCATCTGTCAACTGCTTTGTTTCATATTTTACAATTTGAAAGACATTTTCTCCTGCTTTTTAATTATGTTATTGTTAATTGTTCACAACTATTACATAATGTAACTTTATTGATTATTGACTTTATACAGCAATTTGGATTAACGACAAATAAATATGTAAATGAAGTATAATATGTCTCATCATAGTGTAAAGCAATCTACGATAATAATTTGGGCCTCTAATCTGAAGATGAAAATACAAAACAAGTGCCGAGCGGTCGGTATGTTGTCATCTCGTTTCTTATACTTAAAATACGCAATTACATTTTAAATACATTTTCAATACGTGAGTTCAGATTACATACATACATCCACTTTTACCCACTACAAGACAGATGCACTGCAAATTGCCCACCAATTATAATTATTATTCATATTAAAATAAAATGTATATTTACATAACACATTGTTAGTATTATGGTGGTTTTGTCACGCAAGTAACACATTCATATTTAATTAAAAATTAACTAAGTATAGATACAAATGTACCTACGTCCAGTAAATTCCTCATTACCCAAGTTTGATATTCAAATGTGGTCGATTAAAGTGTTAAAACTGCATACCTAAAGTACATTTTATTTGATAAATTTAATTTTTGCTGTACTTTCCGAGCTTAAGTTATAAAACCAAATAAAACCAAACACCCTTTGATTCTTTATATTTGTCTCAACATATAATTAATGTACATTTTTCGGTGTACTGATCAAACAATACAAAATAATTATTGTTGCCGGTGTCTGATTCCTTATTGTGGCATTCCAGACGGCGATGCTAGCTGGTGCTGACGAACAACTAGCAGAAGTAGCATTCCAGTATGGTCGGAACGTTGGCTTGGCGTTCCAGCTGGTTGACGATCTACTCGACTTCGTTTCGTCATCGGCACAGATGGGCAAACCAACAGCAGCCGATCTTAAACTTGGATTAGCAACGGCACCGGTGTTATTTGCATGTGAAAAGGTTTGTATTTGATAATAGAATCTAAAGCTAAAAGCCTCTGAAACTTGGATCAATTGCCTGCTTGGATTGTGTAACGCTATGAAATGTAGGTAGGTCCTTCTTCGTCAATGCAATGTGCTCTTTGGTAGGACTCGATCTTAGCCGTAGTTGGTAATCTTGACTGTTAACCCTTTAACTAGTGACTTGATGCTCACCTGTCAGAGTGAGTTAATTTGAAGGTAAAAGTTATATCTATTTAGTATTTCATTTCCTTTTTGGGATGAGTAAGGAAGCTGATTTCTTATGAAACACAAAAAAATACATTTATTTGCTGGTATATCAAAAAGAAAATTCTGAACAAAATCTAATTTTTCTTCAATAATCATGTTGAATAAGTCAAACATACGAGATAAGGGCATACCAGTTAACATATTTTTTTATTTACACGTACGAGGTACGGTCATACTAGTTAAAGAGTTAAATTGTTAATATTTTTTGTGACTCTCCTATTGCTGCAAACAGAGCAAGCTTTAGCTGGCTCAGGAGTAAGCTATGTACTTCAACGTCTGAGCCCCGGGTTCGATTACCGTGACTGACTTTCCTGACAAGCTTTTTCGTGTTTTCTCTTCGTTGAGGGGTAAATCCTGGGAAGGTTCCTTACTATTGGCAATGACTGCCTTATTCCAACCTTGAGTCATTCAATTTCTTAACAATCATCAGCCAATCTTCTTCATAATCATTCATCCATCACCATTAACCTAGTTGCAGAACCGTGCGATGTTAAGCCCTTTATTTTAAAAATATGCAAATTTTACAACTGGGATACTTTCCATCTCTTTTTAGGCATGACTTTCTTTCCCACCATAATTCTTACTCGTATGTAATCAATCCTGATGACAATACTAATCATGCACCAAAGTATGTAGTGACAGAGTCCCTAAAGTGATTTGGAAGGCTTAAATTGTTACCTTTGACTTGTGTTTGCTAAATGTAACTAGGTTAGAACCTCGTCTTGTCTTATACTAATAGAATTCCATATTCATCATCTATCTTGTAAACAACCTTTGTGACACATATGTATATGTATGATGCTTTTACCACATTCACAAACAATGGGTAGATAAAGTACTAGCTCCACCACAAGCATCCTGCTGAAATAACATCTTTGCTAATTGTTACTCTTTTCCATATCATTCCAATCCATTTCAAGTTTGAAAACAAAGAACACTTCAGAGTTCAATTGTGTTGAATGATGAAAAAGAATAGTTTCAAGTTTTTTTTAATTTATTTGGGTATATAGGTGATTTGAACAAACTGTTCTAGATGCAATCAGTAAATAAATAAATCAAGTTACGGTTACATTTCAATGTAATTTTTTTATGATGATGAGGAGATGATGATTGTGATGTGATGATGATGATGTTGATGAATGATGATTGATGATGGTGGTAAAAAAGTAGACATGGTGTTGAAGAAAGGAGTGAAATAACTGAATTACATCCTAATTGACTGACAAACAAACTGATTGACAGTTGAGGGGCCGGGAGCATGCACAAGACAAATCGAGTTGACTGGTTTCTGATGGACTCTACGCTGATGATCTGCTGGAGTCTTACAGCCTCATGCTCAAATCTAGTTGCGTCCGCAAGTCCATACTTGCAGACGCAACTCCTGCTATCTGTATGATATTCAGTCTTGGGTAGTAACGTAACGAAAGTAACGCATTACTGTAACGAAATTACTTTTTTGGGTAACGAGCCAGTAATTTCATTACAAATTTTTTGAAGTAACGCCCGAGTAATTTCACTACTTTTTTCCAAGTAATTTGAGGTTAGTAACGCGTTATACCCCGTCCCCACTACAAGTTTCAACTGCAGTTGAAAATCTCAATCGCAGTTGAAAACCAGTGTGAACTGAACGCGATCGAGTTCAACTGCAGTTGAAATCTCAATTTAGTTCTAGAAAGGCAGTTGAGATCTCAACTGCAGTTGAGGTCAACCGCGGTTGAAACTGTAGTGAGAACGGGGTATTACAAATTGCCGCGCCCCCACTCTTGTTTTCGTACATCATTTCCAAGTTGTTGAACTAAATTAACGATGAGTAAGATGAATTTGAACCTGAATTGATATTCCTTTTTCTTTTGGACGTTTTTTTAAATTATAACCACCTAGAATCGCCTTGTAAAATAATGTCAAATGGATATTTTCACTAAAATGTCATGAGAATCCCACTGCATGCTGGTTGTAGGATAGGCGCCATTTGCATTATTTTGTGTCGTGTACATATCGGAAATCACGGAAAATTTCAAAGTAATTTCGTTACTATTTTTCATGAAATGTAAAGTTATTTCATTACTTCTTAATAATGGTAACGGTAAAGTAATTTTACTACATTTTAACCCATGTAATTTGTAACGTAATTTCATTACTTTTTAAAAGTAATTTACCCAAGTCTGATGATATTCAATGCATTTGCGGACGCAAGTCCCCCGAGTTGCGTCAGTAACACTCTTTCAGCATGAGGTTGTTATTGTGTATTTATTTCTAATATGCAAAGGTATATTAAATACCAATTAAGTTATTAGTACAAAGCATTCACATATTATGCTCCTCTATTGTTATGACCAACCTACTGAAAGGGGACCTAAAGGCCAACCAATCTGAAAATAT
This sequence comes from Leuctra nigra, assembly GCA_934045905.1. Lineage (NCBI taxonomy): Eukaryota > Metazoa > Arthropoda > Insecta > Plecoptera > Leuctridae > Leuctra > Leuctra nigra. The sequence continues at coordinate 30,589,109 of OW203763.1, read as the reverse complement.
TTTCTCCGCTGCGGCAAATTGGCTTTGAAACGGACTGTAGTAAAAGTTTCGCACATATTAGTTGCAGGCGCTTACTATTTCATTGTCTATTTTCAGTACCCGGAGTTGAACCCCATGATCATGCGGAGGTTCCAAGAGCCCGGCGATGTCGAGCGAGCGTTCGAACTCGTGCACAAGTCCCAGGGCTTGGAGCAGACACAATTCCTCGCACGGAAGCACTGTCTAGAAGCCGTCCGCCACGCCAACGAGCTAGCCGACTCGCCGTATCAGAAGGGGTTGCAAGTCGTCAGCAATCTTGTCATTAATCGCATGAAGTGACGGAGGGTTGTCGCTGGTTCTAGACGATTAGATCACTGCGTCAAGTTGTATATATTGTAAGTCTGAACGGTAAACGAATATATAAAAAAAAATTATATATATTCCTTTCAGAATACAGAAATTCTGTAATGATACTCTAATCATAAATGGGCAAGTCTTTAATTATAAATTATAATATATCAGTATTTTATCGAGATATTATTTAACTGGTTCAGGTGTACATATTTTATTACCAATTCAATTACAATGCAAAGATTGCAGCTAAGTGAACACTCAGATTACCTACATTCTCTAATCAGTAATATGAAATATGAAATATGTTTCATATCTTAAAGGTGCTGCAAATATACCGGCAAAGAAAGATTGTAAAATAATATTACACTCAATCAATATAAATTAAATAATCTTTATACATGTTAATATGAAGGTAATAACCACTGTATTATGAACTAAGCAGATGACGGGACTAAAGTAATGCTTAGAAAATGTCAATTCAATGTCCCAATTATAGATAACAGTATATATGAGCATATACGTGCTTAATTAATCTAGTTTCCTCTTATTGCCTACTGTTACTTATAATTTGGGTCAATCTTGACTGAATTGCGCAAAGGCATAACGATTGAATCAAGTAATCTAACTTTATCCCAAATATATGTAAATAATGTGTATGTATGTATGTATGTATGTATGTATAACTCTTTATTAAATATTATGTAGAATACCTTTTGTTACTGATATAAATATATACATATATTATATATTTAACATTCGTATAGGAATTCCATTCAATCATCTGTTCGTAGTATTACTGTGCTGCTCAATGGTAGATGATAATATTAGTATATTCTCTGTTAAAACTTCACTTGTTGATTATATTATTAAAGATAATGAATATTTTATGAATGCTGAATGTTAGAAGATAAAGTATTTTTGATAAGATCTGGGCATTGATGGAGAACTGAGGTAGTTGAAATGTACTTAATTTTAAGACTTATTTGTCACGATTAATCAAAATGTGTTGCTCTTGCTCATGAGGTTGTAAAAACGTTGAATACATACATCAGATGTTCGAATTACATTGAGAAGGATTTATTTTGATTTTTTTATCAAGCAAATAGTATGCATTCATGTTGAACTAAAAAAATCTTCTGTCAAGATTGAAAGATATAAAAAAAAATTATGTGTTTTCGACTAATTGAACAACAAAATTTAAACAATAAAAAATGTTTGCCAATTTATAAAATATCTTTTGTGTAATTTGTGTGAATAACTTACAGAGAAAAGTCTTTCTTATTCTTAAACAAAGTAATTTGTAATTAAAAACATAGTGGCTGGCCACACGTTTATCAACTTTACCATTATTTTGTACAGTTAACATTAGTGGTTTAACATACATGTTTGGCCACTTGTCAATACATACTTTTCATGTTGTCTTCTTGCACTTAGGGCCCTGTATTAGTGCATAGAAATACATAGTTTCATATATGCAGTTAGCAAAATTGTAGCTTTCTTATGTTCTTGTAGTAATAGTATCTAATTTTACTTGTTATTGTTACCATGTTTATAACTAGAAATATTTAACAATTAATCTAGGGGCTATTGCAAGCTTTTCATGCAAACATTTTGAATTACTGTAAATAAGAGTATATTTTTATAGAGTGGGGTTCGTAGTTTGTGTTGGGGAAGAAAATGTTCTGTTCTGAACGACATTAGGAGGTTGCCTAATTTATTGAGCGGCTCTAGGCTGCCTGTAGCCGTGTCAAGTGTTATAATTAATGTTTACTATTATTTGTTTTTTAAAGTTTATTTATAATCATTTTAATTTGTAATTCTACTGATCAATTTAACATTATTATATACATTTCTCTAATATTGTAAACATTTGAAAAGTTCTCCACGAATGAATACTTAAAAACATTACCTGCTCTCTGATTTGTAAATGAGTTAAATTTGTTATGATTGGAATGCATGATTAGTTGTTATTATTTAGTAATGCTCATTGCTCAGTTAAGAACAAGTATTTTTTCTTGGTGGAGGTTACCATATTGGTAATATTATTTTGAAGGGGACTAAATTAATAATATTATTGTACCATTCAATTTTTAACAAATAAAAATATATTTGATAAACATACTTCAAAACTGATTTTATCCTTAGGTAAGTTTTATTACTCACTCCGTCTCCTTACAGGTGAAGCTATAATCAAAATCGCTCACTTGAAATCTGGAGTTCCGAATCCTCAACAAACTTCACCTCCTAAACTACTTTAATATATAAAACTAGGAAAACTCAGTATAATGCGTTAATAAGCGAGCCTTCGTACTGCATGCGATTTAATTATTATGTGTCTTTATTTGCATTGAAATTATAGGTACAATACAATACAAACAGGCGATATTCAGACATTGGGCCTGATCTTCCATATAACCTTTACTTTACCTATACCTAATAATAATATCTATGAATACATAACAATTTGTAGCACTCAGTAATTGACTTAGATTAAATAAAATTAAATTAAAATTAAATAAATACTAAACATAAGAAAATTTGAGATACTGGAATCAAGTAATATAATATTATCCTAATATGGATAATAATAGTAGGTAAAAAATATAAAAATATCTTAATTATTTGTAGGCAGTACATGTACATTGTTATAATGTTAATAATGATGAACAGTCAGTCGATAATTCAATACAATGCCATGAATAACAAGAATAGCAAGTAAAAATAAATTGACATATATAAGACAGGCCAGAGAGGTCTTTTATATTTTGGCAACTCTTTTAGGACTATTTTTTTCTCTTGTTCTCTCAGCAATAAAGCTTTATATTCAGATTTAAAAATTAATACGGACGAGGTATCTTTTAAGGTTGATGGTAAATTATTCCATATCCTCGGTCCATTGATAGAAAAAGAAGAGGAGGATACAGAGTTGTGATGATTGAAAACCAGGTTATTATTTTGTCGTGTATGGTGATTATGTAAATCTCTAGAGAGTTGAATTTTATCATAAAGATAGGCTGGTGACTTGGTATTTATCAATTTATGCATAAAAGTTGCAAGATGTAGTATTCTGCGGTTTTCCATGTTTAACCAGCCAAGTTTGATAAGATGAGGAGAGATCTGTTCCCTGAAGGGTGTATTTAATATGAAACGTACACATGAATTCTGTATTTTTTGTATGCGCTGGGACGTGGTTTTGTTTATTCCCATGTATACTGCATCACAAAAGTCAAAAATCGATAGAACTAGAGATTCAGCAAGAAGTTTCTTAGTATTTATAGGTAAGTATTTCTTAAATCTGTTGAGGTATCTAATAACACCGAAAGCTTTATTGCAGCACTTATCTACATGAACCTTCCAGGTCATATCCGTATCGAACCAAACACCTAGATTCCTGGCATTATCAACCTTTTTGATGACTACCTGGCCTAATCTCACCATTTGGTTGATGTCATCGATTTTATCTAGGGCCTTTACACTGTTTGGCTTACCTAAAGGTACCAATATTGACTTTGTAGGGTTAAGTCGTAGGCCATTTTTTTTAGAATAGATCTCAATTGAAGCCAAGTCTTTGTTGAGCTCCTCTATGCTTTTGAGAATGTTTTTGACATCATTACATGAGATAAATAATTGTAGATCATCTGCATATTGGCAGACTTTGGTATGATCTACCACAGTAGGTAGATCATGCACATGTAAATTAAAAAGAAGTGGGCCTAATATGGATCCTTGGGGTACCCCATTAGCAATAGTGAGTAATTTGCTCTGTAAAGCAGATCCATTTGCTTCAACCTTGACTACTTGTTGTCTGTTTTCTAAATAGCTAGTGAAGAATTTGTTTGTAAGATTAGAAAAGCCTAGCGCTCTTAGTTTGGCTAGCAGTAGTCGATGGTGAATAGTATCAAAGGCTTTCGAATAATCAAGTAAGGTGAGCAAGCAGATACCCTTGTTTGACATGTTGTGCAAAATCTCATCCGACTGTGTCAAATATGTTTATCTGATAATCTTACTCAAGGTCCACTAAATATAAACTAAAAGATTAAACTGAAAGATTTATTGGACCTTGATCTTACTTGCATTCATCAAAGAGGCAGTGATAAAAACTGATTGTTTTGATGTACATTTTGACATTAAATTGCATAAAAATGTCAGTAAAATGTCTATTACTCTTGAAGTTCATTACAGATTTGCCAAAAAACACTTACATTGCTGGTACCAATGACCATGCAAAATTTGGTGGTAATCCGTCAAACGATTCCAGTTTTATTGGCACATGGAGTTGAATTTATTTCATATTGCAAAGCCAGGACAGACTACAAATCAAGTTTTCGATGAAATTAATATACCGATTTTGCTGGAAATCATTAGCCTTCTGCATTGGATAGTAATGAATATTTTGTGAAAAATTGGCCAGATCCGTTTCTTTGTTTAAAAATTAAAATGTAACGCAAAATACACAAATAAAAAAAACGCTTCAAGCCTTAAGCATTTAAGTTTCAAGTGGAGTCGCTCACTTGAAAAGAAGTTTCAAATATTGAATGTAAATTATTTGTCCTCTATTTTATAGGCTGTAGGGAAACCTGATATAGTACACTACCCTTTGGTGATGTAATCTTAATAGATCGTAGAATTGCTAAGGTACCTACTTATGATAGAGCAAGTTGGCTCATACATTTACGTTATTTGGTTACGCTCTAGAGGTCTATTCTAAATTTCGTTATCATCTCATTTCACTTGATATGGAATCACTGCACACTGGAGTGCTATCTAATTATTATTTATTAATTATTATATCAAATAATAATTATTAAAATAATGTTTTTTTTTCAATTATTATTATTTATTAATTTTGTATTATGTATATTATGTATAATTATGTATAATTAATTATTAATTATAATTCAATTATTATTATGTATTAGTATTGATAATAATAATAATAAATATCGCGACCCTGCTTCCAACTATTGTTGGGTCAGGGGGTAGGATGATCCCGCCAATGTTCTAGGGCACTTGTGTCCTCAGGAGGGTGATTCTAAATTTCATAGTCGTCTCGTATCAATTGACACGGCGTCACTGCCATGTTAAATAGATAGCACTCCAGTGTGCAGTGAGCCCGTATCACGTGAAACGACACGACACGGAAATTTAGAATAGCCCTCCAGAGCCGACTTGCCAAGTCCGACACTCCACACTTCTTCAATCTCTTTTACCACTTCTTCAGCCTCCTCTCTTTCCACCAGTTCCCTCCATCTCTCTCTGCCTTCCCACCACTTCTCTGTTGTAATTACTCCCCAACACTCTCCTCTTTCTTCTGCGGCTGCCTCTATTCCGTTGATCCATTTAATTTTAGGTCTTCCTGCCTCTCTTCTGCCACCCCTTGCTGCACGTTAATAAATACAATTACAAAATGATAGTGACGCCGTATCAATTGATACGAGACGACAAGGAAATTTAGAATAGCCCTCCTGCACAGGGACCGTGTAACTTTTGTCTACAGTCGATCGACAACTCTTCTGGTAGAATGACATTGAAGCGTCTTGTCGAACAATTACAAAGTCGAAATTAATGCTAATCTCTCTTAAGAGTTGTCGATCGTTTGTCGAGCGAAGTTATATGATCCCAGTGCTGGACTTGCACTCCGGTCCCGGTTTCGATTCTCACTGCAGTCCTAGATGTTCTAAAATTTAAATGGTTTCCCAGTCAATCAGTCGAGATACAACCTGTTCTATCGATGTCTATAATTTTTAACTTTTTCTAATAAGCATTAATCATTATTTATCGGCCAAATTTCAGGACACATGTTTTCTACTGATACATAAAAAGTTAAAATATGTACTAGTACATTATTTTACCGATAAAAGAGCATTTTGTTTTTCAACCCTGTTCAATATCATTCAAAATTCCCCCCGCTACGTGGTGATTGGGGGAAATTTGAGCGGTGTTCATTTTTACAGCCAATCACAATACCACACATTACTGCTATTGCAGGTTATAGAAGGCAGTGGTTGAAATGTTGTCCTGCTGGGTGATTTTCTGTGTTTGACTGACGTGGACCGGTGTGTTTGTGTTACTGTTAACCTATTCAAAGAATTTCTTGTAGCAATAATTGGGGATTTATATTGAAAACTGTTAAAATCTCTACCTAGAATCATGCTTCAATACTTTCTCGATGATGTGAAGCGGATGAACAAACGCCAGGTTAGAACAAACTTGTTCATTTGTCTGTACACGATTGACCCATTCATTTCAAGTCAATGTACCTACTACCTACAGTGTACCTAAATTGTCTGAATATTTTCTTTTCCAGTTTCTCTACCAAGTCCTCAGCTTTGGAATGATAGTATCATCTGCGTTGATGATCTGGAAGGGATTGATGGTTGTCACGGGCAGTGAAAGTCCGATTGTCGTTGTACTTAGGTTAGTTTTTCATATCAAACAAGCTGTTGGATTTGAAGTGTTTGTTTGACATTGTAGATTAACATGTCAATCTCTTAAATGTTTTAAATTTTTGTATGATGTCTTGCAAGGAATATTACATTTGTGGCCTTGCCCAGTGTTGGGTAGGAACGGAACGAAATAGTTCCGTTCCTAGGAACTAGTTCCTTTTCTTAGGAACTATGGAACGTCTTAGTTCCTTTTTTCTAGGGAGGAACTATGGAACGGTTTAGTCCTTTTTTTTGAGGAACTGTAACGATTTTTGCTAAGTTCCTTTTTTTTTAAACTTGACTGTATACTTTTACTCCGAAAAACTGCACTCGTCTAGAAGGCACATATTTGTTTAATTCTGTCAGAAGTCAGCTATTATAATTTGGCATCTAAAAATAATTCAAACCAGTCGTCACCTAACCAAACACAATCAATGGACATCTATCTATTGTATAGTCATGTATAGTCAGACCAAACTTCATTCCTAGCAATGACAGTGCACAGGCACACAGATTTCAGATTTCAGATCGTCGTCTTTTTAGCTTTTACTTTGTTTCCTTCCTCACATTTCCTTTCCGATCACTGTGTAGGACACATCACATCGCCACTGAATTTTTAGTTTTTACGAATCTTCTTATCTCTCTTATAATCTTATCGAATCTGCTGTGATACAGTGATTCCATTTTTGATTTTTGATTTTTAATTTGCAAATTGCAATTTTTAATGTTCCAATTTTAATTACACATTTCTTTAAAAAGGAACTAAAAGTAACTAAGTTCCTTTTATAAAGGAACTAGGAACGGAATAGTTCCTTTCATTATTGAAGGAACGGGAACTGGAACTAGTTCCTTTTTTTGGTGAGGAACTTGGAACTGGAACTAGTTACCCAACACTGGCCTTGCCCATGCGAGCGTGGGGTACTAGTTCCGAGTAAAATAACAGATGTACCTAGTACCTACCTAGAGTAGTAGTACCTACTAGGTACCTACCTACGCTACGTAGTAGGTACCTAGTAGGTATACATACATATCTTAACTTCTGCAGCAATTTCTGTTTTTAAATTCCAGTGGGAGTATGGAACCAGCATTTCATCGCGGGGATTTGCTCTTTCTCACAAACTACAAAGACGAGCCCGTTAGAGTTGGTGAAATAGTCGTCTTCAAAGTCGAGGGCCGTGACATACCGATTGTTCATCGTGTCCTCAAGCTTCATGAGAAGTATGTCATTTACATATAACTATACACACAAATTGCACAAAATATATTATATTTTGAAATGATGGGAGACGTAGACAATTCTTTTTCGCATGGAAAGCATGCATTATGTTTGTCGGTTATGTGACAAAACCAAAATAGTTAACGTTATAAAGTTGAGCCTGTGCCTACGTGAAATATTTAAATGGTCGAACGATCAAGATTTTGAAATGTTTAGAGAATTTCAAATGCTTAATCTGTTCAGTGTGCTATTTTGTTGATTATTGTCAAAACTTTTTAGTCTAGTTTAGACACCAATTCATTTCCACAAACATAAGATGCTCTTCAGAGACTGGTGATTAAAACTGGATGCGATCACGTCCCGGGCCTTTTGGTTAAAGGAGTCTTTTCTGATTTTTAGAGATATTTCTGTTCCTTTCCATTTTGCCCCTTCCCCTCCCCCTGTATTGTTCTAATATGTCTTCCCTGCCCTTTCATAATGCCAGATCCCTGGAGCCTCATTCACGAAGCAGTTTTAGTTTGGGTTAGCTCTTAGTGCCATAAGAAATAGCATTGACCGCCCCCAGTAAACCTGTCAAAATTTTTCGTGAATTACCTAACCCCTGGCCTTTTCAGCCAGGAGGTCTATTCTAGAAGGTTTTCCCAATTCCATTCTGATCGAATCCGGTCACGACCATAAGGATTAACATTGCATGGAATCGAATTCCATCAGAATTGGGAATTCAAAAGTTCTAGAATAGGGCTCCAGGTCCTCTGATGCTTATAAGATATTTCCAAATGACCGTTTCATTTATCCTTCTCATTTCTATGCAGTAGATGCTATGAATGTAACACTGTCTTAATTCAATCATGATGTTAGAACAAAATCGAAACCGAGAATGAAACTCGCATGTATTTATATGTGAAAAGGTGGCTAGTATTAGAAAAGTTATTTGATGTCATAATTTTTATTTTGTGTACGAGAGTAGACACTTCAAAATGTAAAACATTATTTTAACCCATTGGCATATGATTTGTAAAGATAAAAACTTCTCTGGAAATTGAGATATAATTTTCAATTTGTACATAGAACACCTTAGGAATCACAAAACTTGCCACATGGCAATTTATAAATCTTAGTAATTTGTCCTGAATTTTTTAATTCAAGCTAGGGATAGTGGAACTGGCGATATGACGTCGTCAAACTACATAATGGCAACCACAAATATGGCGAGTTGTATTCGTCAATACGACATTGGGTTAAGAAGTGGAAGTTGTAGGTATTCGTCACTAAATGTTGCAATTGGCGCTCTGACGGCATAGAGGGAAACTACAGGTTGGGGTACAGAAAAGAATTCACGTTAGCAACATGCTGAATTTAGATACCTTACGTCAGGCACTATTAAATAATTAAACAGAACCTTCAGATTCGGCATGTAGGTATGGAAGAGATTTATTTACCTAGTTTGATTAGGCACCTCAAAAATTTTCTCAGAGTTGGAATTTCAGTGCAATCATTGTGCTAACATGAAATGCATCAGCCAATGAGGAGAGAGCTCTGCCAAACACCAACCAATCATGTCACTCTAGAAGTGTTTGGGTACTTAAAATTTTTATTTTGGTACACTCCCCCAAATAATAAACGGTACTCGAAAATTGACTGATTAAGGTTTGATGGCATCATCCCATGAAGTCAGTGCTAACGCATTATCTAACTCTTTTAGGTGAGCTCTGATTTCATTGATAATAACAAGGATTGATTGTCAAGGAACCGGCCCAGCAGCCAATACGTTTTGTACCAAGTAGTACCGTTTATTATTTGGGGGAGTGTACGTACCTAGAATTCATCGTCAAAAAAGAAGTTACTGTAGCTATACATAAATTCATAAGAGCACTTAGTATCATGTACCTATTAGAAAGGATTCAATTGTCCAAATATCTTGTTAATTGTGTGTTTTTGAACAATGTTTTGCCAAGAAACCACATTGGACAACAGAAACACGAGTACACAGACACGAGTACAACGTAAACAGAGTACCTAAAGTGACCCGCAGTCGATCTGTGGATTGGGATTTTCTTGAAAAACAGATATTTTACGAACCCCTTAGCGAGCTCAACCCAAGAGAAGGCTCGGCATGAAAAATGGGGCATGGTGCGCACGCAGGTAAAGTAAAAAGACCCTTTTCCAATCCACAGATCGACTGCGGATGACTTTAGGTACCCATTGCTATTACTACGACGGTCATCTTGAAAATGTTCACATTGACCGCAGCCGGCAGCGCAATCTATTGATACTTTGAGTGCCAAATTAGGAGGAACCAGTGGTTAATTTGTAAAATAATAAGTGGGCGGACGCTCGGCGATGCCAGGATACAAACTTGCTTATGAAAACAATGGGGGGTATGGGGGGAGGGCCCCCCAACACCACGTGGGTCCGGGGCGCATAGCCCCGGGAAAATTTTTGAATTTCAGGACTAAATTTGGTGCCTTTCTGCGCGATTTGTACACAATTTTTAGAGAATTTTTCTTATAAGTAAAAATTCTCTTAAAAGTGAAAATTCTCTTAAAATTGACTTATTTTTCATATAAATATGAAAAGTAAGTGGGCGGACGGCGTCCACCCTGAAAAAAGAGTGGGGGGACGCGTCCGCCCTCGTCCGCCCCCAAATTAACCACTGGGAGGAACCTAACTAGACATTCAGTTCGTGTCACATTAAGCTGGCCGGTAAGATATTTTGAATAGGTACCCACCCCTTAGGAAGGGTCGGAAGACCGCGCGATCTACCTGTCTGAACGCAATGAGCGTCTGAGGGGTGGACAAAAAAGCTGTTATTTGCACAACTAGGGGCCACGTCTGGTGGCCAGCTAAATGTGAAATACAGTACCTATAGTATAAAAATCAAGTGTTTTTTTGTAACTCTCCATTTTAAACATCTTCTCCAAACTGCGATAATGTGTTTGTGGTCAACAAATCAGATTTGCTTATTGACTAATCAGAGTTTATATGAAATATTGAGACAATCACAATCTCTTAACATTTTTTTTGAATCATATATTTTGTCACCTTTTGTCATGCAGGTATTGTTTTGTTTGTTTAGGAGAAATGGTACCGTCAAGTTCTTGACGAAAGGTGACAACAACAGTGTCGATGATCGGGGACTTTACGCACCTGGTCAACTCTGGCTCACCAAGAAAGACGTAGTCGGAAGAGCGCGCGGATTCCTCCCCTACGTTGGCATGGTCACCATATATATGAATGAATATCCTAAATTCAAGGTAACGAAAGCGAGATTTTTTTCACTAATAATTTGTATTTTCCTATTATGACTTAGGTATAACAGTAATGTAGCTAAGTGTGTCAATAATACATTCTCCAGTCCAGACTCCAGTCACATATTTTTATCTAAAAGTACTAGTACCTTCCTAGGTATATTTAGTGCTTAGAAAGCTCACCAAAATAGGAACATTTTAAAAAAGTGAGTTGGCTGAAAATGAATTTCTTATATTCCAAGTACAGTTTGTTCAAATCTTCTGTACAATGATTATGGTGGTGAAGATGGCAACGAAAATGATGTACTACGCTAGCACCAACACAACAAAATGAAAATCAGCTAGAACTGGGTGGCACATTCAAGTTAGCAGATTTTATTTGGAGAGTTTAGGTTGGCAAAGTGTGAATTCAGATGGAAGGTCTGGATGGTGCTGCTTATTTACACCCTAACGGCGTTGTAAGCGTAAATTGAACAGCCTATAGGTACCTACCTTTAACAAAAAAGGATTCAGAAGTTTGTGAATTAAATTCCTCTTGTCAAGCTAAATTTCAAATAATTCAATTAAATTACAGATGAAAATACAAAATAAATAATACATAATAAATAATAAATAATAATAAATAATACAGACAAAATAAATATTAATTCATAATTTGAGAAGTTGGTTTATTCATTATTGTATAGTACACGTATTAATTGTTCTACAAACTTCAGAGTTAGGTATGTAGCATCTTAGAGTAAAAAAATTAAAACTTATTTAAGTTTATACTACTGTTCAAGAAATGGAATGCATTCCACTGCAATTTTCAGCAGAACAACTATGTACTTGACAACTACTTAAACATATTGATCTAGCACACATGGGAGAAGGAACCTATCTAGAGGTTGACACATTTATGTAGCTGTTTCAGTTTGATAGGGGAGATGAACTTAGTAATTTCTTGGTATGTAGACGAAGATATGAGATTTATACAGCTACTTTTGGCTGGACCGTTTTCAAAGTAGAAATTACAATTAAATTAATGAATGTTAGTGTTTTACGGTGCATCAGTATCTTGGTCATTTTGCACCAAGGATAAATCAGAAATTAGATGTAAGGTGCATTGAATTACCTACGTACTGGTAAACATTTCAGTGATCTGTGATAATCTCATGTTAAAATTCTTGAGATCTTTTGGTCCCCTTGTTGCAGTATACATACCTACTTATAAAATTTCTGTGACTTTTACTTTGCAATAGCAACCAAGAAACACCAAGCAAGAGCCATTTTTGACAAAATTGAGTTTTTGTTATTGCTGGGATCAGCAGATCATATTCTGTTTATGCTCGTAAAGAATGCCGAAAGTCCACATTTATACCTAGTTGGTTCAAACTTGTTTTGAAGTTTACCTATTACGAGAGGCAAGGCGAAGATATAAAAACGTTTTTGCAATTTACTCTAAACGGGTTTTATGGCGCTTGTAGTCTAGTAATTTTGTGATTATACCCACCACTAATTGCAACAGAAGGTTTCAATACATGAATCGATTCAGAAAAATGCCCTCTACAACATATCCAAAATCCTCCCAAATCCGAGTGCCAGAAGTACTTTTTAATCAGTTTTTAAGTTAATTTCCCATGTTAATTCCATCTTCCAAAAAAAAATAAAAAATCATGTAACTCCGATTTTGACGAAACTTGGCAGAATTGTTCACCATTCTAAATGAACACAAATAGCTTTCTTATCGTTTTCCTTTAAATCTCATCGTTTGGGAAATATGGCCCATTGAAAAGTAATATTTTAGTCAGTTTTCGACGATTTAGGCCACTTTGAGTGTAATTTGACGTTTTGCGAGGTCCATATTTCCCAAACAATGAGATTTAGAGGAAAACGCTAAGAGCGCTATTTGTGTTCATATAGGATGGTTCATTTTTCATGTCGGAGTTACATGAAAAAATTTTATTTTTGGAAGATGGAATTAGCATGGGAAATTAACTTAAAAAGTGATTAAAAAGTACTTCCGGCACTCGGATTCGGGAGGATTTTGGATATGTTGTAGAGGGCAATTTTCTGAATCGATTCATATATTGAAACCTTCTGTTGTAATTAGTGGTGGGTTCAGCTCTTTTTTTGCTTTAAATTACTGGGCTATTGGGTGCTTCTTGGTCTACAATCCCAAAGTTTGTAAGTTTTATTTCTCTAATTGTTGCCTGTGTCTACTTTCAGTATGCGGTCCTGGCGTGTCTAGGTCTCTATGTATTAGTGCATAGAGAGTAACTAGCTACTCTGCCATCTTGTATCTCTGGTTCTGGTTCCATGTGTTGGCTGCAAAAGAAGAAGAAACTCTTGGCAGAAATTATCATGACCGATGTAATGTTTACTAACTAGAGCTGGCTTTTGAATTTATATCATAGTCTGTCAACTCTTGACAGCATTTTGACGGACCTGCTAGAGTCACCAAGTGAAAGATTTTTATGAAAAGAGATGATAAATTTGTGTCTGGTTCTCTGATGTGAGTAAATATAAAAACAGTACTTCAATTACTATTAATAGTCACTTTTGTATTCAAATGTCGACAACTGTTAGTTGTCAAAAAACTTTTGTTGCTCCGTATCGGGTAGCAAATGCAGTCGTTTTTCCTAGCATGAAATAGGCCAGAGTGATAAACTCAAATAAAAACAACATAATTTCATAAGACACTGCAGTGGCCTATTTCAAGCATAGAAAAAATATATTCAATATTTACATATATTTTAAGCTAACAGTATACACGCACATAATTGAATGCCAAACACAATAAATTTGTAGTTAGCTAGCTAGAGGTTTTCAGCTAGAAATCTTCGTAGGACTTATGTAAATCACTTTTATGAAGTCAATTGATATTTGTTAATTGATGACAATCCCATTTGGAATGAATTTGATTCAAAAACAGTAATTGTTTTGCATTGACATTGTTAGTAGGGAATTGTATAGCCCATACTGAATGGTCCTGTCACAGCTTGCTTTCCGTTGGTTCTTTAGTCGCAATGAAATATGGTATGCCTGAATGTCCATGTGCAATACTTTACTGTTTGTTTGCAGTATTCTGCAATGTTACGTAAAGAAAATCATGTGGTACTCAAAGTTGCCTTTTATTTCAGTGAAGTATTTATTGGTGATTTTTATATTCTTGAGCATTGTTTTCTTTTTGGTAATTTATGTGGTGTACATTTAATGAGGGTTTTGATAGAGTTTTATTTTTTTGGTACCTACTACATACATAAATTGATCCATTTTTTGCACAGAATCCATTAATTGACATAAATCAAAATTCATCGGCGTTTCTAAACTTGTACATTTTCAAGTTCAATCAATGCTTATATAAGCAATTAAATTTTCAGTAGAACTTGATAATATTGACTGTCATGATCTTACTTAAGCTAAGTTTTACTTTCTAGTAAATTATGAGTAAAAATGTACAAAATTGTATTTTAGTATTTGGTGATTATTATGACAGTTCTACTGATTCATTTAATAAAGTTGATCAATGAAACTGACATAGTAATAAATAATAACCTTTTCAATTCCCCTGGCTATGTCTGTTGACATTTCTTGGCATTTTTTTCATGAATGTGAACATCGCATTGCTACAACGAATTTCGCTTAAAACATTTTGCTGCACAAGTTGTCTTTCATGGGCTTATTCATGATATTTCAGAACAACCTAGAAGTTTTGTATGCAATTATATGTCATGTGATTTACGATATGATCAATTGAGGAACCGGAAAATGCACGAGACAAATCGAATTGCCTGTTTCATGCAAGCACCACGGGCCTACGGAAGTCTATAATATATTGCTTTAGTGCACTTGATTCTAATGTACAGGTATATCATTATATGAGAGAGCAATTCATTCAATCAAGTTATTTCTTTAGAACGATTCACAAACTGTACCCAACGGCTGGTGTGTTGGATACCTCGGTTCTCGTTAGATCACCGAGGTTAAGCAACATTGAGCGCGGTCAGCGATTGGATGGGTGACCATTCAACTCTGCCTTGCCAGGTTGCTGCCGTTGGGCCAGAGAGACTGGGGTGTTTGGGGGTTAGTGTGACGACCTCCCTCCACCTGTTATCAGTCTCTTGACGGCGCGGGTTGTGGAGGCCCGTGCTGTGAATGTTACATCGTCCTTCGGAAGAGACGTTAAGCCGTTGGTCCCCTTGGTATCTTTCGTCAGGAGTAGGCTACATGCCGGTACCGGGTTTCCTCTCCTCCCTTCTCTATTACATTCTCACTAGTGGAGCCTCGGCTCCGTTGAGAATATAGGCTTAATAATAATAATAATAATAATAATATTTATTTTAAAATCTCAATGTTTCGCCCACTTTTCAGCGAGCTCCATGAAGAGAAACACAAATGATGAAAATACAAATTATTTATTCTTTTTGTTTCTTTTATATTATTTGCTATATTCCCCTGATGAAGCTCGATGATAAGTAGCCAAAATATCGAGATTGTTAAATAAATACCTATATATAAAGTTTGTGAATGGTTCTAAGGAACTAGTTAGTAGTTTCATTGAATTAACATAATCCAACTGTAATCAGGAGGATTTACCTTACACATAAAAAGCAATTTAATGATGCAAATTCACATATTATGACATTTTAATTGCATTTCAATTGTAATTTAAATGTATACATACGTATTTTGTGTTTAATTTTGATCTTTATATTTTTGTAAAATAATAAAATCGGTACAAAAATGATAGTTCAGGTGATGCTAAACAAGATCTGCAGTGCGATTGTGTAACATTCATTATGAGATGTAGTAAACTTATATCTTTTGCTTCCAGGCAATAGCAGAAATTCAATTTGATTTGCTATTGGCTAGAAGTAAAATATGTGGTACTTGTAGGTACGTCTCAAAATGAAAGTTACACAATCGAGCTACAGATTGACTTAATCCCAACAAAACAGTTAGGTACCTACAGCGGAGCAATACCACCAATTGCAAACCACCTATTGCAATATTTACGTTCATGAAAGCGGTGCTTTACACTTAGGAAGATGTAAAGATAACGTTTTATTTAGGAACACTCCTGGACACTGAAATTGGCCCGCGGTCAATGTTCAAGTGCCACTACGGCTACTATTTATTTATTTATTTAAAGTAATTTTTCGGCCCTAAACTAACACTAGCCATCTGGTCTTTGTGCCAAAAAATCACATTAAAGTAAATGTTAAATACTAGCCGTAGTGCCACTTGAACATCGACTGCGGGCGAATTTCAGTGTCCAAGAGTGTACCTAATCAATGTTCCATATGTGCAAGGATATTGTATTTTTAAGTAATGAAATAAAGCGGTGTATTGTGATCATTTTACTAAAGCAACGTTTCAGCCGACTTGTACCGGCCGATACATCAGAATAACCTCTATTAATTTCTGAAAGCTTCCACTAAAAGACATTGTATGTGATTTATTTTTAATTTGTTTATCACTCTTAAGGTACGTTTACAGCTCGGCGTTCGTTCGCCGTTCAGCGCTCGACGTTCAGCCTCCTGATTGGCCAACGCCGAGCGCTGGCGTTCAAGGTCAAAGATAAACCATGTTCATCTTTGACCTTGAACGCTGAGCGTCGAACGCCGAGCTGTAAACGTACCTTAAGGCTTCTCACAATACTCTGTAAGAAAAAATAAGAAAGTGAAAGAATTCACAAATTCTTCAGAAATTAGTAATTACCTACATTTAGTTCAAGACAAGTTTCAAATCTGAAAACCATCATGTCTTCAAGATTGGTACCTATAAAGGTACGAGTAGTACTATTCGTTCTTTTTCAACAATTAATACAAAGCTTCAAATTCTATGAATTATATAATTTTAAATTATGTTTCTAGTACATGTGGCAAAGTAAAGCCAAGGCTTCTCGTAGTATAGTTTGTGTAGAAAGTTACGTAGGGGATGCAAATATTAGATTCTTGATCAAATGTTAAATTTACATTTCATTTTGGAAAATTCTTACTTTATCAGAAAATGCTGCAGTACGATCGTATGGTATGACCACACTATAAAAACCCTAAGGGTGTGTTAATTTTCTGCCAGTTACGACCAACGTCTATACAATACTCTCTTCTAAAGGTTGAACCGATCGAGGGATTTCAGTACTCGGAAGTATTCGGCTTTGTCCTACTCTGTGACGTCATGGAGTAGGACATTTCTATCTAAATCTCATGCCAGCGCATACAGACTATCAAGCAGTTGCCGGCTGTGTTGACGTCACGAAGTGGGAAAAGCCGAATACTTCCAAATACTGAAATCCCTCGCTCGGCTCAACCTTTAGAAGAGAGTATTATATAGACGTTGAGTTACGACTAGCTATGGCAAGTTGTGGGCTCGACTTTCCTGACCGAATGGTGTGAAATCTCATTATTTATACATAATTTAATTTTTTTTTCTGATCAGACCAACCAATTAGAATTATTTAAATTCTAAATGCATGCAATTATTTATTTAAAAGTTTTAAAATCCAGTTTTTTCCTATGGTAGGTATGGCTTGAACTCTAAAATCCTTCATACAAATTTAAATATGCTCTCAAATTTTGGGTTATTAAGTTGATTTATTGAGCTTTAAGAGATCAGGTCGACCAAACTACCCAAAACACAAAAATGCATAAAAGGAAAATATTATTATTCAAAAATTTCTGGGGCCCCTAAAATCCTCCCTAAAATACAACAAATATTTTTCTGGCTTCGTAAAATTTTACAAAAGTTGTCTCAATTCTTCTAGGAAGGAGCATTTTCCTCCATACCCTAATCAATACCTACCTAAAAAGTAGAATGTCTGTCAGTCTGTATGTTCTTCATACATTCCTTTGACCGATCTCAACCAAATTTGGTATGGAGTTTCTATGGGGTGCTGCGCACATCGTAGGGTACCTAATCCATTTTGCAAACCACCCCTAATTGAAAAAACTACCCCTAACAGAAAATTAAATACACTGTTCTGCATAGACGAGTGCGTGCAAAGTTATCAAAACTGCTTATGCTAGAAATTGCGGCTCAGTCAGGTTTGACCTTTGACTCGACTCGGGTAGACAAGTCATGTACACACATTCCAAGAATTACTTTACTTAAACACAATTTCTTTGAAGTCATTTGGAATTTGCATATCTCACAGGCGTAGTGTTTAATGTTTATAGCGTATAGCATTACAGGTGTAGTAGGTAACACGGATCTCTATGCAATATAGGCAATCCGTCGCACATAGGTGTAATGCGGGTTGCCTATATCACGTGTATCCCTCCCCACAAGCACGAGCAATGCCGGGCAGGCCAGCTAGTAATTAGACTAAAAACGACTGGTATGATAGTATCTCCCATTCTCAGGAGTCAAAGAAGCATAATGTAATCGCAACCCTATTAAAAAAAGTCACATCTGCAATTCACAAATATCGAGTAGGTGGGGTCAGCGTCAAAAGAAGCCGGCTAAATCCTCATGTTGGTATATGGGAAACCGGCATAGGAACTATTGGAAGTGGGTACCTACCTATACCTAATAAGATTCTGGATTGGAGAGGTTTTTGCATTTTGCGGTTTTCTCTATAAACCAATCACAATTTCTGCCGTGACCGGTTTCTGGACTTGTGATTAGCTATAAGAAAATAAGAGTAAAAAGCGGTTTATTAGTTTTACAATCATTTATTTATTACATTTAGAAATATACCCAATTTTCTTACAATTAAAATAAATGTTATTGAATCATCATGCATTCTGCAATCATTATGCCAGGATACATTTTACTACATTTTCTTTCGTATACTCTAAATGCATTAATGCATGAATCATTTCAGAAATAAGTTTTTTTTTTTTATAATAATAAGATAGCTCATCTGCTAGCGATGAGGCGTGGAAACTCCCAGCGTAAAGCGACCTGAAAGTTACAAGGACAGTTAAAGATACGAGTATATTATGATAACCTAATCCAATAGCAAAATAAACCCAAATATGATGAATATGAATAAATGAATACCTACCTAGATAAATCATTGTTGCCCTGTCTGAATTGCTTGAGATTTTGCTCGCCTCCTGAGTAGAGCGCCAAGGTTGTCCTTCAGGAAATCAAGGATCTTCTTTTCCCATTCTGAAATTGTCCTTTTTTCGAAATGTTGGATGCATTCCCGCGTATCATCCACGATTAAGTCCAAGAGGGCTAAAAGAAAATTCATATTTAAGTAACGTGACTACTATTTTGAAATATCTGGAAAATAAAAAAATTGTGGTTTTCCAATCCATAATATCACAATTTTTCCATTCTAGCTATATTATAATAATAGAATATATTTCTATAAATCTATTAGCTAGATAATCTATCTAGCACTCTAGCTAGACTTTCGACGGAGTAGTTTGAAATATGTTCACAATGCCTTTTCGGGAAAATGTCTATTTCATTGAGATCATCCTGAATTCCCTATTAGTGAATAAATGTCGTACCCTTTCCTCCCTGTTTCCTTCCACTTTCTCGTGCCTTCTTCTTGATGATCTTCGTGCTAGGTCCAGGGTGCGTACCATGCAGGGGATCAGGGAGGGCCCAGACCGATGTAGCCGGCAGCATCCTATACGAGCTATGAACGTCAATTGACCAACACCTGGGTTCCAGAGACGGCCACGTCGGTGAAGGCCATGTCGCTGGGTAGTAGGGTTGCTCAAGCACGGGTCTGGAAGCTAAAGTGTACACAACATTAGACACTATCGAGGGCCTGTTGTGCCACGTGGGGCTCCTCTTGTCGGGCCTGGTCCCTGCACGGGGCCTGGAAGCTTCAGTGTACACAACATTAGACACTCTCGAGGGCCTGTTATGCCACGTGGGGCTCCTCTTGTCGGGCCTGGTTCCTGCACGGGGCCTGGAAGCTACAGTGTACACAACATTAGACTCTCTCGAGGGCCTGAGATGTCACGTGGGGCTCCTCTTGTCGGGCCTGGTCCCTGCACGGGGCCTGGAAGCTACAGTGTACACAACAATAGACTCTCTCGAGGGCCTGAGATGTCACGTGGGGCTCCTCTTGTCGGGCCTGGTCCCTGCACGGGGCCTGGAAGCTACAGTGTACACAACATTAGACACTCTCGTGGGCCTGAGATGCCACATTCTCTTGTCGCGCCTGGTCCCTGCACGGGGCCTGGAAGCTACAGTGTACACAACATTAGACTCTCTCGAGGGCCTGAGATGCCACGTTGGGCTCCTCTTGTCGGGCCTGGTCCCTGCACGGGGTCTGGAATCTACAGTGTACACATTAGACTCTCTCTCTCTCGAGGGCCTGTTGTGCCACGTGTGGCTTCTCTTGTCGGCCTGGTCCCTGCACGGGGTCTGGAAGCTACAGTGTACACAACATTAGACACTCTCGAGGGCCTGTTGTGCCACGTGGGGCTTCTCTTGTCGGCCTGGTCCCTGCACGGGGTCTGGAAGCTACAGTCTACACAACATTAGACACTCTCGAGGGCCTGTTGTGCCACGTGGGGCTTCTCTTGTCGGCCTGGTCCCTGCACGGGGTCTGGAAGCTGCAGTGTACACAACATTAGACACTCTCGAGGGCCTGTTGTGCCACGTGGGGCTTCTCTTGTCTGCCTGGTCCCTTCACGGGGCCTGGAGTACTACACAACATTAGACTCTATCGAGGGCCTGTTGTGCCACGTGGGGCTTCTCTTGTCGGCCTGGTCCCTGCACGGGGTCTGTAAGCTGCAGTGTACACAACATTAGACACTCTCGAGGGCCTGTTGTGCCACGTGGGGCTTCTCTTGTCGGGCCTGGTCCCTGCACGGGGCCTGACTACAAAGTAGAACTTACAATCAAGAGGAACAATTCACAACTCAGTCTGACAACAAGGTTGGTCCATCTTCATAATCAA
Organism: Leuctra nigra; assembly: GCA_934045905.1. Lineage (NCBI taxonomy): Eukaryota > Metazoa > Arthropoda > Insecta > Plecoptera > Leuctridae > Leuctra > Leuctra nigra. Next base: position 30,568,028 of record OW203763.1, on the reverse strand, counting down.
AAGAAAGGGTTGTAAGTTTAAGTTATATGAAACTTTCTCCCAGAATATGCTTTTTGTCGCAGGAAAATCGCGCAAATCAGGATGATGAACGCGAGAAAAGTTGGTGTTGAAAAGTTGGTGGACCACAGTTTCACGAATAAGAGTCCAAGCCTTTGGTTTTAGAAATAAGTATGATCGCATTGACGTAATGTAAAATCAACGAACATTCATTTCCCACATGAACTAAATTGATTGATTGATTTGATTGATTGATTGATTTCCATTCATCATATTGACATGTTATGGCATAATGAATTACATTGGTAGGTATACAGATCAAAGAGCTGAGAGCTGTTAATCTGGCAATTTTCTATTTAATTAAGGGCCGTTATTATGCCTGGTATTACCTTCATACTGCAGCTAATTACGGATAACTCCTCAGTTTAAATTACAATTGACTGCAGTTAATTAAAGCTATTACGCAGTATATAATGGTAATACACCACATTTACCGAAGTGGAGCTTAAACTAACTGAAGCTTAAACTAATGGTGTAATAGGCCCCTGGTGTCGGGACATAAATTCGATCACCTCATAAGTAGATGGCTCATAATTCCATTTCAATGATTCTTGATAGGTAAGCCAACAACAAGTAATTCTGCATTAATCTAATATTATTTGTAGTGGTGGTGGCATGAGTCATTGTAAGCTACTTCAATATAAATGTACTTGCATTGACTTTAGTCAAATTGCAGTGGATCAGGCGCGTAGGAAGGGGGGGGGGATGGGGGGAAATCCCCCCCCCCCTCTGATTCAATTCCCTTCCCTATGTTCTTATACATTTACGTGTCAAGAAAAAAATTTGTTTAAAAAGTGTTACAATCGCGTAGAAATGCACCAAATTGATGTCTGAAATTAAAAAAAATCCGGGGCTGTGCGCCCCGGACCCACATTTTTCTAGGGGGCCCTTCCCCCAGACCCACATTGTCTTCGTAGACACTAGTATTTCCAGCTCAAGTTCTTTTACAATATTATCCCCCCCCCTTGCAAATTTAGTTCCTACGCGCCTGCAGTGGATAGAGAATTGAATAAGATCCTATAAAGTGTGCAAATCGAGAAAATGAACTTTAAGCTTTCTCCTCTGAGGTATACATAATTGATCTGAGCTGTTTATGAACGTACCTAAACTGTCACGGTCGACGTTTGGTGCTAATTCAGATGGCATGCGATTTTCATCTCTATTTGTATCTTTGAGCTCTGAATCCATTTTATTTCTAGAGTCAGTCGCGGAATCGCAGGACACTGGCAGAATGAGATTCCAAAATGGAGGCTGAAGCTTTTATAGCTTCCCGCCCCACACACATATGTACAAATTTAATTTGATATGCACCGTACCCTATGTTGACAAGCTATTTTTTCTCAGTAGGTATATGGTAAAATTTGTACCTATAGGTTTGTCATCAAACCCCTAATTGTGACCTAAAATCGATCGAACAGCCTGTACTAGAGGAGGGAGGGGAGGGTATTGTATTTTTTTACTTTATTGAGTAATTAATTAATTGTGGCAAAATAGTCATGCATATTTGGAAATAGGGTACAAAACGACACTGGAATACTCGAAGTCCTCCCCCCCCCCTCTTCCACAGTGGTGATGGTGAGATTCGACCACCTGTGTACCTACCTATTCTATATCTTTTTGATCTCGTTTTTACAGTCAAATTCATGACAGTGTAATGCTATCTTAATGATAGTGAAATGAATTCGGTCGAAAAGAGTATAAAAAAGATATGGAATCTAAGTACCCATCTAGAAGCATTCAACTACGAATTATAATGATGGACATGGATCCTGTGTGATTCCCGTGTACCCTTCAATACATTGCTTGAATTCATCAAAGTAATAGAGCCAATACTTTACCTATCAAGTATTTAGAACATTCATCATCGTTGATCTTGTCTTCATTATAGCGCTTCAAGAGAGCTTTCTTCATTCCACCTTCATTGTAATTATATTTCAATTTCATAATGCAAGCTTTCTTTATACGTCTGTTCAGTTGTGATAATCAGCCACGAATGAGATCCAAAACGTTTCAACCAAAAGTTGTTAGAATTTTCAACCAATAGCATTGTTTGGAACGTTTATTTCATTGTTGCGTATTGGAATGGAAAAGTGGAGGGAATATTCAATAAACGCGGCAAACAAAGTTTTTTGACGCAACAATTGAATTTTGCGGGACCAAAGAGAATAGAAAAGATAGGAATCCCATAAGATGCTCATTCTAATCTGCCTTTACTTTGGATTGAAACTCTCGTTGAAGATAGATAATATGTTTGACCAGATCATGGAGATATATACTGAACATGACCAGACGAATGAAATTCTTTGAGCAAGATACCTTGTTCACAAGCGCGGAAAGTGGAAAGCGTATACTTTTCTATTAACCAATCACGAGTCCGTCTCGAGCGGTTTCTTGACTTGTGATTGGTTAATAGACAAAACGCAAAATTGATAACGCAAAACCGCTCACAGGTAAATTACCTTTCCACACTTGTAACTTTCGGTTGATCAACTTCGTTCCGCTCGTGTGCTGTGTCACTTTGGTGCCAATAAAGTGACTATTCGCACAACATGCACAACACAACCAAGATGATCAACCAAAAGTTGCTAGTCTGAATTGGACTTTAGATATCAAAAAGAACTATCCACATTGATTATCAATCGTTGCTCGGCAGTTCCTGGCTATTAACATCCCAATCACTACGGACCCCCATATTCATCATCCCTAATATCATGACCTAACCTCCTGTGACTGTAACATGTTGCCCAAGATGAAACTTCGGTTGAGAGAACGTCGTTTTGACATCCACAATTCAATCGTTTTGGCAGTTCGGGAGATTAAAGCACCATTGCAAAGCGTTCTTAACTTAACACTGAGAACTTCCAGGGATACATAGAATCATTGAAAAAACACAAACATTACTAAAATGCATACTCAAAGGACCACTTCGATGATGATTGTTATGGACCCATTCCGAAAACTTTTGGCTAGAGCTGATGCTAGGGCTAGGGCAAAGAGTACTAGATCTGATCAAAATGTGTCAGACCTTAGGCCGAGGTTCGTGTATTTTTGAGTTCAAACTCCCATATCTGTGGAAATAGTTTCCTGTATAGAACTCACTCCATCACATCCCAAAATGAGTCCTTCATTGCTTGAAACATTTTCTACAAGTCCTGATATGGAAAGCTGGCGGCTGCACCATCTTCTCTTCGTGATGCCCCCTCCCCCCCCCCCCCCCCCCCAGAATACATTATTGAGTTTTGCTTAGGTGTTTGCCTTTTTTCCTGACAATATCCTATCATTATTATTCACTATTATTAAGGATGAACCAGCGCCAGGTCATCTACCAACAGTTTTTTTCAAAACCATTTTATTTTGTTCCTAATAGTATTATCTACAATATAAGATAAAAAAAGGTATACCTTACCGACCTAACTTTTGTGTAAAACGTTTTCAAAGTTCGAGATTGTTACATAGCTCTTATGGGGGAACGAATTAATTTTCTACGTTATTCTAAATTATTTTTAATCCGCACCAACAATTTCAACAGAAAACTAATGATTTATTCTTCGACTATTACTGAATGCATTGAAAACTTAAAATACTCTTGTCACCAACTTAATATCTGAGATAATAGCATTTAACTGTTTGAAAATCTTCATATGGCCATTTAACATGGGACAACTGAACTAGTCAAAACCACTGCTTTATTCTTAACAAAATTATTTTACGAAAACTTTGTTAAAATATCCTCATCATCTCATATCATATTATTCTCCACATATTACATTATAAAACTATGTTTTAAAGTTTGAACGTGCGTTTTATGAATTAATTTATATCATATTATGAATATAGTCATTCAAAGCGATGGTTCATCCTTAAGTAGATAGTTGAGCTGTTTTCTTGTTTTCTTGTTCCGTACGACTAATCGGATATAAATTGGCCATGTTGCAGTGGTCATAAGAGTTTTTCAATTTTTATCAACATTTTGAGTTTGTAGATATTTTGGGAATGGTTTGGTTGGACTGTTTGAGACAGAAAATAAAAAAAATCTGATCATAGATTTGATACCTACAAACGATTTATTGACTTGACTCGTAGCTCCTTGACATGCAACATTCAAATTTCTGAAATACAATATTTCTAAAAGGAAAACATGGTTACAGTAAAAAAATGTTCTTAAAATTCCTCTTATCATAATGCGCATTTGTGCTAGGAGAAATTTTCAATGTTATTTTGAGGAGAGGGGGGGGGGGGGTAGATGATATTTTTAATTGTTGGCTAAGAATTGTAGATTTGGTTGGTGATAAGAACATAATATACATTTCACAAATACTCATAAACTCAGGTACCTATACCTATCATAATATAAGCCATTCAAATTATGAAAAATGCGAAAAATAATTAGCATAGCCAATATTTCTCCGATCTTGCAATATAAACAGTTAAACACCGACCTCATGGATACAATATCACTCATTTAAAGAGATGCATAGCCTAGGTCATCGAAAATGTGGAATAACGTGTGGCAGTGTTGATTGATAAGCAATATTCAGATGGTAGTTGTGCAGTTATTCCTCATGCCAGCAATCAAATTACTCCACAAAAATGTTAGCACTTTGTTCTCCCACTCCGATGTCTCCTTGGCCTGCAGCCTCTCGATGCACCTGAATGTGTCCCGCAGGATGAAGGCTGGAATTGGCAACACCACGCCCACGCCCCTGCGAGAAATCCGTGATGACTCTTCGAACAAAGCAAACAAGAATCTGTTAGGTCGGTATAGTCAATTTTATCTTCACGGGAAATATAATTTCAATAATATACAAGACAATTTGAGAATTATCTTGAAAATAATGGTGTGTCATTCCATACTAATAATAATAATAATGTAATTTATTGAGCACATAAAATAGGTACACAATTGGTCTGTATTCAACAATCGAGTCGTTGATCATCCATACATCCATCTCTTCTCTTCAGCTGCTTCACCTCTTCACCGTTTACCTATTTCTTCTTAAGTTATTCATAAAAGTCATTATACATATAGTTGTGCTTCAATGTCAGTGGTAATATTGGAAGAACATCCAAGCATTTGCTTTTTTTAGCTGAGGGAAAACCACTGAAAAAACATTCTCAGCAGGATGTGTGTGATCTTTATTGTTGTCTTCCAATGCACATTACTTCTTGTTCTTGAATTCTTGTTCTTGAATTAGCGTGAGTTTGTTCTTGACTAGTGTCTTGAATGGTATTAAACTTAATGTCTGCTCTTCCCTAGTTGTTGCATTATACGCTACCGAGGCTGAATATGAAAAACAATTCTTAAATTTTGTACCTCGATGAGTGCCAAAGTCGAGCTTTTCTTTGGACCGCGTATCTCTTCCGTGAATATCTTGTCTTCTTCTTAACTTATCATTCAAATATTTAGGTTCTCCTGTTAACAGTATCTTGTGCGTTGCGCATGTCAAGTGAAGATTCCTTCTTGCTTCCATCTTCAACCAATGAAGTTTCTGAATGTAGGGACTTATATGGTGTCTTCTCTTAATATTGAATATAAACCTGGCACAAGAATTCTGGACTTCTGGATTTCTTTGAAATGCATGATCCGTAAACGATGTCGCAGTAATTTAAATTTGATATTATAAGTGCCTCAACGAGCTTTGTTTTTGTTGACCTGGTCAGGATTTGTTTAAATCTTTGCAATGTTCGTAGTTTGCCGTAAGCTTTGCTGTTTGCTTTCTGAATATGATCTGTGTATGTCATTTGGCTATCCATGATTAAACCTAAATTCCTTGAAGTTTCTGAAATGGGAATTGTACAACCATTTATATTTAGTTTAAACTCGCTATTAAGTATTTTGATTCGTTGACATTTGCTCCCTATAATCATTGATACTGTCTTCGAAGTGTTTAAGGAAAGTCCTTGACTTTCACTCCATGCAGCAATAGACTGAAGATCTTCGTTTATTTTCTCTTGCGCTGCAGCTAGATCTTGAGGGCGAAAGGTATATAGAAGCTGGGTATCATCTGCAAATTTGTGTATTTTGCAGTGTTTCACACTCTCATCGATATCAGTTGTGTAAACTATGAACAGGAGTGGAGCTATACTTGAACCCTGTGGTACTCCTGTTCTATTTTTCCTTGGCATTGATACGTTATTAGCTGATAATTTTACCCGTTGTTGACGTCCGGTGAGGTAACTTGCAAACCATTTAATTGTCATCTCTCCCACTCCAAGATATGTGAGTTTAGCCAGTAAGAGTTCATGGTTGATTGAGTCAAAAGCTTTTGTAAAATCTAATAGCATAAGACTTGTAACCATTTTCTTCTCCATTCCCTTGATCGCTTCATCAGTTACATCTAGGAGTATTGATGTTGTCCCTCGATTTTTTCTGAATCCTGACTGACTATTGGATAATAATTTCAGTTCTTCTAGGTATGCAGTCAGTTGTTTCACAACAATTCTTTCAAGTATTTTGGACATTGTAGTGAGAATACTTATGGGTCTAAGGTCTTTGAATTGTTTTGGATGCGAGCATTTTGGCAAAGGTGTTATTACTCCTTCTTTCCATAGATCAGGAAATATACCATAGATCAGGAAATAGATCAATCAGGAAAAATCAGGAAAAAGGGAATCAGGAAAAAGGGATCAGGAAATAGATCAGGAAATATACCTATACCTACCCCTTGCCTATCACCAATGTAATCACCTATTAGTAAAACATAAACCTATGCATGCTTGTGGACCGACCTATCGATGGCACTAATTTGAAATATTACTCAATCTTTTTATGGAACGATATGTTTCCCTTAGATCCTAGCGAATGTCTATTTTAGTGAATAAATGTCTTACCTCTTCTTTTACGTCGCCTTACAATTTTGCGCAGCTTTTCTCTCTTGACGGCTGTGACGACCTGTTTCTTCAGCCACGATTCCAGCGTGGGTTGCTCATTGGCTTTCGGTACATATTGAGCATTGGGCCCAATATGCGAACTCGTCGTGGGCCCGAAAGAGGAAGACGACACAGGGGAATAATATCGGGACTCTGCCTTGTCCGGCATGGGCCCTGCAGCCTTGGGTCTGAAAGCTACAGAATTACACAACATTAGTATTTATATTCAATGATTAGACACTCAAGTGGGCCAGGGGGAGGGCCATGTGTTGAATCCCAGGCAGACCTGAGGAGGCGAGTGCCCCCCCCCCCCCCCACCCCGGGGAAAATAATCTATTTCCACATACACTTTCTTCTAAATAAGTCATGTGTCTTTTTAAATGTCTACATTTGATGCGAATACCCACGGCATTTCATATTCTTCAAAACATTTTTCATACCCTACTTTTTCCCCTGCTTTGACACCTTTTGCACAC
>OW203763.1:30370286-30560425 GCA_934045905.1 Leuctra nigra | reverse complement strand
GGCTTACTGTTTTTTAGGCTATAGACGCAATTATATTTTTTACTGATCAATGTAATCTCACAGATGATTTATGTTAACAAAGTGGACTAAGATTAGGAATTGCAAAATTGAAGAAAATGACACAATTATATAAATATTACCTTTTGTGAAGACTGAATATCAATCTGTCAATTTTGTAACTCTAGAAAACCAACTTAAACTAACACAGATATAAATTTAAAGTGTATTGATACAGTGAATGAGAGACGAGAGTCAAGCAGTCGAACTTAAACGCTCGTTTCGCTTGATCAATGACTATATTATATTATGTAAATACTCGTTGTTCCATGATTTAGTTGAAGGAGCTCCTGAAGGAATATGCACCATGGGGGAAACCAGGATGTGGAGCCCCAAATCAAGACACAATAAGAAAAACAAAGATGGGGCAAGACTTTGAAAATAACAAGGTAAATACTGAAATATAATATACAAATATAATAATCCAATTTTGTTCGAATGTCTGAGAAGTGGATACTTTTATATAAATATATTATTAAAAATATTTATATAATATGTCTAGGTATTATATTCACTGGTAGGTACAATATAAAATGAAATAGTTTCCATGTTTCTGAAATAAGTTCCCACTTCATTTCAGCAGTCTTATCTTCAAACCCTAAAATATTACCTTGGATATCAATATCATATAATGTTTCAAAACACACAAAGTACAAATCTTGGTTACAACCCCCATAAATATTACGATCGTATTCTCACCCACAGCCTTCTATTCTGTTAGACCGGCAATTTAGAAAGCTGAGACTTATGTTCATAAAGATGGCGCATAATGTTTTCAACAAAGTCAAACCACTGTAATGAATGAGGTATTTAGGATTGACTACGATGTTTAAAATAATGCATTCTGTTTGCTATTAGGAAGGTAAGTAATTTGTGTCAGGTGTTCACTCAATAACGAACACACAAATATAATGTTACAGTCTTATTACCTATTGTTTGTTCTACAATCTACGGTAATAGCAAAAAGTAGCATTTTTCTTGGAAAAGCTCGGCTGCAATCGAAGTTAAACCTGGGAGATAATATTTCCTAAATGGTAAAAAGGCACAATTTAATCAAATGTAATTATGAAGGTGTAATACCAGCGTTTCCGTTTTACGCTATTTCCCTTTTTCTGTGTCTTTTTGAACCCACTGTCAAGAGAAGGCCATTAAAAACATATCGATCTGGAAATTTGCTCTTATCATTCTAATGTAGACATGACGGATTGTAAGTAATTGATCAAAATTTAATTTGAAACTTAGTGTCAGTCACACATAGGGATTTCGGTTCAAGGTGTTGCTCATGCTGGCACTCGCTTATCAACGCGTTACATAGAGCGTTTTTCCTATCGTTAAATACACATAGTTAAATTTTGTTTTTGTTTCAATTACATTAAATTTTGTATTCTAGGCCTTGTCTATTTTTTCTGCGTTTAGATACAACCATAAAGTAATACAACCTTAAAAACACATTTGGCAATAAATAAACATTTGATGATACAGGGGTACAGGGGTAATTATAATTTCAGTATGCAAAATTGTCTATGATTATTGTAAATATTACCTAGAGTGTGTTTCATCCAAAGATGAATCTATCATCATTCCGCCATCATACCGCCATCATACCGTCATTGAATTGTAAAATTCAATGATATCATGGCCATTGCTTTCCACCGTTGCTTTCGCTTGACTAGCTATATTATATCACTTAGTCATCTTTGCTTTATTCAAATGAATGCCTGGAACGTGCTGAGTCCGTATTGTTGTTGTTTTTTATACTGTTTTAAATATTTCTCGTGTATGATTTCTTTTAATTTATTGAAATGCTAAGCCATATCTCAATGGTCAATTTATTGGTCGTAAAAACATTCTTGTCATTTATTTTTTTCTTTTGAGTAGGAATTTATCGAGCAATAGTCATAAGCGTCAACACCAAACTGCATTTTCTTTGACTGGAATGACGATGCTGTCTCTTTAGTACTTTTCTACGTGTCAATTGTTAATCCATCATACTCACTTTTGGTTTTGAATTCTTGTTCGGCTACTCAAACAATCTTAGCTCTCTAGGTTACGCTACTAAGGTCGGTGACAGGCAAAGATGAACCCGACTTTAGCATTGCCAGGTATAGGGCGGCCCTTGCTAGCGCGGCAGCGGGTTCATCTTTACCTGTCAACTAATTATTCTTAAGTTTTTGTACCAGTAGGTACACCTTTTGTAATTATACAATGTTTGTATTTATGTTCCTAATAATGTGTAATTTAACTGGTTGCAAATTGTACCAACAAAGGTATAGGTGATAACAAGGATCTATCGAAGAAAGTAGATAATAAGTAAGTGCGAAAAATCTTTTGAAATTAATCAGATTTTGGAGTACATAACTTTGATAGCGTGTAGTGCTTATAGCATAAAGTTCTTACAGACCTGGACCTATAAGGGACTGATTTTTTTGGTCTGGGGCTTAACGTCGCACTGTTCTGCAGCGAGGCTAATGGCGACGGATGAATGATTATGATGATGATTGGGAAATGATGGTGAAGAGTAGGTAAGGATGGAAGGTGGGAAGGAGGCGGTCGTGGCCTATTAGTAGGGTACCTTCCCAGCATTTGCCTGTCGACTGAGGGAAAACCACGAAAAAAACCCCAGCCAGGAAGGACGGCCGCGGTAATCGAACCCGGGCCTCCGGAATACAAGTTCAGAGCGTTAACCACTCACTCAACCTGTTGGGTGAGTGACTGAGTTAAGTCTAATAATATAATACTTTGTACTACCGTATTAGCAAGGACCTTTAAATAGATCATTACAGACCAATTGTCAGACCGTAGAATTAGTGATAAGCTTATTACTAATTATGTGGTCTGAGTATTCGTACAGTGACTATCTATCATAATTATAACAATATTTTCCACAATGTTTGTGTAACTTTCGTCGGCAGTGGCACGACTATCGTGTCCCTTTTGTTTTCTCATAAGAGTTGTCAAACGACTCGTGCAAAACTTCGTACACGATATTGAAACTTTCAGTAGTAGGGAGGTTACTTTGAATCAAATGCAGATGATTCCCAGATAACGACAGCATCCATGTGGAAACAGGTAACAGGTTGATAGAGCCCAAGGTGCACACAAAACTGTTTATACGGGGTGTTTTTATACCCTGGTTAGGACTCTCGTCTGAAAACAGGTCTTGAGATCGAGTCCCGATTCAACTGGATAATTTTTATACATCTCTTCAAGTAATGAGAGCTCTGTACCTCAGAGAAGGCTGGAACTCCATTTTAATGATTCTTGAGGTGAGCTCATAAACCAGTATTTCTCTTAATTCAATCATATTTATAATAGTTACTTGAGTCATTGTGTAAGAGAATTCTTCACTTTAACTGCATTTGTAGACATCAATCAAATGGCAATTGATTGAGCTTGATTATATCACTTCAAAAGTGTGCAACGCAAAATCGAGACAATGGACTTCCGGCTTTCTGTCTCTGAGGTACAGAATTGATCACACACGTTTCAAAGGCAGTACACGCCCTGGACTAATAATTCAGAGAGGTTCCAGATTCGATAACCTGAGCTGACTGAGCTTTTTCGTGGTTTCCTCATTTCAGAGGCAATGCTGGGAATTTTCCCAACAATAGGCCACGAACACTTCCATCTCACCATTCATCCTTACCTATTCTCCTTATCGTCATCATAATCATTCATCCGTCGCCATCTGAGAATAATATAAATAAAACACCTTGAAACATGACCTAGTATGACTGTATTATTTCTAACTCCAGGGTGGTATGGTGATGATGGGGAGGCCAGGAGGGGGAGCACCTCACCGCACTCGCTCGGGACACCTTAACGTCCTCTACAAAGCCGATCCGATCCTTCGCTTCCAGTTTCATGATCATACTCGCAGGACGGTTGACAATGAACTGCGATACAGAGTTGCAGCACCAGAGCAGCTGGCGTACAAACAACAACTTGGTGAGAATTCGTTCACAAGAGTCACTAGGTCATGAGTTTTATTTCATTTATACATTACTAGTCATTAAATTGAGTCTTGATGGTGCAGGATTCATGCTTATTTTTGGAGAATACTTATGATTAAATCTGGTTCACAATGCACTTTATCTCGATTAACGATCACTCGGCATAGCACATTTTTATTTATTTTTGAAATAAACTTTTAACATCAGTTCAACTATATTGAGCTTGCAACTCCCGCCCAATAATGAGTTTTCAATTTTTTGTCTTTTGAGAATGAACAAAACTTTAACATGGGAGGTATAGGAAAATCAATTCGAATTTGGTGTATAACTTTTAAAATAGCACACGTTGGTATTGTTTTCAATTTTTTCCTGTTAGTATGTTCGTATGTCTACTAGATTTTTTTACTAGATTTACTAGAAAATTACACGATTTTATTAGGCTGCCGTAGGATAACATGATGGATAAAATTCAATTATCTCAGAAACTAGACACGAGAAGTGTTTAATTTTTTCAGGGATTGTGTATGCCATGATTATCAATAAGTACACAAAAATGGTATGAAGATCTGCGACTATGCTTCGAGTGACCTCGCCACCTTAAACGCATGTTAAAGATGTAAGAGTTCTAGGAACTTGGCTCTCTTTTATCATGTTACATTTGACATGCGTTCACATTGACAAGTTAACTCATGCAAGTCGGTTTTAACAATCAAGATAAAGTGTACAATGTGAACCAGGTAATAGGGAATCCCTCATGTATTCGCTATTGTGATTCATGAAGAATCCCTTCATGCTTAGAGAGGGATTCATGATTATTCTCTAATAATCCTACGCTTCTAGAACTATGATAATACTAATTAGAGTGCCTGCATATGATGTCACAGCTGACCAAAATCTCACTGGTGCACAGATGATTTCAGTATATAAATAATAAATAAACAATATCTTCCTTGATAAAATGTCCTTAATTTATTTGATACAATTTCTGTCTTTCTTTTTAATATCTACCTTACTGAAATGTTTAAAACGATTAAACTATTGAAAAATGTCCTGTCAACCAGTGAAATAAACAAGACTCGGGTCTGTTACCTAGCAACCAGGTCTATTGCAGGTACTCTATAGAGGTAAAGTCGCTAGGACATATTTCTAACTAATAATTTACAATAGTGAGTCATAAATGCAATGTAAAATAGAACATAAATCAAATGAATACATATAGCATTCCGCATTCTCTTTAAGTGCCGATATTTTTATATCAGTTGCTATGCTTTTCATTGAGTAACTAAAAAGTAATCTTCTTTGATAGGTGGAAGGTGGAAGAAAGAGAGGTGGAATCTAATTTCCACCTTCCACCAGTTAGGTGGAAGAAAAGTCGTCAGTGCTTAACTTCGCCATATTAAATAAATACGTTTTTTTACTTTTAGTAGCAAAGACGTTAATAGTGATTTGGACTTGGTATAACTATTAGTACAGAGTAGTAAGAAGATATTCCAGATTTCTCCCGCTAGAGTGCTGCTCGAGTGCTGGTTTGTATGCCATCAGATCACGTCATACATACAGCATCTTCACTTTCTTTGAATAGAGAGCCACCAACATGAATTGAGAAGAGTTACATCTCTGGTACCTGAGAGTAAGGCGGGTAATACGTAGGTACTATACGCTTAAAACATTGCGTTATAGGACATGGACATTATTATAATGGATAGATATGATAATAAGTATTATTCCTCAAATGTTTTCTCTGATCATAGTTATTTCTTGGTCTCGGAATATACGTATTTGTATTATAGTTGAACTTTTGAAATCTCGAGTAAATAGGGATGACGTTTCACAACAGATGTATAGATTTTTAAAATAATCATACCTACTGTTTTCTTCCTCTCTATTAAAACATTCAAAAAACTAAGGAAATAAAATATTTAAAATTTGATGTACCTATCATTGCATTCTGACGCGACTTAGTGCACTACGTGCATTCCTATCCGTTAAATAAGACATAATATTTATCTGGTTAAAATGAATTAAAGAAATTATTTTATAATCTGTATACGAAACACTCTATTTTCTACATCTACGATTAGATGTATTTGTTGACGTAGTTTAGATAAACATGAAAAACCCACACATTCTGACAAAGAGGCTGGAAAAGTAGTTTTTATTTTCATTTATTTCTACGTTTTTCTATTGGCATTCAACCGTTATATTGAATTAATTGAAAGTTTGGACTCCTACTAAAATTATTCGCATAGTTTCTCGCTCTGTGAATAACCTATTTACTTTTCATTGATGTTATTCTATATTGTAATTTTGCCTAATTTTCAATGTTAACAGACAAAATGGTGATCGATCGTAGACGTTTGCGAGCAGAAGAGCTACGACGAGCAGGAGAAATCGAAAGAAAACTGGTAATTAATCATATTTTAATTTAAAAACACTGTATTTTACAAAAAAAAATACTTTACGTAGATATTGTTTATGTAAAGGAGCTTTTTCCTCAATGTAGATAAATAATAGATAACTTTGTGGTGTTTTTAATTGATAATCAAATGCTATTTGCTTGAGGAATCAGTTGGCAATGGCGCCCCCATGGGGGAAGTCCGGCCCTGGCGGCTTTAACTGGCGCCATCCCCGGTCCATCGGGCTTAATTTCCTCCACTCCTTGGTAGGTGATAATCGGGATGTGAAATTCAACTGCGCCACGAAGTAACAGATTTTTTTTTTAATTTTTGACATGACCAGGAAGAATAATATTATAACGATTTTTGAGAGCAGAGAAATTTCTATGTTAATGTTGCATCATTTGTGCCGTTGACAAGATTTTGTTTAAACAAATATTGTTTTTGCTTCGGGCGAATGACTAAGAACTCTATGATAAATGTAAACACACCTGACTGACAAGTGTTCATTGTTATACTTCATATCCTTATTTTATATTTACAATTTAAGTAAATTCCTAAAAAAATCAACAGTTTTGCAATATTATGAACGCTAAAGAAATCTGAAATAAAAAGTGCATAATATGAGTAAACATTTGCTCCAAAAGAAAAGTATTTTTACTTTTTAACAAGTGGCGCAATTGGGTGACGTTCATCCATAAAAAAAATGTCACCAACATAATACAACAAGAATTCATATGCTATATTGACTATAATTTATAGAACTTCTCTTTCAAAATCAAATTATTTAGATAACAGATATATGATATCTTATTTAAGTGATACAAATCTTTTTTAAGTTTTTGATGTCTTTTTTGATATCAATATATTTCAAAAATATATCTAAGTATCATGTAGAGATGTAATTGGAATGTAAAATTTAAAAAAATGAATGTGAATACAGCGTGTGAATTTGCTATTCGTATCGAATCGTCTCATTATTCACGCAAACTTTAACTAGGATCTAAGCAGCTATAAACTTAAACATTATTTGCACGGCCTCATTTTATCCGTCATACATCCATCAATCATCATTGCCATATACTTTGTGACCTTAGACAGCCCTGCCTTAGCATAGTGTCTTTCACAATCAAACAATAAAATACAACTTTTCAATTATTTACTGTGCATATATGAAGGTAAAATCATCAGTATTAGGTGTATTAGTTACGTTAGATATTTCACATCTGTAAATGTTGTAGAGAACAGTCCATACGTTGTCTTAAGAATATTACTTTTGTTTGTGATTTGTGATTCGTGGAAATTGATTATAGAAGCACGATCACACCCGCTTTTAGTGTGAGTATCCTTCTGCCTGCTATGGTTTGAACTGAAAAGTTCAAGTTCTTTGTTCGTTATCAAGAATTGCATCGAAACTATGAATCTAAAGGTTCGCACTCATTCTTGTTTCTTTTGTTCGAGTTCATTTCTATATTTTGATGTATATCTCGTGAACAATTTACCACAGTCAGTTCAAACCAAATTTGTGAGATAAAGTTAAATTTCACTTAGGCTGCAGTTGGATTAAAACTTGGATTGATTAATTAAATTAATCATGTACGAGGGGAGGTCACAAAGTTCACGGACTGGAAGGGTTATCGAATGGGTGTGAGTTTCTTGTTCACATAGTTCAATTATGTGACTTATTTAAGCCATACCAAGTTTAAGTTGCATAATTGTGTCATTATTGTATAAGATATCGCCGAATAAGCAAGTCGCAACCTCGAAGAACATTTTGGTTGACACGTCATGAAATTCCTTTATAATCCAGGAAAATCAACTGAAACAGTATTTGAAAAGATTTTTGTATGAAAAACCATGCAACAGTCCCCGTAAACAGGCTACAAAAACAGTTATAATTTCATCCAAAATGATTTGAGTTGTTTTTACTTATTTTTGGAAGAACTTGATGACGGCGCACTCAATTTTGACCATCGAAAGGTCCTTCTAGTTTGCCACGCTTTTTCGGCGATATCTTATACAATAATGGCACAATTATTATGCTAAAACTTGGTAAACATACCTATAGCTTTAATAAGTCACAAAGTTAAATTACTAGAAACTCACACCCCTCCCTCCACCAGTCCGCGAACTTTGAGACCTCCCCTCTTATGAAATTGCATTTATTTGTACTAATTGACTTAAGTTGATTTGGCGCAAATGTGTCTTCTTTTTCCATCTTTTCGGTGCCTTCTTGATTAGCGGCAAAGTGTAAGTTCCTCTTATCATGTGATTACAAATCTGTGTTCTCTGTAGGGCTGGTCAAACGAAAAGGCTCTTAAGCAACTCGATGTTTTATCGAGTAAACAAACAGAAATTAAAAAGGGACAAAAGTCAGGACAAACTCATTCAAAGCAACTACAAATTGAGCAACAAGAAAAACAAAAGGAGCCAAAGAAAGAAACTGCAAATCTTGAAAAGGAACCGGTGATAAAATCTCAGGCAAGTTTTGTATAAAATACATAAAGATGCAGTTCTTACAATGCAGTGCTAATTATTCTTTACAACTGCAACAATGAATCAAGCCATTCAGAGAGCTCTCACAATCTCCTTATTTGTTAGGTGTAAGTTTCTGTATAGAATGATGCCATTGTAGTAGAACTTTTTATCTAGGTTTAACTTATGGCCCTCTCCACAGATCATATCCATATTATTATTTAGATTTATGATTTCACAAATTCAGTTTTTTATTGTAATTTACTACCTTTATTTTATATTCACTTCACAAGACTACTCTCGTCTCTTACAAAATCTAGTTCCGAATTGTGATGACAATTATTAGACACGACTTCGTTTAAGTCTTCCTTCCAAATCCAAATGCTATGGTAGGTACACTTGGCCAAAGTAAAAACGGTATTTGAACGAAACGGGTTGGCTGCTGGTCAGGTTCCTTGAAATAATTCCTTGTTATCAATGAAATCAGATTCAGAGCTCACCCACTGGAGTTAGATGCAGCGTTAGCATAGACTTCATCGATTCCATCAAATCTTCATCAACCAATCCGTTTCTCGAATACCGTTTTTACTTTGTACCTATTGTACTTACTTTGTAACTATTAAGATAGTTTATCATTTCATCTTAATCAAACATTTTAAGATATATTTTAATTCCTTTATCTCTGATTATCATTACTCTGATTATAGTAACACCTCATATCATATTATCAAGTTGACACTATACGGACAGTATGCATTCGTGGGACTTCAATTGACTTGTTGTAAATGCATATACCCTAGGATGGTTCCCTACAAATAGGTCACTTCCGCTTCCTTCCTTCAATCATCGTGTTCATTTCACTACCGTCACTTGTCGAAAGTAGACCTAACTTTTAAAAAAAGTTTGTCTTTTGAAAGTTTGTCAATATGTGAGAGTCAGAGCTTCTGAGCGGTTTGATTTGATTTTTAACTGAATAAAATAATTTAATGGTAAAATAGATTGTTGAAAAGTTGACAGGCGGTGTGGAGCTGGTACCTCTCTTAACTCGAAGACGAGATCTTGCTGAGAGACATCCTCTCTCTACGACTGATGTTACGAGATACACAAAGATCAAACCAGGGTAATAATACCTACTACATTACTCTTTAAAGTAACTAGCCATTTTTATGGTTCAGTTTTAAAATATGTAAAATTACGAAAGATTACCCAATTCTTTATTGGAGAAACTTTTTTAATAGGATTGTTCTAGTGCATATGAAATTGAAGTAGTTGTATGTAACAATTCTTCTGTCCCATAAAATATGTTCTTATACAACGAGAAATAAGATATAAGAACTCATACAGAACTTAAATAAAGTTCTGGACGTTCTCAGGTTAAAAGTAAAAAAAAAAAAAATTTTAGTCGATTTGTGGCAAGTTTTGTGTGAGTATGTTTAAAAATAAATGCTATGGCGTCAGATTCATCTGTTATCAATATCAATTTTGTTCAATTTTGTAGAAATATGACGATTTGGTTTCGTAATTTTATGTTTGATGAAGTACGAATCACTTTCCGAATGTTAAAATATGTCGCGTGTCACAAACTATTATAATAAGAACAAAAAGCTGAACATTGTTTCCAGAAACCAAATAACTTAGTTTCAAAAACAAACTCCCGTTCGTTTGATTCCATTTATCGTATCTGCCCCATTCCGACTGACATGAATGGGAAGGAACAAAGTCATTGAATATGAAAAATATCATCAATGCAATTTTTTGTTTAAAACGATTGAAATTCTGTATTTATTATAGCGTGACCAGCTTTCATAACCACTAACTTTTTGCATGAAAAGGCAATTAGTGTATCAAAGGACAATTAATTGAGTAAAATGCAAGCAATACCTGGTTGATTTTATTCTTTATTTGATATTATTTTATGTAACATAAGTAATTCAATATTTCGTTCAGAAGTAATTGTAAGATTGGATTTAATTGAGGAAATGAATTTTCTAGTGAAATTTCAAATTTCAAATATTCATGAGATGTGAACTGTATTTGAACACACATTTTTTACGAACGGATGCGTTCCTAATTTCTTTTTCATTCATTTTAAATGCACTTATTCTTATAATTCATTCACATGGTTATATAAGAGAAGATGACATAAATTAATAAAGATAATTCAGGTCTTGTTTCGAATTCTGGACCAAGTTTGTACTTTTGTAAATTACGTCACTGCTGAGAGCAAATAGCAAAACATCGCGAAATTCTTGAGCTTCCTACTTCACATCCTGCAAAAAACTGATTTATATTACTTTGTTTGTATACAATTGTATTGCTTTTTCTTCCTAAATTAATTTTTATATTTTATTACATTGCCAAGAAAGTTGTGATTTAAAGGGCAAGAATGCTAATTTTTTGAAACAATGGCGGAAAAGCAAAGACGACCACCTCTTTTATTAACCTTTTTGTATTGTTGACTTATAATGATTCTCGTTTGTGCAAAATTTATAAAATTATTATAATTTTTTATCCGATTCTTCTACTTCTGACACAAAAACATGTGTAATAAGACATTTGGGGTATTAAGAACTATAATTTGTGGGAATGGAATTTACTTAAAGTGTATCAAATATACCTTAACTTTTCTAGGTGTACAAACTATACAATCAGCTTTAAATTGTGTTCTAAAATGTAGTCAATTAAATGAAACACTATAATAATTTGTAATGTTTCCAGAGTAAGCCAAGAGGCATGCATAGAGTACATTGAGACATTGTCACAACAGATGAAAACGAAGCAGCAACATTTACAGGTAAACATTGACCCTACTAATTTTCTGAAAAAAAATCAGAAAATCGAGATATCACTAACTTGTTTTGTAACAATAATATGAAAACATTTTCAAGTTCTTGATATCTTACTTTTGAATAATGAAAACCGTGTGTGTCCATTTATAATGGATTAACTGACACTTGACCACATCAAATTATATTCTATCTAATTCTCGTCTCATATTTATGCAAATATGATTACCGTAACAAATCTTTAAATCGCACATTTTATCTACCCATCAAAATACTATATTTGCAAAATAACACAGAATAGGAGGTTAAGTAATTAAATTTCGACATGAAATATAAAACTAGTCAAATTTCTATTTCAGCTCGCACGTCAAGAAGAGCTCGAGAGTTGTAAACGTCATTTCGACACATGGCAGAGGTTTTGGGGTCGCCCGGGTCATGGTGCCCCCCGTGCAGTCAATGTGATGAGTAATTTAGACGTGCTGCTGCGACAAATACCCTGTAAATGAACGCTTTCGAAGCTCTCGGCCGAGATTCACATGCTCAGAATGTAGGGTAGTTCGATGCTTTCTCAATTCCCCAATGTGTTTTGAAACACATTGTTTGCGGTTTCACTTTTCAAAACGGTATAAAGATTTTTTACTTTACACACTCAAGTAAAACGCGATTTTCTAAAAATCTTTTTTAGATGCAAATTCTCGAACGAGTAAACTTACATGTTTTGGAATTCTATTTCTAATACGTTTGCTAAATAATTGAGAGCTAATGAAGGAAACAATGTTCGTGTAGGTATTTATGAGATCGATTTTGATTTTGATTTTGATTACTGGATAGTTGCGATCGAAAGTAAACAAATAATAGATTTTCTTAAACATTAGAATTGACTATAGAATAAAAATGTTTCAAATTCTTTTTATCAATGCCAAAAACTCATTTATCTAAATTACACTTTATATAATTAGTACCTAGACAATTTTTACAAGTCAACAATTTCTTCAAGTTCATACTTAGCTAATTCGTATGTGAACGCATGAAAAACATGGCGCTTTTACCATGAAAATGTCGCAGCTTAGATCGTTGCCTGTCATTATTATGAAAAATCACAACGATGTTAACACTTTGCTTGATGTTGTAGAGAAGATTTTGTTATAATGACGTAATTACCGGCACCGAATATATAATTACTAGTCCTAATCACCACGGTGAACTGCATGTAGGAACATATGATGTAATGCTTGGATCATATATAGAAGTGGCGTGCAGTACTTCACTAATTAACTACTAATGGAATATATGAAATGTTCCTATTCACAGAGAGCTATCCTTTTGTGGACCTATCCATTGTTTATACCGTAATAACGAAACAAGTTACGAAATGACTGTGGTGTCTTTTATACACATTTTAAGACACTTCCAGACATCTTAAATTAAAACAAAATTATGAAAATATTATAATACATTAATTATGTTTTAGATTTATTATCATTGTAATAGAATTGTTAATAATATTGATGTTTGATTAAATAGGAATTTTGTATCGACGTTAGATGCTTGTAGGCAAATATTTATACGAAGTTAACCAATAATTATCTTTTCAACATGTATATGTAAAGCGTTTTACTAAAGCAAATTGATTATGAAGATATGTTAATTTACTAATTAATAACATACCCTATAATTTGTTGTTGCCCATTTAAAGGCATGTCTAAATATGTCACGATTTTTTAAAGAGAGATTTATGACAGCAAGAAACAAATGAAAGTGTGTCACCCTGAATGCAATTTGCTAAATTCTGCTAATTGAAATAAATAGCTATTAAATAAAAAAAATAGTAATTCAGCAAGTGTTTCCCGTACCTATTGACACCTACACCTACCGTACCTATTGACACCTTGACACCCGTACCTACTTTTGACACTATAATCTCTGTTCTTTTTGTCCTGCGGTGTGTAAAATTCACACAGGTCACACAGTTCCTCTGAACAAGATGAAATTTGACACATGTGTAGACATAATTCCAAAATATTAGTTACATTTTTGAGAGCATCTTCTGAGTATGGTTGAAAGAAATGAAATATGCTCCAACTAATAGGTACTTAATTAGTAATCCGATAAAAATAAAATTCTAAATGGTTATTGAAACCGCCATTCAGATGGAATCTACATGTAATCACACATGTAAGTGTGTAATGTAATCTCCTTATTTTGAGTCCAACTGCTATTACGTATAAATATCTGTACCTCAGAGGTAGAAGGTCGGAAGTCGATTTCAATTATTCTAGGTGAGTTCAAAAACCAGTAATTCTGCCTTCATCTAATCATATTTGAAATGATGACATGTGAGTCATTATGTAAGACAATGACAAAAGAGGGGGGGGGGGGGGGAATTTTAGGGTTCGAGGGACGGAATTGTGTCATGAATACATAAAATACGTATTTTTAAACTAATTCTCATATTGTGAAGAAATTCTCTAAAGTAGCTAAATATATCTACGAAAATTATAGTCCAAAACGCATAGGAATGACATAAATTCACGTTTGAATTTCAAAATTTTCCCGACCTTTGCGGCCCAGACCCGCATGTGGCTAGAGGGTCCTTCCCCAAGATCTTGGTCCTTCCCCAAGGAACGTGAATTCTACTGTCCTTCCCAACAGACTTCATCGTTTTGCTCACTACTTGTGTTTTGCGCATTAATTCGAAATCATTTGTTTTAGGGGGGTGGGGGGAACATCTGTGAATGAAAGGGGGAATGGAGCAAAAGGGTTGAGAACCACTGCTGTAAGAGAATACTTCGATATAACTGTAATTGTTGACATCAGTCCAATGGCAATTAAAAGAGCTTGATTACATCATTCCAAGAGTGTGCAACGCAAAATTGAGAAAAAATAACTTCCGGCCTTCTACCTCTGAGGTCCAGATATATCCATCTTGATTGATGTCTTTCAACATTTGTTGCGGCTTTCTTCTTCTACTTGACACTCGCGGCTATTGGTTCAGATCAATAACTCTTACACAGCATATAATTAGCAGATGAAATAGAAATGATCGATTATCAACGAGTTATTACATGTGTTTCCTAGTAAATTATTATTATTTTAATTTAGACAATTTTGATTCCACCAACGATGAACATCATAACTATATTTCTCTATATTCCATCAAGTAATCAAAGTTATTCAAATTGTCATTAAAAACTCATTTTGAATTTCAGTTTTAACATTGACTTCAATTCGAGAAACCATGTAAATTTATAAGGACATAGTTTCATCATTTTTTAAAATTATCATTCTCTCAAAATAGATGTACAGAAAACATGTCTCTTAATACATTCAACTCCGATATTTTAAGAAAACATTACTATGATGAAATCAGTTATCAGTTTTTTTTTTTTTGTAAAAATGTTTTGTCTCAAAATGTATTATGTAAAAATCATTTTTTTAATGAATTTTGTCGAAGGCTTTCAATTTGTAATGTTAGGACTTTTATAGATGATATTGTTTTATTAGCTATGAAAGATTATATATTTAATTATCGTAATCACCTTTATCATTGGTAGTATTATTAACAGTATTAGTTTAATTCATTTATTTGTTGATAATTATTATGTGCTGTTAAGCAACCTTTATTAAGGCAGAGTCTTTTATTTCTATAAAGATTGGTATATGACGAACTACAATATTCAAGGAAGCCACAGATGTAAGTGATCTATAAGGTTCTAACTGTCGTGCGGAGGAACCTTACAAGAAAGAAAAATTCTACAATAATCATCCAGATAATGAAAACGTGTATCATTTTTATGTTTTTAAAGAAATAATTATGGATATTAATGATCAATTCCAGAGTGCCTACTGAACAATTCTATGAACAATTGTAAAGCTTGATTGTTGTTTTTTACATTAACTGTACTGTACAATTCCATTCTATTAATTTATTGATGTTTTTTTTTTATTACAGTTCATAACAAATTATTATATCTATATAATAATTTGTTATATGACACTACTACAAACAAGCAACAGCTGTTCCAACAACTCAATAAAATACTAAAATACAGTCGAAGTCTCTCGAGGATCGCTCTACCAACTGAGCCACCCGGACAGATATCAATCATTCGACTTACCAGGAAGGGTTTGAGATGGTACAAGTGATAGTGATGATTACAGAGTACAAGAGCCACCGGTTGTTAATTCAACCACACCTTTTCTCATAACATAACACATACGTGCGGAACTATCGCGAAGACATCATACATTTGAAATCTTAGACACATTATTTTAGGCGGAACTCTTAAGAAGAAAAAAAACCTGAAATCAGAAGTGATCTGACTTGATTCATTATCACACTTTCATAATACGTTATGATGAAGTACACTGAAAAAACGAACATTTCAAGTTTTTAGACACATTGTTAAACTCAATTTTCCAAGTTTCAAAACATCAAATAGAAAATAACACAGAAATCAAAAGTGATTACTGATTTGACTACTCAACACTTGATTTCACACCTTTCATTTTATACAAATATGGGAGGAAACACTATGAGAAAATTGATGGACAGTATAACGATCTCAGAACAAATATCGTCACTAAACTTTCCGTCATTCTCATTGCTAATTGAAATGGCTTTGTTCCAAACATATTCTATGTATAAGTTTTAATCTGACATATGAGAAATATTACTATTTGTCGGAGTACTCTTTAAAATAAAGATACAAAAGAAACTACTCGCATAGTACAAAAATATAGATGGCAAAAGTTGATATACAGATTTAGTTGAAGATTAAATTATATATTATCATGAAATAGTAATAATTGAATTCCACGTGTAGAATGATTGTCTTGACCTGTTGCACCTATAAAATGACTGTAATCATCCTGATGACCTGGGTTCAAGTACCCATCAACAGATGCCAATAGACCTCTGCTTTGTTCACTCAACTTTGAGACCACTCGGAACTCTCTTTTGTTGAGTCACCTCATCTGCTATTCATCATGTTTTCGTATAATGTAATCAGCATATTGTTAAACACCCAATAAGTACTTTTATGAGAAGCCTCTGGCTACCATATTTTTAATAAATACACATTTTTTGAAGAAAATGAATTAAGAGAACAAAGGGATACATGTATTTTATGATAATTATGGGTGACTCATTTGCTAAATGTCGATGGTCTGCGGGGAGGGGGGAATGACATATTGGGCCCTGGGGTGTTATCATACAAGCAGTTGTCGAGTGACAGCTTCTCATCTCACCCGAGGAGGCCGTGTATATCATTGAGATGAGATAATTGTCACGTGACAAGAAAGTTGTCATTTTACATGATGGAACCCCTGGACAAACCTTGGGGTAGTAATTTTTTATGATTTCAATTACAGTTTTAAGATTTTTGTAAAGAGAATCATTGGAGCAAGCCGTGTTGGGTAAGTTCCTCAAAAAAGGAACTAGTTCCAGTTCCAGTTCCTTTGATAAAAATGAACTAGTTCCAGTTCCTAGTTCCTTTCAAATAAAGGAACTGGAAAGTTACTAGAAAGGAACTTAGTTCCTTTAAGCTACATGTCCTCCAAAAACAACCAGGATTTTTTTAAATTACTGGGGTCCCTAAATTGAGTGAGCAAAGCGATCAAGTAGTATATTTTCAGAAATCAGGTAAATTTAGGAAGCCATACAAAATTGGTCTTTATTCGTTATAAATTCTGTGCAAATCATTTCATAAGATACAATATTTCTATTCGAAAGGAACTTAAAAAATAACGTAAAACAAGTTCCAAAGTTCCATACAAAAGGAACTTTTTAGGTCCTAAGTTCCTTAAAAAATTAAAGGAAGTAAAGCCCCATTTACACGGTGCAATTTCTTGAACAACTTCTGTGTCACAGAAGTTCTGCACATGTGCAGATTCCCTTTATCATCTCAAAAGTGATACTGCGCACGAGCAAAACCTCTGTGGCACAGAAGTTGTTCAAGAAATTGCACCGTGTAAATGGGGCTTAAGTTCCCCTAAAAGTTTCCCGAAAATGAACTAGTTCCCGGTAACTAGTTCCTCCCCATCACATGGGAGCAAAATTTTATCGTCTTCATTTCTCCTTATTTTTAATGTCTGTGCTTTTGAGGCTTGTTATGTACATTGCATTCTGCAGATAATTAGTATCATGTTAGCTAATTTATAAATACAACAATAACCATCTTTCTCTTGTCTCATAAAGTCACCGATAATGTCAGCGGGATAAAACGAGTTTCAATGCATTCCATGGCTCTTTATATGGTAACTACTGATGTTTCTCGTCAATAACTTTATTAGCAGCAGCCATATTTTTGAAATTGATATCCCGTCATTTGCTATGATTTGATGAAAACTTAGAATATGATCATGTTGTGAGGTCAGACAAAGTCCTTATGAAATCATACTTGGAGTTTTGACGTATGATATCACTTGCGAATAGAAGTCCAGTTATTCACATTTATAAATTTCTAAAACCCTTTTTTCTTGAAATAATACAGAAAAAAGTAGCTAGGCATTGACCTTCTGTTCATTTATAACATTGTACAGGTATTTGTATTTGCCCTGGAAACACAAAAAATAAAAATGTTTTCAGTCGCACTATTAAAAAAACAAAGTGACACAAAATCAACAATTTCGTTAATTAGGTTTGTACGATTTAAAACTGAAGGATTGAACAATAACACTTGGAAATGACTATTTTTAAGACTAGACAATGTCATTGCCTATTTACTTTGAGTTTGATATATTAGCTTTATATTGAATCTTGATTATACCAAATCATTTTGACCTTTTGACATTATTTTACCGCCTGAGAACCACTAGGAGTGATTGATTTGAAACTATTTAAACACACAAGAGTTTTTTTTGTTCAATATTTATTGTCTCTACGCACGACGTCTGGTATTTCTTATTATTATGCGTATATGAATTGACATTTTCACTTTTGTTCCTGACAAACTTTCTATAAGGCCTAAGGACGGCAGATGAGTTGAGAGGATGGAGTGGGGTACAAAATGTCTGTGATGAAGGAGGGGACTAACATCAGATTCTGTACATTATCCATAAATTATGCCCTGATGGTTTACAAACATGATGAACAATCGGATAGAGTAGAAACTATACAAGGTGTACATAGGTGTGGAGTGTTTAAATTGGTTTCTTTTGAACATAATAAAGCAATTATTGAAGGTCATTCTTTCTGATACAAAACACTTGTTTTGGATACAACTTAATTAGATGTGAAACGCCAATTTTACTCTCTACCATTGTCAAAAATAAAAAATGTTTAAAATCTATTGTATATTTTGTAGGTACTATACCTAATTGGTACCTAACCATATTTATTGGGTTGTAGGAGGTATGCAGAAATTTCTAATAAGTAGTCGCCTATTCAAACAGACACCAATAAAAAAAATGTTTTTTTATTACTTAATCGAAGAATTCAGATGATCATAATTAAATATTTGTTTCTTTTATTGAAACAAATAATAAATTAAGAAAATAAAGAATTTGCAGCATTAAAACTACCTAAAATTTTCTGATAACCTATTCGTTAGAAGGTTTTAACGTAAATCTGAATTTTGTTAGAATGCAAGTTTAAATTGCACGTAACACTTATCACGATTTAAACTAAATATCTAGTTATTGTTATTATTTCTTGAAAAATACGTGTGAAAGTAATTAAATGATTCAGCATATTCGTATGCTCTAGTTAGCTTTGTCAACTCTCGGCATCTTGTCGTGTAGGCGGGCTAACCTTAGGTATCATACACTTATCGTCTAGTACCCATACAATCGAAATGCAAACAAAACAATGTAACCAAACCTAGACAATATGACAATAATATTATTCAAAAACAACTCAGAATTCTACGTGGGTTTTTAAGAGGATTTAAATGTTAAATGTTTAAATAAACTTTCAGAATTCTAAAGAAGAAACGCCATCTGTATAAATTACTACAAAAGAATACGATATATTTATTAAAAAATATTAAATTTTGTAATAAAAGAGAGAAACATAAAAAATTGTGTTTTCTTTGAGAGTATTTAAAAGTTAAATGTTTAAATACATTTTCAGAATTCTGATAAAGATATATTTCTACGAAATAAATTCGACAAAATTACATTTTTAAATGATAAGAAAATTATAAAAAATATTTTTTTCTGTTAAGAGGATATAAATGTTATATGTTTAGTAAACATTAAAAATTTAAATAAACCCTATCTGTATATAAATTTCAATATAAAAAAAACAATATAATTTAAAAAATATCGTATTTTGAAAAAAATTTAAAATTAAATGTCTTCTGTCGACATTTGTTTTATTTGACTATTTCATAATACTCATTAAAAAGCCCCACCTCTTGTTAAACAGGATACACTGTCAATTTCTATCAACACAAACTGTATAGATAGCTAATAATGTTGTTTTCTATACGCTCATCTCTACACCACGTGTGTCTTGCCTGCATCTTCTACAGGTAACTCTCACCCCTGCATCCATCCATGACACACATAAGATAGAAGTGGTAAGTTAACTTAGCCAGCTCGCTTGCACCATGGTTCATTCGAAGTTGTGGCTTCAACGCGAAATCATCTGAGGAGATTTAGTAGAGCATCATGAAGCCGGTAAGTGGCTGTGTTTAGTATCTGTTTTTTTTGTATGTGATTTTGTGAATGAGTTTATATATTCGGTTTTTGAAAGTGGTGTTAATTATGTTGTGAATTAACATTGAAAGTGTTTCGTGATAATTGTTTTGACCGATTGATCTTGGACTTTTTTTGTGGTTTGTTGGATTTTCAGTTTTTTTTATTAACTTTGATATTGATCAGTACATAACTATTCTAATTAATATTATAACAAATTAATTTTTCGTTTTATTTTGATATTTCAAACATAAATAATTTAATATCTATTATTGTTCTACTCTAAACTTTTCGACAACTTCAGGCATGATAGGTGAAAATTTAACTTTTAAGATTTTGGTTGTGTATTATATTATACATTTTGAAGCTCGGTATAGCTACTGTTTGACATTGAAAAGTAATGAGTTTAACGCATTGTTAATACAAACTCATAACCATTGAAATTTCATTTTTGTCATTGTTGCAGTTTCTTGAAAAGTTATTTCATTTTAAACTATTATCTAAAATGATCGGTTATATCAGTTTTCCGATTACAGTTTTACAATTGTATAAAATATGATATTACGAGTAACCTATCATTTAGAATATAATACCACCCAACCTTACACAATCTGAAATTGGTAGCTTTTTTCAAAATGTCTAGACCGGATATTATAACTAATTGAATTCACGTAGTGGGTGGAAGACAGAAATCATGTTACCGAATAGTGTACTTCCTCTTCTCAAGCATGCAATTTAATTGACTGCATCTTAAATTCACTTTCTGAAACGAAGCCATCGGCGGTCAATTAAATTCTAACCAATTCTAATTACAGAATATCTGCGGATGGTATACACTACTAATAGTTTCCACTATAGAAATTATATTGGAAACATGTTGGATATATGGTGTGTATAAGTTTTGCATAGAGAACACGCAATGTCCACTAAAATTCATTTTCCCCAAACACATGGTTAATATTCCAGTCAAAATGACATCTCGCTAAGTTACATCGCCAGAGAAATCCTATGAATAAGGTCACAATGGTCATTAGAGTGTTCACACGCCACTATAAAGTACGAGTACTTGCTGCATTTATTCGGCTATTGTTAGTTTTATTACTAGCTCAGTTTCCCAAGAAAGAAACGAACAAAAAAGTAAGAATTCTATTTAATTGTTAAATTTAAGAAACTGGAATTCATTTAAGGTGTAGTTATGTATCGAAAGTAAGATTCTCAAAAGTATTGAATACCATGTATTTTTTAAATTTATTCACATTACCTACATTACCTCCTTTCTTAAAGGGTAAGGTGGAAGTAATATTTATGTAAATTTTATTACCATTTTTATACCTTAACATTTTGAAATTTGAATTTGAATATGACAAGGAATACATGTCATAATCTTAGGTATACCTATTATTAGTGTCGTAATGAATAAGAACAATGATCGCAGGCCCAATGTCATTTGATTCTAATGACAACTGAATACCTATCTTACGTAATAATACGCTAAGGATTGATTGAATCAGTTCAAACGTGTCTTCCATTATACCATCACGTCTGTAGACCATTCTCGGCCTCCGGCGATCAATTGAAAGTTGTGATTTGTGCGGTCACAGTTTGAAGATGAGATACAATTAGTGAAGATCTGCCAGTTCCACCTGTTCCCATAAACCATGTTTGCGTTTTCTCTTCTCATCTCATCGAAAAACTACTTTTGCATCGTAGCAACCGGCTTCTATGCTAAAAATGCAGATGTTGTATCCCCAATATTATTGTCAACTGAAGTCATAGAGTTCGAAGCAAAAACAAGTTTTACTTGAAATTGACCTACGAAAGTTGTGACCTTAAACGCTTAGAAAGGTTAATCAATGTGACATATTGGAAGATATTGCATCTATAAAGGATGTCTTTATCAAATACCATAAAAAAGTGAAAACATATTTTTTTTCATCTCTACAACTTCATTCATTCATCTAACACCTTTTTTAATGATCGTATACTTTTCAATTTCCGTTTCTTTTAATTAGTTTAATTAGTCTTTCCAATCACATTTCACTCAAGAGTATTTGCTCACAAAATTAGAATATGTATAACATTGGTTCAATGTTTAAATGTTTATTTATTTAGTGTTAATGGCATACGTCCCCTAGAAAATAGATTGCCAATTTATTTATGTATAACCGTTCATTTCATGCTGCAATTAAACTGCATTTACTCTATCTAAAATTACATCCCCTTTCTCATTTCATGAAGATATTCATTTAATATCTAAAAGTTGTTTTGCAGAGTAAATTACTACACTAGTATTCCTGGAATTCGTTGCATATTACTATACACTTGACGAAGATTCTGCAGGTTACTTAAATTAAGCACTCACTTCCGGAGGTGAGAATCTTATTTAATCATAGTCTTCATAATCTGATTGACTTAAAAATCTATCGCGTGTAAATAGATTAAACACACAGCCACCTTGTTTTAATTCCTTGTTTTCTAATTATTATAATAACATACCGCTAGACCATTATTGATGTGTTGAGTGTAATCGAAAGAAGGCGTGGGAACCCATCATACGTGATAAAAGTAAACTTGAACAGAACTTGTGCTTTGATGAGTCAAGTATTGAGGGAGGAGAGACCTAACTCAATGAAGAGAAAACATAATCAATGTGTTCAAATAAATCCAGTGAGTTACTCTCACTTGAGGTGTATGTCGCTTTCTCTCTTGATAATATATACAGAAGTCATTTTGATATGCACTTGAAGGTTAGGCATAGCTTGTGGAATGCCCGCGGGCTGCAGTTAAGTGGTTCTACGATGCACAAGCCCAATTGCATCGAAAATAATTGAATAATAAAGGAACTGAATACCTACCGATAGATAATAATTGTTCGTCTTGTTTCCTTCTATACAAGATGAAGGCGTCTAGTATTTCTAGTTCGAACGTGACTTGACCAAAAAACTGCATCGCAAATCATCTGTCCTATTTTGTTTATGCGAACATAGTTTGTCAATTAAATTACAAGATTGTTTACATGCGCCAAGAATTTACATTTGAAAATATTGACAATATCTTGATTAAATCTTAACTTTCCCCTTTCTCATCCGATTATCAACTAGATATAATTTTTTCATTTTAAATAATGGTTTCCATTTTCTTTGGACCCAGTTTAAGTTTCATGATGGGAACAATCTTTATGACTTTCTCAACGATCTTCTCCAAAAGCATAATATTACGGCAATTATTGTTGAGCTCACCTATTCGTCTGAGCTAAGGTATTTTAACCAGGGTATAAATATCGGAAAAGAGAGGTTGTAAAGTTGTAACGACAACCTTGGGGTCATGATAGATGACCCAGCACTTGGAAAGCTGTCTTGGTTTCTGGGTGAGTAATGCCCCAAAACCAAATTCTTTTCTTAGAACAAAAAAATTAAATAATTTATACTAAGTACACATGCGTAACAAAGATGATGGAGTAATTTGTTGTAATATTATTGAGAAAGTTATTAATTAGTCTAAGTATTTCCTTGGTCTAGCATTTTAGACAATTCAACAAAATATTTACATGAGAAAGGAAAGTCAATTGAACTTGTCGATGTTTGCAATGGGAACCTCGTGAAACTGCAATGTTTGTTTCATTATGCAAACTAAAACTATAGATTTTGTTTGTTGCACAGGTGTAGTAGCCATAATGTTGCGTGAAGAAACCGTTCTTCTAAACAAATTAGAAGTCCAATCATTACCACCTTTTCATGAATCATTAAGTTTTTAAGATACACGATTGAAAGTTCAATAAAATATAATTAATATAATTTTCTACCTGTGAAACTAATCAAGAGTAACACCTAGCAAATAAATTGATTACCTTATCGTGATTTATTTATTTTACGATTCAATATTCGTGTTAGTCGGGAGTGTTTAGGAATCACAGTAAATCACAACTCTAATTGCAATTGCACGCAAGACTAAACTGCCCACCAAAGTGCTTCGTTTTATTTTAAATCTTCCCATTTCAAGGACAATTTACATCCCTACATATGGGAACATAATTCTAATTAAAATAATATGTAACAAATTGCGTTTTTACCTACCAGTTTAATGGTAATAATGACAGTCCACTCCAGAAAAGTCGTCTTTGTAAACTTGATTTCTGATTTCTCTATATTTAATATCTCATTAACCATACCGCGCAGCTTTGGCTAACACCTGTGATGTATTTATTAGCAGATATACACATATTTAATTCCAAGTTAGAGCATAACAATGGTCAGCCTCTTCTCCTCCCACACAAACTAATCAAAGTCCTGTTTACCGCCTCACATAACTTCGTATTTAGAAACGTGACAATAGCTTGCACTTTGTCGGTATCAAAATTTCTCCGGTTGGACCTGCCACATAGTTTCGTTGGAAAGTACGTATGTTAGGAATTTTTTGATACCAATCAAGGAATATTTGGGTGGTGACAAAAAGGGAGGATGTAAAGGACAACATAATGACTAATGAATGAGTGATTACTGATTATGAGATGGGAACAGGTCGTATTTGGGAAGAGGGCGGCTATAAATGGTGGGAGGTTGAGGGAGGGGGATCCTTACTGTATGTTTGTACCGGCACCAGAATCATCTTCAACTTTCACTGTTTTATTCCTCTAAGTAAAGGTCACACGAAAACTCTCTCTGGTTGAATTCACCTTGCTACATTCAACTCCGCTGTCTCGTGAGTCTTGTAGCTTCCTACCTTAGACAAGAATTGATCTATTATCCCCAACCAACTTGATTCAATACTTTCATAAACCTGCTCTTCGTCTCACGTAGACTCGTCAATTATTCTACAAATTACTAATTGTTTGATGATTTTGTTGAAAGAAATTTTTAGAATGGTCGCTACGCTATACCGTTGTGCAAAATTTAAAAAGAACTCATATTGCGTATGATTTTTATAAGCAATGTTAGAGATAAAGAAACATATGTATACCATACGAGATGAGATCTGAAAGACATTTTGCATATCCTGAGTGCACATTGTCTAGTAGGTCATAGTCTAAGCGTAGGTGGGGCGACGAGAGTTTTGTGCGTAAGATCACGTATCTGACCCCTCGTGACCTCTCGTGCGATTCAATGCAGCCCATCCCATACGGTCCTACTTTGTTTCAAATTAATCACCCACATCATGATAATATATTATGGAATATTTCAAATTGGTCGAGTGAGAGAAATAGATTTCACTCATCTTTAGGATGTATTCCACACGTCATTATATGATGGAATAGTTAAGACCTCAAGGCGTTACCTTAACGTGTGAACAGGTGAAAAGATGTTTCGTAAGAACAAGGAAACGCATCGGAAGTACAAAGTGTACATAATATGCAGTCGAAAGTAAAACATATTTGATTACTACTCTCTATAATTAAATTGTCAATATTTGATTTTGTTTTCAGATCGTCTTGCTCTTGGCTGTGGGTCTGTTTGCCAGCCATTGTCTAGCCAAGGAGTCGACGCAGTCCAACGCGAAGTCGCCACGGGATGGTTCTGGCAACAAGTTGGAGCCACCTCCACTTGTCCTGGACCCAAACCTGCGCCGCGCACTGCTCCGAGCCCTGGAGGAGCTGGAACTGGCAGCCCAAGGCGTGGAACAAGGAGATCCCAACTTCACCAAACCATCCAAGAGTGCTCAAGCCCTCGAACAAGTGCTCAACGAGTTCCAGAAGAGTGCTCAAGAGAATGCATCTGAGGAGAAATCACCTGAGGCTGAAGAGAGTCGCTCGAGGCCTGTTGAAGACTTTGTCATCCTGAATCAGCCTGGTTTTGTTGAAGTCGAAAATGTGCCTGAAGATAAGCGCCGAGTACGAGTACAAGACAATGCGAAGGACGTCGTTGAGAAGAAGGAGAGTCAAGAGAATCTCAGCACTGAACAGAGTAAAAGTCACTCTCTGGCGGAGAAGCAAGGTCTCTTCTTCCAGAACTCAGCTCCTATTCGTGTAGCCGATGAAGACCCGAAGACGACATCAGCAACAAATTTTCAAGAGGACGAGAAACCAACAAATAGTCCAACCTTAGTTGACATCGAGCCAAATCTCATCTCGGAAGTTGAGAAGAGCGACAAATCTGACGATGACGATGATAAAAAGGAGAAGACTTTGGAGGATCATGAAGTGAAAATCTTCCAGGCACCACTTGTAGCAGCTTTCACTCTTCATCAAGATGCGCAGGGTCTTCCTAAGAGTGTCGTCCCGTTGTACAGAACCGAGACACCGGCGCCGGCGCCAACTGCCAACACATTCCGCGGCCAGAATCAACAACAGTTCCAGCCCCTCACCAGAGAACAGGAGCTCGAGCAAAAGACGCGACAGTTGGAACAACAGCTTCTCAACCTGCAACGACAGCAGTTCCAACAACAACGACTGCAATATCAAGAACAACAAGATCAACTACTGCGTCAACAGCAACTGCTGCTGGATGAACAACTGCGACAGAGGCGGTACCAAGAAGAACAGCAGAGGTTGCAGACATACCAACAGCAACAGCAGCAACAACAGCAGCAACAACAACAGCAGTTCAGACCTACTCCAACAACTCAGCAACAACTGCAAGAGCAACCATTCCTGAAACAGCAACAGCAAGATCAACAGATATCGTTCAGACCAACACCAGCGAGTCGGTTGAGGTCTCAGAGGCAGGAACAAGGAACTGGCAACTTCGGAATTGTTGATTTCCAACCAAGCATTTCGTTCCAATATCCGGGACAGCAACAATTTATTCAAAAACCAAATCAAGTTCAACCAAATAGCTTCAATGAGCAACAGCAACAGCAGCAGCAACAACAACAGCAACAGCAACAAGAACAGCAATTACCAAACATCCAATCTCCTAATTACTATGATCACCAGCTTTTACCCAATTTGCAAGCTGCCAATTTCTTCAACACGAACACCAACAACAACAACAATAATAATAACAACAACA
Organism: Leuctra nigra; assembly: GCA_934045905.1. Classification (NCBI taxonomy): domain Eukaryota; kingdom Metazoa; phylum Arthropoda; class Insecta; order Plecoptera; family Leuctridae; genus Leuctra; species Leuctra nigra. The sequence continues at coordinate 30,533,171 of OW203763.1, read as the reverse complement.
ACAACCAACGTGATCAGCAACAAACACAGCAACATCAGCAACAGCAGCATCAACAACAACAGCATCAACAGCAGCAACAACAACAGCAACAGCGTCACAATTTCCAAAACACTGATTTCCAAATACAACAATCCCGTACAGTACCTCTTCAACAAAACGATTTCCGTCCAACACCAACTTACACCAACTTTCTTTTCAACTCCCCTAATCAATTAAATCAAGTTCCACTTCGAAGGCCTCAGCCTGAGTCAGCTGACAGTCAAATCCAAGGACTCTTGTTTCAATCAGGTCTGGCAAGCGGGGCCCAAGAAGATCTGAATATTGTGTCAAAGGTGCTTTCTTTAAATCATGAAAGTACAAAAAACAATGATATTTCAGGTTCGCGGGGAAGGAACCAACGTAACACTGCGGAAGGTAATTTAGGAACGATTCGTCAACCTGATCGTTACATCACTCCACCATTTGTTTAAAAAAATTATATATAAGTATAAAAAGAATCTCTGAAATACAGGTTTTGCTGTGGAATGAATTCCAAGTTTGTGACATAATAATCAAGGGACGAGTTGTCAGAAAACAAATTAATGATGAACAACCCTGAGGAGAGTGTCTGCAAGAAATCTGTTGATTAAGTTGGGTCAAGTCTGCCAAAATATATTTTCATTCATTTGAATGAAATACTCGCCAATTGTCTAGTGTCAGAAACTGAAGTTTATGAAACATTATTTCCTTTCGCGAGACATTAATTAATTTAATGCTTTAGCTATTATAGCGCTATGTCACTCATCATCATTCATCATTCATTATTACCTACTGCCGAATCATCTGAAATCATCTTATGGATAATTTTATTGACTGCATTTACTGACACTACACAATATGTACAATATCTACCTACATACATTTCCGTTAACATTATAATAGATAGACAATAGTATCAGAAATATTATTTAGCATACAAAATTAGATTATAATTTATCAGTATGATTAAAATGTATTCGATTGATTTGCCACAATCAATATAAATAAGCCATACTGTGACGTGGTTTTAATTTACGTGTATTAATTTTTGTCACTAGGTTGCAATGTACAATATGAGGTTTAGTTATTGTCCTCTTCTATAGAATGATTAGTTGAGACACTAACGAGTTAACAAAATACAAATTATCATTATCAAAATAAGTAACAACTAATGTCAAAGTATCAGTATTTTATTTGTTTGTGCTAACATAACCAATCAAATGATTAAAATAAAAATTGTTGTGTTTGAAAAGTTTATTGCTGTCATTAGCAAAACAACGCTGTACTACATTTTTTCACTTTTTGATAGACGTGTACTATTTAATGAACTTCATCAGAAAGTGAAAAAATTTGATCATGGAGCAATCCACTGCATTTAATATTTTGTAGTAAAACACTACCGCTATTATACCTACTGCTATTAATCTAATCCTTGATTCAAATCGACAAAGTAAACAAAATTTAAAATTTAGCTTTTCGATTATAAGCTCAAAAACGAAGGAAATAAATTACAAAAGCAAATTATCTACTTATCATCAGCATATCGTCTTATCATTCAAGTTTCTATTTAAAGTTTTATTGTTTGAGTCCAAAAATATAGCGTGAGAGCACTAGTAGTACCTACTAATTACTATCTAAGTTTTTTTAAATCATAAGTGATTATGCATCACGCATAATCACATAACACATAATAACGCATAATTGTGACGCATCATATGAGTAACATATTACACAAGTTACTTATTTAATTCGCATTTTGTTAAGAATAAGAATTCAAACCCCACTATAGGTGATTCTAAAAGTTATCTTTCGAAACTTTGCCGCCGAAAGTAATGCACCAATCACGATTTCTTCCGGAAACAGTTTCCTATTTCCGGCCGGTCACAGATTTGTGAGCCAAGTTTGACTTGTTGCGTTTTTCTGGACTTGTTTGAGCTCTATCTCATGTTTTGTTTATTTCTGTGTCGACAACCAACCCATTAAACATTTAAAGGTATTGCATATTACATTTCGTGTTATTAATGGAGAAGAATAATGTGGAACCTGTGGGGAAAATGGAAGAAGAGGCATTGAAACGCAAACAGAAATTAAACTTGCTTCGCCGAAAGCTGGACGCTAAGGACTCTGAGAGTGATGATGAACGAAAGCGAAAACGTCTCCAGAAACGGTAGGTAGAGTTATGAATTACGATTTAATTAATCCCATACACATTTTATGTACTGTGTGAAAAGTTTCTAGTCGTACTCAACCCAAAACATGTGATTTGCAAGAACCTCATAACCTAACTTCTTCCTTCTGAGATTGGATGTCTAGGTCCTACCTGAATCAAGGCCCTGAAAGTTGGAACGGCCCATTTCCCTCCCCTATCCCATTGGTATGAAAATAGGAAGTTTTCTATTTCTACACCGATGGACCGTCGTATTTTACTTGCTATTTCTCATGCGTCCCCACACTAATGAAGCCGATCAATGCTCGTGAAATACCTAGCTACAGGCATTATGGGGTAAGAAAGTTCATGATTATACAGAGGGTTAGGAAACGCGCGAGCCTATCTGTGCTGACACGAACATGCACCTCTCCTCCAGTGCCACCAGTCCGATTAGCCTGCTGCCGCCTTACCTGACAGCAAACGAAGCACTTTGACATTGAACAGACAATCGCATACTAAAGCCTCATTTACAGTTCCTAATGCGCCACTTGGCACAACACTTGAGGAAGTTGAACATTGTCCATGACTCCCACGTCTATTATGAAGGGCCTGTATTCTGATTGGTGCTCGTTCGTACATTGCTCAGAAGCTTTGAAACAAACTGGAAAATGAAGCTTTATTCAACCCTATAAACCAGTCACAGCCACAGCAGTAGCACAGACGCCATTGATCTGCGCTTTCAATATATATATCACTAGAGACAAGAATTGTATGCAATTGCATGTTTTAAATATTCCATCAAAAGACTTGCAAAAACAGTAATAAATCCTGTTTAGGTCACCCTGATTCCAAATATATGCATTTTATTGACATGCATTTTGCATATTTTGGCATTTTTAGGGTGATTCTGCATGTTTTAAGGTTTTTCTGCATATTTTGCATATTTTGGCATTTTTACCACCAAAAACCATAAAAATCAACTTTTATGAAACACAGTTTAAGGGCGGCCATACTTTTTTTCCCGCCAACGGTTGGTTTGGAGCGGTTTTAGAGGGAAATACGAAATATAAACTGCCATATTTGGCAAACGGTTATGAATATCAAAAAATCAAAATGTAGATAAAGGTTCAATACATGTCACCTAAGTCTTGCTTTTTCGATATTCATACCCGTTTGCCAAATATGGCAATTTATATTTCATATTTCTCTCTAAAACCGCTCCAAACCGACCGTTGCCGGGAAAAAATTTATGACCGCCCTTAATTTTATACGTTTTTGCATATTTGCATGTTTTGGCATTTTATTTTGCATATTCCTGGGTTTTATATTGCATATAATTCTTGTCCCTATATATCACCATGAGAAATATCTAGGTAGGTAGCAAAATGATTCATAAATGAATCGTGTCTTTCATAGTTGGTTAGTTTAATGGCTACATCAAAGTACATCCACATGATGTTGTGACGAACTATTAAATAACTCAACTACGGTCGAGGACAGGCAAAGATGAACCCGCTCTAGCATGGGCTGCCCAATACCTGGCAATGCTAAAGTGGGTTCATCTTTGCCTGTCCCCAACCGTAGTCAAGTTAGTAGAAAGATGAAATGCAAGATCAGTAGGTAATTAATATTATTGTTCTCTGCTCGTCCTGTCTTCGCAGTCCAAAGTTTCGCTGTTATCGCCCAGCTGATGAGAGCCTGCAGAGTGATGCCTTACCCGATGCCCAGAGAGAGAATGTCGAGGATCAGGTTCAAGAACAGCTGGCATCTGCGCACTCACAGCCTCCCATTGACGAGCTTGTAAGTTGACCAACAAGAGTAATATTCCAGTTACAGTTTTCTAGTTTCAAGTCCATTGACATCGATACATACTACATGTAAACGCCTTAATTGTGGTATTTTCTATTGAGTAGGGTACCTACTTCCGCTTTTCTATCCCCAATTCTTACAGATTTGTTTTCCACAATTCTTTAGTCAACTTTATAATGTGCAGGATTCCATGCGCTTTAGTATGAGAGTACCATATGGGGAAGAGGTATTTTATTCTATGATCATTGAAATTAATATGATGTAGTCTACCTATTATATTTTGTCAGAAAAGGTAATTGTTACTTGTATTCATGTAGGAAGTGATGTCAGAAATGATCCAGTAGTTTGAATAGAAGACAGAACAATCCAGATACCTACATATCTCATCTTGTTTGTAACAGAAACAGAGAAGAAGTAGGTACTGCAGATCATAAAATCTGAGTAATTCTATCATTGTACCTACCTACATAGTTTCAAAATATTGTTGAAAAGTGGGCCTACAATATTTGATAGACATGTGGCTTTCCCTAATGAATGTATGAATATTAGTCAGTAGTTCATATTGACATTCGTACGTAGCTTGTGGAAGCAGTATTAAACCTAATTTAAATTATGTTTCAGGATATATCTAATTTGGCCCCGAGGAAGCCGGACTGGGACTTGAAGCGGGACTGTGCCAAGAAGCTCGAGAAGCTAGACATCTTAACTAAGCAAGCAATATCGGGGCTTATTCGTGACCGTCTGAAGGAAACCATTGGTAAAGAAACAAACAAACATCAAAATTGATGATACCTATACAAGATTTTTTTTGATTACTAGGTACACTCCCCCAAATAATAAACGGTACTCGAAAGAAAATGAATTGACTGATTAAGGTTTGATGGCATCATCCTATGAAGTCAGTGCTAACGCATTATCTAACTCTTTTAGGTGAGCTCTGATTTCATTGATAATAACAAGGATTGATTGTCAAGGAACTGGCCTAGCAGCCAATACGTTTTGTACCAAGTACCGTTTATTATTTGGGGGAGTGTACCTAATTCACATTCCAAACTTACCAGACAAAACACAACAAATACAAGATTTACTTCCATACAAATATTTTTTATTTGTTATTTTTCAAACAAAGTGAAGAGCAATGCTACCTATGCCTACTACAAAGTACCTACCTACTATACTCTGCAGTGGCTATACACTGCATAGTAATACAGTTTATGAAATAGGTAGGTACATTTGCCTGACTGTGTGGGTAAATAAATGTAAAATATCAATTATGATCAAATAAATTTAAAATTACCCATTTAGCTGCAAGGTAAAATAATAATCTTCTTCTGGTTCCGACAATGTTGTCAGGTCAGACAGTGGGAGCTCCCACTGGGCCTAGGGCCTCGGGTCTCTTCCAAACCGGCTGGCCAGGCCTGACGTTTCATCCTCCTCCTCTTCTTCATCCTCGTCACCTTCCTCCAACTTCTCCACCAGCTCCCGGCAGGTAATTAAAATGCTCCCAACAATTCTTTCCTTGCCTATGCAGAATAATAATTGTGTTGTATTTTTATTTCAGAAGGGAGTGACTCAACTTCAAGCCAACAGGCTGTGACAGAGGGAAGTGAAACATCTGAGTCAGTTTAAACATGAGATAATGAAGGTATGTATTTGCATGTGGCTACCTAAACCTAAGTAGGTACAATAGGATTTATTTTTGCTTAAAATGATGGTGGAAGGGTGGAATCCTTTTTCTCGATTTTATACACTATTGGAAACAGTGTCAGTAAATCAGGCTCTATCAATTGTAAATAGGCTAAGGTCCACAAAAGCAGTCATGTTTAAGCATTCTCTTGCACAATGGCTGTTGCTACAACTGAGGTTGGATGAAGGCAGCTATAGGTTTTTGAACCCTTCTGACAAATCATTGAAATGGACTTCCGCCCTTCTACTTCTAAGGCACAGATTTACACATACAAGTATCCAACACAATGCGGGGATCCACTTCTAATCTTTGGCCTTCACCTCAGTGTTGTCAGTTGGCCAGTCTTGACACATCACTCTCTTCCTCATCCTCGTCACTAGTATTCCAGCTGATGCATCTCCACCTCTTTTGGTCCACCCACAATCTTCCTGTTGTCACCGCTTTACACCACTTTCCCACCTTGCTCTCGGTCTGTCCCTTCTGCTCACCTGCTCTCTGACTCTTAATGGGCCACTCTCATCTTGAAACATCAAACAAGTAATTTTTAATCGCAGCGCACCCCCTCACTTAGTCCAGATGGCCGCTTTGTTCCTTTCTTACTCATCCCCCCTGGACGCAGGTATGATTTCGGGTTCTTTCCGGCCTTACAATTCAATGAAAATAATTTCATAGTTTGGAATAAGCTATTAGTTTTATTGTGTCCAACAGGTGTTTGGAACCAAATTTTCGGGTTCTAAACACCTGTTGGACACAATAAAACTAATAGCTTATTCCAAACTATGAAATTATTTTCATTGAATTGTTCTGAATTCACGTCCATAGCCCTATTTTGTTAACAATTACACTGGAAAAAGATATTGATAAAAATCGATTAAAAAACTCGTCAAGGCCACGCTCACTACCAAGCCCTCTTAAGAAAGTCAGTGCGCATGCGAGAAAGCCTGACAGGTCCACAGCTGTCTAGTGTGTATTGTCTATTTGGTGCCTGTCATAAATGTATGTGTGTTCGAGAAGGCTGTGGGTGGGGTGTCGTCATGACACCAAAAATAGGGATCTGCGCATGCGTTTAAGCCTGACAAGATAAGTACCCCACCTTACCAACAGATACTTTACTTTCTTAAATGGCCTATTATTGTACATTTTATTTGTTATATTATGTTAATGTATATTATAATTTACCAATTTATATTTTTGTGTATTATACCACGGACAAACACCTTCTAGGTGTTTTATGGTCTAGTGACGTTATTACAGTGTATTATTTATATGTACCTATTTCTAAATAAAAAACTTAAAAAAAAAACTAAAAAAACTTTTAAAAAAATTGATACCTGAATACCCGCCATTGTACCCGGGTAATGGCGTACCCGGTTTGTACCCGGGTACCCTAACTGACCTCTAGGTGATCAGAGGTACATTTTGCTTTCTTCACTTCGATCACTCCTTACTGTTTGTTTCAGATCGATGGTTTGAGTCTTCTACGCGACGCTGCTTCTACTCGCCATCGTTGTTCTCATTGACTCGCCTTGAATATAGGTAGTACTAATTATACCTATTTTTATTGTTAATCCATGGGATTAATTTCAAATTTAAATAATCATTTTAACACATTCTCAATGATCTTACATGATCATACAATCTCTTCGTACCGGTTTGCAATAAATTAATTAAAGACAGTCCAATTCAACAAGTGAACTAGATCATATTGTAACATTGTAACAATCTTACAATGTTACAATATGATCTAGTTTACTTGTTGAATTGGACTGTCTTTAATTAATTTATTGCAAACCGGTACGAAGAGATTGTATGCAGAGATTACTATTGTGACCAAAGCCAAATATAGTTTTCTCTCCAACGTATTTATACTACTAGTTTAACCATTTGTTGAGCAGAAATTGATTTATCAACCTGCATATTAATTTAAAATGTATTTTTTATTTCGTCGGGTTGCCGCTGCTAACTCAATTTTTGAAATTATTGAAATCTTGAGTTCTTGAGTCTTGATGAAGTAAGCCCACGATTGTTCTCTTCACCCACAATGAAAATAGACAGAAATTTTAACTTCAAAGTAACATCCCAATATACTTGTATTTAGTTAAACCGTGTTGCTAAAGTTCTTGTGATAAAAGAGATAGGAAGTATGCAACATGATGGAAATGACTCGGAAATGACTCTGTGTCAAGGGCGCATAAATTTGTTCATATTTTAAAGGCTTCTTAGAATATTGTTAACATGTGTCTATAGTCCCCTAGTCGGCAACAGGCAAAGATGAACCTACTGAACCCATGGACAAAGTAGGCGGCCGTGCTAGACAGGTTCATCTTTACCTGTCTCCTATTTTAGTGATTTAGCACATCTTCTTGTAGTACCATTTATTCATGCTCTGGTGCTTTATCATAAGTCACCAGCCCTTTCAAGATTTATATCAATCGTACTTCATGATTAATTTTGTAACGTTAATCTAGCCTCTACAGCCAGATTTTTTTTTCCGATTTCACTTGTAAATGATTTTTTGTATCATTTGACTGTGATTCGTACCTACTGGTCCAGCCATTAAATTAATTCAAGTTGCTGTCTTCCTATTGTTGGTTTAAATATATTATTAAGCAATTACGTATTATTACAAAATGTATAGTGGTGTGTCTGTATGATAAAATTATAAGTTAGTTTATCCGTCATGTACATTGCCATTTCATTATATTTTAAGAAATGAATTTCAAAATAAATCAAGTACATATTGTATATTTGTTTGAATAATTTATTTGCAAATATTTTTCAAAACACTCACAACTGCAATGGTTGTACCTAAATAAATATCCACTTCTGTATCTGTAGATTAACTAATCAAGCTTACAATTTAAACTATGAAGGCTACTTTACTACTGAAAATTGCACAAACTATTATACATTGATGCATGTGAAGGATTATCAACATCTAGGAATTCCATTGTCAAATCACAATAATGGTAACTTTCTACCTGTCAATCATGTCTATATCCGAGCCAACTAATTTACGATTTGACATATTTCTTGGCACTGAAATCACATAAATTAACCTCATTCTTGATTGGCATGCAGGCTTACTAGTTATATAAATATATACAAATCTAATATAGATATATTCCCTGAATGTGGTTTCGTAGTACTACGTATTGCTACGCTTTCGTTGGCTCAGTCTAAAAACTTAAAACGGGAACATGCATAAGTTAGTTAGAACACACATTCTCAACTACAAGCAACCCCAAATCATCAATAACAACAGGTTGGTTATGCAGTAAACAATTTTTCCATGATCAAAGTCTTGAATAGCGTAAGTGGGAAACGCTTGAGCCAATCTTTTGATTGGTCTACAGGAATTTGCAATCAAAATCACAGAAGCAGGTTTTGATAAGTCAAAAACTTACTTTCCGCATAACTGCAGTATTGGGGATGGGCCTTAGTATTTTGTCTTCATTATGAAAATATAATTTTTCATTCATTCAATTACATCCTATTTCAAAATATTCTTTGATATTTGGGAAGTGACTGATTTATTTTTTTAAAGCTCCTCCTCTTTTAGTACCTAAAGTTTCTTGAACCGATCACGATTCCGGACTGTCAGAAACATCGGCTAACTATGCCGGATAGAACTAGAGTGATTAAAATAGAAGCATTGATGGAGACTGCAGCGCTCTTCTCTGTTCCCTTTCTACTGCTCATGCCACCTCTGTTGTACCAGAGTAGTCGTTCACCAAGAGGCTGAGTAGGTCGGTAGTTGTGAGTCATCACTCCTTCATGGGAATGAATCTTACGAAATTCATCGATCTAAAAAAACAAAATCCGTTAATAAAAGGTTATTGTAAGGATTAGGTACTTATAAGGATTGCCATGATCATTTATATACTATATCATAAGAAGCTGTTTGGGTGTGCTTGATAAGAATTAATGAATTACCTTAATTGCTGTCTATTAACAAAAATCTATAAAAATACCTAGTGAAGGAAGATTAATGGTTATCATGATGAAATCAGGCACGGTTCTAGGACCAAAAATGACGGTGGGCAGACAAAAGTTGGTTAAAACAAAGACCCGTGGGGGGGGGTTCAGTGGAAAAAAACCCCAACCCAACAGCCCTGCACAGATCTTTTTCAAAATTTGATGATTATAGAAGCGTTTTTGTGGTTTTCTGGAATATACTAAGGTCGGTGACAGGCAAAGATGAACCCGCGCTAGCATGGGCCGCCCTATACCTAGCAATGCTAAAGTGGGTTCATCTTTGCCTGTCACCGACCTTAGTATTTTACACTAAACTTAGAAACACATTCACATACGTAAAACAGCCCCCTATAATCTAGCATAGACAGGACAATAGGGGTCATCGATTTTACTTCGGAATGTTATATTTGTTTTTATTTAACACAATTGTATGTACGAGGACTGTACCGAAAGTAACACAATTTTGGGCATAACTTCACTTTTAATGGAAATATATTGTTCAAATTGCACAAGGTGATAGTGTAACTCTTCCTCTATACAACGATATGCATTTGAGCGATCAATGAACTCATCTCTCCAATAATATTCGGGCAAAAACACGTGTGGGCTGTAGTATCCACTTCTTCACAGCCAATACTTTGTTTAATCAAATCGTGTCCCCAAAGACTGCCCTAAGTTAAACCCAAAGGTAGAAGTCGATTGGTCTAAGCTTCTGCATGTTACGTGGAAGGTCTCATTGACCAGCCCAATCTCCCGAATGCCTGTGTTACCCGAATACCTGATTTTGCAGAATATTATTTTAGAGTTGCGTTCAACGATCTTGCAAACGCGTCTTTATTAATTCAGACAATGTTGAGCATACCTTTGTGTAGATGAAGAATTACTCGGTCACCATGTGCAATTTGAACAATATATTTAAATTAATGGCAATGCTATGGGATGGCTAAAATTGCGTTACTTCGGTAGGTACAGTCCTCGTATAATTTTGTTGTAAATTTATTTTTTAGTAAAGAATGATGATAATAAGTAGGAAGAGAAATTTTGTTACTATACTTACTTGAGCATGCGATAACATGATCGGTTGTTCGAAGTCAATCCAAGTAACGACTTCCGAGCATGGAGGTGTCGTCAGCGAACCGTGGTAAGAGTAGTAGTCAAGTTTGTTCGAGCCCATCAACGAGCTAAGCGAGAGTGGATTCTTAAGACGAACGTATGCATCGGGCTCGTTTACTTGAGGCAGTGAATCAACAATCTCGGCATAGAATGGGTTTTCCGTGTCGTCCAACTGAAAAAGATAGATTTTACTCAAGTTAAAACACTCTGTGCTCTCACCAGTATTTATTTTATTTTGACACTGTACAGTGCAATTGTATTTGTATTCTTTAAGTTCTAGATCTAAAAAGGCTGTGCGTACTATTAAAGCTCAAACCACTACTGTCTCATTGATATTATTATTTGTCTTGAAAATAGGGAAATTATAAAAATATATATTTATATCTGATCTTACATAAGACCAAGACCAATAGCCACAACTGTACAAGTATTAATGATGGGCTAGATCAGTGGTCAAAATATTTCTGGAAAGGCAAAGAAATAGAGAAAAATCAAGGCTTTTGTTACAGCAAAAAGTGTTTCAAGAAATCGTTACAATGTTACTATTTTCCTTCACGTGTCATTTTTTTGCGAATATCCATATTTTTTTAGGACTATTCCACTGAGCTGGATCTTTGAATGCTGCACGAATCTTCTCATGCCCCTGGCGATGTGACATGATGAACAAGATATTATTGTATTTGTACAAGCAATTTAAGATAAAAACAGTAATTGCTATTGATTGGCTGTATACTCATTTGCTATCACTATGTATAGAACATTATTACAATTAACTTGATTAAAACCTATTTCTGGTCCTAATTTGAGCTTATGAATGGGGTGTTGTATGGATCGAACTAATAATGTCCAAAACAAACTTAGGTAGTGTGTGACCATGTGGTAATTATTAATTCATAACCCTCGACATTTCGTGATGAAACATCTAAATGTCAAAGAACTATGATTAATTATCTCTCTCTGTCTAACTATCTCCTTCCTCTATATAAAGTTGCATGTCTGCTTGTTGTTCTCTCTATACAGTCCTAACCGATCTAAAACAAAACTAACAGGTGAAGAACGCCTTAATATAGGCTACCGTATAGCACTTATGTGTCATAAGATGCATAACTCTCAGGGGCTACACTTGCAAACCGCAGCAAAAATGTAAAATGTGGAAGCATTTTCCTGACAGCCACAAAACTACAATAAATTGAATTGAATTGAAGAGGAAACAATTTCCTTGTAGCCTTTTTAAACTACAACAATATGAGTTAACTAAAACCAAACATTCAATCTGTACCTCAGAGGTAGAAGGCCCGATGTCCATTTTCTCGATTTTGCGTTGTACACTTTTGGAAGCATGTAATGAGCTCTATCAACCGCAATTTTATTGAAGTCAACAATATTGAAGTATTCTCTTACAAAATTACTGTTGTTGTTACTATTACAAATATGATATGATGAAGGTAGAATTACTGGTTTTTGAGCTCACCTCAAGAATCATTGAAATTGACATCAGGCCTTCTACCTCTTAGGAACCAGGCGCGCTTTAATTCTGGAGCTTTAAAATGCACAAACTGAAGCACAAAAAAAACTACAATTGTTGCCCCGCAGGGCATTTTTTCGAACATAAACATTGATTCTGGGATGAAATTGCTCAAACAAATTACAATAAATAACTCCCTATTTTTGCACCGCAGGGCGGTTTTTTAGAATTTAAGTTTTTTAAAGTTATTCTTGGACACTAAACTTAATTTTTTATGGTGAATGTCTGCTTGAGTGGGGGGGGGGGGATAATCCCCCCTTCCTACGCGCCTGTAGGAACAGAAATATTCATATAAGACTTACCTCGAAAAAGAATGCCATCACAGCTAAACCATCTTTATAATTGCCAGCTTCTTTCGCACTCCCATAATCTTTCTTGAACGAAACTATGTGCAGCTCCATTGGGAAGCTGTGACCATTGATAGTGTCTTCACTGCCCAGAGAGTCATTGGCGCCCCAGTGGAAGTGGAGTTGAGCAAAGACATATTCGGATTGCAGCGGCCCACCATTCACTGTCACCACACCTGATGCATTCAGCTGCAGCATCACTGGAAAGATATGTGCATCATTTCAGATTATACCAGTGTTGGCAAAGTGACTTTTTTTTAAATATATCAGTTTTAAAGTTACATTTACTTGTCCAAAATTCTAACAGTATAACAGTATAACTGTAACACCTGTAACAGTTAGAGTTACTTGCTTAAAGTCAGCAGTTACTTTCACAGTTACTTTTTAAAAATCTGTGAACCTATTACGTCATAAATAATACACAAATAAATGAAATAAACCGAACCGAACTAAGTTAAAAAGACACCAAAATTGCCTTCCAAGAGGCATTTTAAAAATATTTTGTGTTTTTTAACCTTCTAAAATTTACTTTTGTGTGTGTACCGACTTGGATAATCTATGGAAACAAAATAAATTTGTAACATGTTACAATCAGTGAAGTTACTCAAATTAAGTAACATGTTATAGGAATACAAATACTTTATTTTTAAAGTAACACGTTACAGTTTCTTTTATTCCAAAAAATTAACATGTTAGGTACTTTGTATCTTGTTACTATACTCAACACTTTTTCGGTCAAGGAGACAATTTCACAAAAATTAAGTAATTAGATAATAATGGGAGCCGCAGTAGAGGCAATCAAATATAAAACACTGAAATTAATAAATTGCATGGCTAGTTTATTTAGATTATTTTGTTTAATTTGAAATTTTGACCCCTAGTTGTTGGCCCGGAGGGCGTTTTTTTATATATATAATTTCAACAATTTTAAAGTGATTCAGGGGCTCTAAAATGAGCACACTGAATCAAACAACCTTGCCCCCACAGGGCGTTTTTTCCCCGAATTATCTAATTTTACAATACCAGAAGTTGTTTGGGGCTTTAAAAATTGAACAAACTGAATTAAACAACTTTCCAATTATTGCCCCGCACAGCGTTTTTTTTTCTTCAAATTTTCAAATTTTTCGATTCCAGATTTTCATTTTAAAGAGCCATTCAAGAACCACTTAGGAGCCGCAGGTTGCCAACCCTTGGCATAGAGAGATGCATAATATTATGCGACTTATTTTGTAGGGCCTTCTTTTCAGCATATTATGATAGTATCAGGATTTTTTTCAGAGGGGAGAAAAATCACAATTTGATTCATTTTAATACATCTCGGTAAGGTAAAAGGGACGCTTGTGGTTCTTCAAAGTGTTTTTCGAGAATTTTTCTTCACACCAACAGAAAGTTCAAAAATTAGTTTTAGTTATGAAAATTCTGTTCACGTGAAGAAAAAACTCGACGAAACACTTGCAAGAACCGCGCGCGTCCCGTTACATTTACTCGCTTACGGTTGGGAACTGGGGCCTAATGCCCCTGAGCATTCTCCGAGCTTTTTTTGTTTTTAACACAATATAAACAACTTTGAAACGGTAGTAATTTGTGAATTTTCGTGATTTGGTGAAAATGTTACCAATTTGGAGAATGGTGTAATATTTTAGGAAAATTTAAAAGAAATAGCAAATCTGTTATTAAACTTATAGTTACCGTCTGTCTGTCTGTCTGTCTTTCTGTCGTTCTGTCTGTCTGTCTGTCTGTCTGTCTGACTGTCTGTCTGTCTGTCTGTCTGTCTGTCTATCTGTCTGTCTGTCTGTCTGTCTGTCTGTCTGTCTGTCTGTCTGTCTGTCTGTCTGTCTGTCTGTCTGTCTGTCTGTCTGTCTGTCTGTCTTTCTGTCTTTCTGTCTTTCTGTCTATCTGTCTGTGGGGAACGCTGTCGCGCGCATCCACTGGTGCGCATTGGTCATGTTTTACATGACGGACGGGTCCCTCTAGTTTTTAAGAATAACTCTTATTTCCTTGGGTAAATCATTTGACTGGCATTGTTCTTTTAGCGGAAACCATGGATTCCTTATAAGGTACATCGGGGTCTTATGTAATAATATGGTCCTTCCACAATGTATACTATCTTTACTAAGTACCTACTTACAAATTCACACATACCCTTTACAACAAGAGGAAGAACATGAAAATATTATACCTATTATAGTTGTGCAAACATGTTGAAATGTTGAAATCGTCAGTAAATAGTAGTATACTCATTCTAGTAAGCTAAAAGTGCAGTAATACTTAGTAGTAAACCAGCTAGTTGGGTTATTCGTGTATAAAGAGATAAATTGCGTGTACTACAGTTATACGCAGTGTTCGAATTGGGAATTGTGTTATGGGGGGATGGTGTATCGTGGGTAAAACGATACAGTCAGTTAAGGGGGGGGGGGGGGGGCTGGACCCCAAGTTTTCACCGCTGGGCGTCTTTTGGATTTTGGGATTTTGGAGGCTGCAAGATAATGTAATTGCAAGGCGGAAATGGTAAAAGTAAATAATTACCAATTGTTCCATGCCAATTTGTTATAAGTTCAAAGTTCAATATAGTTAATAATTATTTATTGTATTGTAGTTTTAACAATGAATTATAAATTGTCATATTTGTTAATTGTAAGCTGCCATATGATCATTGAATATGAATTCTGGCGCCAACACACGTAGAAGTCAAGTATGTTTAATGGGGGGATGGTTTTGTCCCTAAATTCATTATGGGGGGATGGTCATGTCCATAAATTCGTTATGGGGGGATGCCATCCCCCCGCATCCCCCCCAATTCGAACACTGGTTATACGTTGTAAAAGAGCAGTAAGAATTGAAAAAGGTTTGAGTAAAATGATACCGCACCGCAACCGACAGAAATGACTTCATTGCAACCTACCAGTAAATATGTACCAATGTCATGGTTATTCTTCTCATGTAATTAGTTGCCATTGTCAATAATGTCGATGCAATATGTTCTACTTGGCAAGTGTCAATTGGAGGTGGTGGAGGTGTGAAAGTGATCGTGCTGTTACAGTTTTTAAATAACGAAGTGTGAAATTGTGTTTTTAAAATCAGATTCTCCTCTCACATTTATGTTTCCATGTAATACGGTGATCTCACAAATAAATGTAGGTGATTTATAGAAAATGCAAAAAAATGATTAAATATAGGCTTTTTATGATATCAGACATCATGTCAAAATGAAAATAAGTATGTATTTGCACTTTCACTATATAAATAGATAAGTCCCTCTGGAAACGTCATTTTCCTGGCCATAAAAACTTACACACGTTCAAATAAGCCGTTTTCTTAAGAACAATACTTTACTTTTATTTAAATCTATTGGAAATCCTTGATTACACTTTACAAACTATCAATAGTGTACAGATAAACACTTTCTTTAATTATCTCGTGATTTTTTTTTTTAAATATGGGCTGTAATTGTCACAAGGTTGAATTTGTTAATCCTTGGCGGTATACTTCCTAGATTATCAGCATTCAATAACTAGTGCAATAATGATAACTCTTTGGGGTAATTTAAATCAGGTAATGCAAGTTAAAATGGAACGTTAGATCGAGTACATTGCAACAATTATCCCATGCTAACAGAGAACAGTTAACTTGGAAGTAATTTCAGTGTTACAGAAATTATGAAATAGAAGCAAAGTTTTACATTTTAACTACATGTGAATAGGAATTGGTACGTATTTCCATTCTTTTCACTCAGTGCAGTGATAATGATACTAAGTGTATTGTTCTACAAATAATAACAATGAGCTTGTAGTCTTAGTTATTTCCAAATACATCCACAAAACTCGTTCTTTTCATGTAAGCGTCACTATAGTTGCTACTAAAAATGAAAATTATGACAATTACATTCATTGAGGGAAGGGGATTGGGAGAAGTACCCACTACTCTGGCTATGCTACTACATTTAGCTAGATTTTACTTAATAACTGTGTAAACAATAAAATTGATTGCCTCCAAATCCCATTCGAATAATATTTTATTTATGTAATGGTTCAATATCTCAAATACAGTCAAAATACAATACACTATTCAGTACACTTTACCTGTGTTTGCTTTTAATCCTTTTAAAACGCTAACGCCTCAATTATTTTGCTATCGAATATTGAGGTATTCATACGTGAAGTACATGATAATTATATACATTTTCGTTTTCATTTTATTTTGGGCAGTACTCTGTAATAATGTAGTATACTCCCACCACTTATATTCAAGAAGAAAATTAGATTATTCACAAGGGCATAATTCCTCCTATGGGTTGCTCTAACTTATTCTGATGATATTAATGATTTTCTGAACATTTTGGTTTAAATGCACGTTTAAATGCACGTTTAGTTTTATTAGGACCGGTGTTCTCTTAAACCAAATTCGCAGTTTTATTGTCACTTGGTGAACAAACCATTTTATTAAATTCACCTCTATTCAAATACGTGACTGGTTCAATAGAATCTTTATTGTACCGATTGTCATGCTACATTTATCTTAATATGTCATTGATGGATTGTTAAGACGCATTGTTTGATTTTGAGCCAGAGTCGGCTTAGGTCAATAAATGTGACCTTGCTTTACCGCACTCTTTTGACTTTATTGGTCTAATTAGTCCGATGTTTTGTACTCTGAAATGCTGGCCAGAAGAAATCTTCATGATCACAGAAGTTATTTTTATTACTACATTATTTTGTATAAGACAGTCATCCTGTCATATCAATGTTTTGAAAGAAATATACAAATTAAAATGTGTACATACAATATTTAGGCCCGGTATTACCAAAGTTAAATTGTGCTGGATTAACTAACTTTTGGATTAAATTCAACTGTTCCAACCATTTTGAAGTATCTGATTGGCTGTGCCGCCAATTTAGTCCAATATTTAGTTAATCCGGCTCAGATTAACTTTGGTAATACCGGCCCTTAATGAACTATTTAAGGGATTTGTGAAACTAAAATCTGTTCCTCAGAGGTAGGAGGTCCGATTTCAATTTCAATGATTCTTGACGTGAGCTCTAAAAACCAGTAATTCTGCATGAATCCCATCTTATTTTTAATGGTGACACCAGTCGTTTTGTAAAAGAATACATAATTGTATTGTCAAATTTCTGATTACTAAATTCCAAAAGCTGCAACGCAAAATCGAGAAAAGGGACTTCGGGCCTTCTACCTCTGAGTTACATAAATATAGATGCATTTCAAGTCCAATTGCGTCTGCTCATCCACCTGGTTAAATTTACGATCTAAATATAACTGCACAAAGCCAAAATGCCAAATAAAATATTTGAACTTGGCTATCTTCATTATTTTACAGTCTAAAATAATCAAACGTAGACCAAAATAAAACTAAAGAAATAGCAAGTACGTATTTGCCAGTGGGTTTCTTCTGAAACGCCGTGATGAGTGACTCGGGAATCGGGATCAACCCCAGTTTCCCGAACTTGAGGATTTGATAATATCTTGGGTTTCCTTCCTTTAGCATTATACCAAAAAATATCTTTAATCTTGGAAGTTTTTTTTTTTTTTTTTTTTACAAAAAAAGGTTTAATGTGGTTTGTAAGTATATATATTTACTGATGAAGAACAGTATTATTAAAATCAATGGATTTAATTATTGTTAACTAAGTGTTAATGTGGGGTAATTGTAATGCAAGGTTCGTTACACATACATGTTATAGATCCATAAAACAAAGCAACCCATGAAGAAAGATATTATTAAAACTCACCCACGAATGCTGAACATTTCTGTAGTCTAGTTTATGAAATTGTTTAACATTGAATTTTGATGATTTAAGTGGTGATTAGAACTCTTTTGCACTGTTATGCAAGTATGCTAATGGTGACATTGAATGATAGGGTTGATGAAGAATAGGCAATGATGGAGAGTGAGAGTAGGCGGTTGTGGCCTATTAGTTGGAAACCTTCCCATCATTTGCCTCTCGAGTGAAGGAAACCGAAAAAAATCAGTCATTTACGACGGTCGCGGAAATCGAACCTGGGACGTCCAGAATGTGTATCTGCTTGAGGCAACTTCCTTCATTTCACTCTTCAGATAATCTATGTACCTCAGTGGTAGAAGGACGGAAGTCCATTTACTCGATTTTGCGTTGCACACTTGTATTCAAGCTCTATCAATTGGCATTTGACTGATATCAATAAATGTATTTATATTGAAGTATTCTCTTACAGTACAGAATGACTCATGTCAACATTACAGATATGATTGGACGAAGGCAAAATTTCTGGTTTATGACCTCACCTTAAGAATCTTGGAAATGGACTTCTGGCCTTCTACCCCTGATATACTGAACTATAATAATCATTTGATACAGAAAAAGTATAATGAAAAATGTATGAAATGTAAATAGTTTGAATTGGTTATTATTAAAACATATAAATTAAATGCGGTAGAACTTGGCATGGTGTTGGTGTAACCTTCAGGTCGTATAATGAGAGTCTAAAGTAACAGCAAGAAATAAATCATAATAATATAAGGTCGAGGAACTGACTTGCCCTTCCTGCTCTTTCAATTCTTGTTTAGGATTATTTTAGTTCTAATAACTTAATTTAAGATAATAAATCTTTGTATTTAATACAAGAGGTTCTAACTGAATCAAGTGTCAAAGAGAGTCAAATTGATTCAGTAGCTCCAAATCACAACAATGTACTGCATTGTTAGGAGATCATACATTCATACATGTATGAATGTATCCTTTTATAGGTATTACAATAGAAGAACATTTAATTTGTCATAGGCTTCTATGATGTAACCATTTCTCCGAATATTTTTTGGGTTCTAGGAACGATTCTTATACATTGTTCTATATATTGTACTTTCCAAAATTAAAAAAATCTTCGTGAAAAACCATCAAAAGTGATGGTATCTCATAATGAAAGTTGATCTCTTTAGAGCCACACTTTGGAAATACTTCTCGTGAAATACAACTTGGCAGTGCGTTTTAGTAAAATTAAGTTTCCGATAGGTTCCCAGAAAGAAAGAAGTATGTATTACCTAATTACTTAAATAATTAGAATGATGAATGTGAGATGATACATAATCGATTTGCCTAGACTCAAAACGTGGCAACTCTATAAAAAATTATGTTTGAGTCAGACATGAAGCTCTTAACTGTTTTTATTTCTCTTAATAAATACAGAATAAAGTGCAAGAAAAAATTATTCCCTTTCAAATTGAGGGTTTAAATCACATTCACCCGGCTATCATTATAGAAATTACGAATGTTTTTTCCTGTTTTTCTCAGAACCACAAAGTGTAGTGGTTTTGAATCTAGGCAACTAAATTATGAATGGAACATGGTGGAAGGTGGTGAATAGGCGGTTGTGACCTTATATTAAAGAACCTGCCCAGTATGTGTCTCTCGAGTCTCGACTGAGGGAAACCAAGATGAAACTCAGTCAGAAAGGTAGACCGAGGGATGTGCAAGTCCAGAAATACGACTCAGTGAAAATGACATACCTGTATGGCCATTGTTGGTGAGCGTACTGGTTTCAGGTAGAATGTCATATCCAGTAAACTTGAATAGTGGCAAATCAACATATTGCACTAAATGTTGTGCAATGTTGATAGGAGATTGATACTTTCCACCGCATGCCGGAAAATGTTCAGGCCAAAATTCAGGACCTGGAAAATAATTCATTCTCTCAGTTGACAATTTATAGACTAAAATTCAGAAATTATTTGTGTGGTGCTGTTTTTTTTTTTTTTTTTAAAGTAATTTAGTTTGGTACTAATGAGGTAACAATACGAATAAAAATGCATGTGAATGTTTGATTGTATAAGGAAA
Organism: Leuctra nigra; assembly: GCA_934045905.1. NCBI lineage: Eukaryota > Metazoa > Arthropoda > Insecta > Plecoptera > Leuctridae > Leuctra > Leuctra nigra. The sequence goes on along the minus strand of OW203763.1, from coordinate 30,512,719 downwards.
TTAGCAAGACATATTAGAAATTAGAAATACTGAAACTACAAAAAATCCCCGCTTTCCAATAACATCTTAACTTAAGACCAAAATGTATCTTGAAACGAAATCGAGAAATAGTAGAATAATGCCTCCAGTCCAGTCAGTGCTGTATCTATACTGCATGTATCACTATCATCCTAAAACTATTTCAAGTTAACCATGAGACATCCAATGTCGACATCCATCAGTGAGTGTTATGACCATTTAGTAACGAATGTAATTGAATAATCAAATTAAAACAATTATCAATCCTGTGAAGGCTTGTGCCTATCCTCTTACTACAGGAATTTGAAACATATTCCTTGTGAATTGAGTCATAGCTGTGCTTTTTATTTCAAATGAGGCATTTCTTTGTTCAGTTTGCTACCTCTAATGTAATGAGGCACGGAGAGAAAATGTTTCATATTGATGATCGTAGATGAATAACCATATAGGAAACAAGCGTCATGTGGATAATAGAGGTATTATTATTATTTCAATAATTGTTTTCGTCGAAAATAAGAGAGCATGTATACGCTAAAAACCAAATCACGACAAATGTGGGGAGGGGGGGATTCCAATAATTATCTATTGCTCATTACTAGTCGTGGTCCATATTTAAGTAAGAGCGCCAGATGATTGCTTTGATTCCAGAGAATATGTGTCATATTATTTGCAAAGCGTTAAGATGATTTCATTTAATTGATTGATAATGATATTTGATTAGTTCCTATCAGAGTGATAATCAAATACTATAAAGTGATTTAAGAACAATTAATTGAAGTGCTTATTGATCCTTTTGAACCAGACCACTTTTAAGATAAGATAATTGGTTGTATAAATTTGTAACTATCAATACTATATACCTTATCTACATCATAATTATTTCATTTGAAGTAATCAAATACTATAACATATTTAAGAACAATTAATTGAAGTGCGTATTGTTCCTTTTGAACCAGACCACTTTTAAGATGAGATGTTGTTGTATTAATTTGTAACTATCAATACTATATACCTTCTTAATTATTTAATTTGAAGTGATCTTACCTTCTGGGCCGTCGTAGCCGAAATCTCCCCCTTCGTTGCAAGAACAAGAACCTAGAAGAAGCAGAGAATTATTCCAAGTAAACAGAATGAATGGTTTAACTGTTTTTTTTTGTCCCAATAGGCAATACCGCTATTAATTATGGACAAAGTTCTTATTATTCCATGAGGATTCTAACGAATTGCAATTTTAATATTGATAATATAGTTTCTTTAACTATAAAAACGTATTTAATGGATATTCATTTGTAAATATATAAATTGTGCATCAATTTTAATTAGTCATAAAAAAAGAAGATACGTATTGTCATACTTTCAAATCAAATGAGAAATTCTGTAATCATAATTCACGTCAAAATAATTCTAGAAACCCACTGGAGTATTACAAACAAAAACTTGAAATTAGTTCAAACTTACAAGGGTATTTTTTTCTAACATTCATCAACTTCCATGAATTACATCGTTCTGATGCCATCTTTAGAGATGTACGTTTCTCTGTATTGAAACTGCTTGTAAAAGATGTGTTCTTCTATTATGCATGATAGTGCAATTTAAGAAATAAGACATTCGTTTTGCATTAACAATGCCAATGCGTACCTATGTATTAGCTATAATTAGACTTGTTCATTCATAACAACCTCTTACACCCCAAAATTAAATGTAATTAATTTCGTTTTCTTCATGTATAAAGTTTAAGATATTTTTTGATTCAGTTAATATTTTTTTAATAATACCTTATTACTTTCTGAAGATATATTTAAAAGTAAAAACAAATCTGTGTCACTTAAACTCTATAACTTTATGATTATACTATAACATAATTTTTTTGCTCGGAATGAAGTTCGGTAAATCTCTCTAAGGGTGAATTTGCAACAACTTTGTATTAGGATTTTCGACCTTATGGCGTCGTATTGCAACATTGAAATACGTATTCACCGATCTTATTTTCGCCGCTGAACACAAATTGATACTACTTATGAAATTAAATAATGCTCTGCTTAGATTTTGCAAATGAATACATTTTAAACATTTTGAGAGATTTATAAAATTCTTGTTTAAAGTCACGAAGTATTAACAATCTCGTGAAAGTATTTATCTAAATGTAAACTTTGTTTTACCTCGATTCCTAAAAAAAAATCGACATTTCTATAGATTCATTGATGTGGTTCACCGGCTAACGAATCGCAATTGTCGTGAATGAAATCGGTTTTGTTGGATTGTGTGTTTTATGCTCGATATTTCTTTATTCAGCTACACGACCGTGAAACATATGCCATATAATCTTGTAGCTACGTGACTTACATTCAACATTGGCGATACATATCCGCAAAGTAAAGGAAATTGCAATAAATCAATCAAGTCTTATTGTTATCACGGCATTTTTTTGTTAATTTCTATAAAGCCTACTTTTTATAAATATATATCATTATACGTACAATAACTAATTATAATCTGTGTGTGCATATTACAAGAATTGCTATCGTTTTGATAAGGGAAAATATTTTATTAAGTGGATGGAATTGAAGTTTGTCGAAGCATAACAGTATTATTGGAATTGAAAATCAATGATGAAATTTAAGAAAAACATAAATTTTGTCTCCACTTTACATAATGTCGGTTTGACGGATTTCACACTTTTCCTTTAATTAACCTTAGTAATACGGAAATAGATAGTTATATTTCAGTTAAAAAAATCTGAGAAATTTAATGTTTTCGAATGTCATAAAAAAAATCTTCCAGAAGTAAATTCGGAACAATGTTCTCTCTATTAAACTTTAATGATTCCTAACAAACCAGTGCTATTTTTTATTAATAAGGACACAGCTGATGTCCATTAGTTTAGATAATGTCATAGACCAGGAATTTATATGATTTACTGACGGGAACGTCAAATCACCTATTATATATCACAATAAAACCTTTCAAAATATGTATAGAGACTTACCGTACAGAACACTCAGCAAAGCAACACTTATCCAAATTCCAGAATACATCTTTGAAGATTGGTACAAAAACTATTACTTAATTATTCACAAATGTCGCTTAAAAAAAGACTCGTAAACTATTTCCGAGAAAATACTTGTTGTAAAAAAATAATTCCACAGATTGTTGATTATTTTTATCTGCACTTCCAAAAGGACTACACAAATTTAATTAGTTTACATGAAAATATTGCTTTTAAAATTACGAAATTCCCTCTAACAAATGTTTGTTCAGTGAATTTCTCTGCAGCGTGGAAACGCTCCGACCTGTCTCAACTCCCACCGGCGACTGAGGGCTTTTATATAGAGAATAAGACAGCTAATAAAGACATTGTTGCGTTCGTACTGAGATTAGGCTTATCTAACAGACTAACAGCAATTGTTGGATTGAATTGCTCATCTCAAGACTTTTATATCCTTCTACGAGTTAAGATGGTTAGTACTTAATGATCTACATAGATAATCACAAAGCGAGATCTATGAGATGAAACTTTAATGACAAAAGGTGACATCAATTTTAATTATGTGACTCACATTAATTATTTTAGGAAAATTAGGAATATGATTGCGAACATTTAGATTCTAATTGAGGAATTCACATAAAAAGGTACGAAAAAATATAGGTTTATGTGATATTTATAAATTTCGTTATACACACGTTTCTACACGTTGTAATCGAGCAAGCGTAGCGAGCGTCTCCATTTTTTTTCAGTACTTTTGGACACTTTTTTTTATATGTTTGATCCGACGCCACAGATCACATTGTTTCTCCGATTGAACTGAAATTTTGCGCACATACTAATGCCATTTTAGCTTAATCGTGTACCTATAGTTTTTGAGCGCTACCCACTGATTGGTTCAAAAATGAAAATGGCCTATAGGTCACACCGTTTGACCTATCAAATCAAAATTTTTCATAGTTTTGGAGACCGTCGTATTAAGTTATTTTTTAAAAAAATCCATTGATTGGTTCAAATTTGAAAACATATATCTTCTGATTGGTTCATCCGATTAAATTAAGATCAAAATTTTATCAACTTTTACAAAGTTTTAGAAAAAATATTGGTTAATATTTTAAAAAAATCTCCTGATTGGTTGAAAATCAAAACGTTCCGATTAAGTTCAAATTTTGCATGGCTACAATTTTCTCTTATTTTATAAGTTTTCAGCCCAATCATGACAGAATGCATGTACTTATTGGCATTTTTTTCTTTTGAAATAGAAATTGTCAGAAGAGATTTTATCGAAATGGGATTTCCAGTGCAATGAGTGGATCGTATTTTAATTCGTGGGTGTATATTTTATGTTTTCTGTGAGTTACGAAATTCCGGTTGGAGATGTTGCACTTTTCGGTGCTCGCTCGTCAACGCGTTACACCGAGCGTCTTCCTAATATGTCGCACGTCTTATTATTGTGTACTTACCAGTCGCATTGACCCGTACGTTATTTCTCAGATATTAGTAAGTTCTTTTATATGTGTAAATGTAAGTTTAATTGATGTAGTCTAAATTTTATGAACTTCTTGTGCTAATTGTGACGCACTTATTTTTTTACTGCCTTTTAATAGCTTTGGTGATTACCCTAGCATTTTTATACGCCCTTTATACATATAAATTCAAGAATGATTATCAAACTGAATTATTTTACTTAATGTGTGTATTTGCGCATACTTTACACTTCTATTTACTGCATAGATTAATAACAAAAATCAATATTGGAATAAATAAAAATTACAAAGTTATATCGTTTTATTTGAGTACCTACTTATCAAAGGCGTATCCAAAATGAAATTTCGAGGGAGGGGCAGACAGTTTTAACATTTTGAAAAAGAGAAAATTTTGGATCAAGCTCATTCGTTTTGGTGCATTTTTGAATCGTAGTGTAGCTATTTTTTAATTTCAAATTGTCCAAAAATTGGTCTAAGATGTTCAAGAAAAGGTAAATTTATTGAACTTATTAGCATTATGCAAGTCTGGGGAGTATAGCTCCGAGATTTTTTTGCATATTATTTGATAAGTGCTTCTTTTATTTTAGATGAAACCCTGATTTCGGGGGGGGGGGGGGGGGGGGCGCCAGCCCCTAACCCTTGAATACGCCCTTGCTACTAATTTTTCTGGTAGGTATGTGGACTATAGTTAGCTAGTTATAACTTATAACAATTTTCCACTTTTACGCACGAGAAATAATATGTAACGTGTTAATTTTATCATAAACTTGAAAACAGCACCGAGTTACTTCAATCAAGTTGAAGGCTGTATATAATTCATAGGCGTAGTATTATGTCCTACGGCATGGATAGCAATTGAGATATCTAGAGGGGCGGTAGCATCGCTCAGCCAAGTCGTAACAGTGCATCTAGAAACACATTGCAGTACAAACAGAATATCTAATAAGCACTGGGGTGCATCTAATAGCTTTTAAGCATCATCTTGCAATTTCGGCCAAATGGATTTTAAAAGTGGAAAATATTGAAATACGACTGACTTTATGAAAAATGACTTCGTCCTGATATCACTGCTGCTTTTTCATGTCACTATATGTCAGTTCTGTAATACAAAAAAAAAGTATATTTTATAAGGGTATAAAAAATTTAATAAGCTTCCATATGAAGTGAAAAATATCAAGGAATTGCATACATTTAAACTATTAGTAACCAATTATTTAAAATGTAAAAGTGAATAACTATTGTACTGTGTATTGAAATAGCCTTGGCTAAATAAATACTTCACAAATAAATGAGATACTGACTTCTGTTTTTATGGGAGTGTTTTTATGGATGCATATTACGCTATCAATAAAAATTATTAAAAACAATGTGTAGTTAAAATGATCAGTGATACTGATATCTTAGAATTGGTATTAAAAATATAATTTTACTTCTAATCTTGAAATTCCAGTGCAGAAGCAAAGCTTCTTTTTAATAAAATATGTGTATCGTAAATTATTATATTATTATTGAAGAGAACCATATACTTTGGTCGCGTGTAGGGAAGTGCACCTTGATGTAATCTTATCAATAAGAAAGCTTGTTGACTGCATTTAATCCACTTTGTTTGATGTTTCCCGATTATGGTTTTACGAATATTTACAATAGACAATTATATTCGTCGCAAAGCTATGAATAAGAACAATTAGCTAATGAGAGAGACGGAAGGTCAGTTTATTCGATTTCAGGTCCGAGATATAGTTTCAGAACTAAATTATCCATCTCTACTTGTTTTTCTCATTCTGAACAAACTCAATGGAAATGGTCCTATCTGACGTTCGTAAATCGGACACTCAAGGGTGTCCTAATTCCAGACAGTTCTTCCAGACACTCATGAGTGTCTTTCCAGAACTCAAGGGGGAACTTCCAGACACTAAGGGTGTCTTTCCAGTCACTCAAATGTGTTTTTTCAAAATGGTGTCTTTCCAGACATTCAAGGATGTTTTCACAGACACTCAAGGGTGTTTTTCCAGACACCAAGATGGTGGGGTCCTTTCATTAGATTATCAAATGACTTTTGACAAAAGTTTAATTACTTCAAAACGCTATGGAAAAGAATTCGACAAATAGTACAAACCCGACCAACCAATGATAGGGTTATAAATTTCGTCGTTGTAAAAACCGCCATAATGACTGATTTTCAAATACTCAACAATATCACTGATGTTTGGAAAAAAAATCCCAGACCAATGCAACACTTAAAAATTGTCGATGGAGATGTGTGTTTCTAAAATGGGTCAATACGAAGTAAAAATAATGACGTAAATTATGAATGAGGTTGATGAGAATAAACCCCAACATTGTGAAAATCTTAACAAACAACTATACTTGCATGTATTGAGAAGCCAGGAACCAGACAAATATTATGTAAAACCATCTAACCCCGCCTCCTAATAAGTGCATGACGATTCATCTAGCAACTGACCGATATTTGATGAGCTATCTTCCTAATGAGCGGAAGACGAACTACCATTACCAATGTTACTCATTTCGTTTGACAAACTGGAGTTACCCAAGAACAGCATATTACACCAATACCAATAGAATTTCGCATTGTTGTCGTCACTCGCTCGTCAAATGCATCGTAAAGTAAGCTTAATAAGATCCTTAGTTAATAAGACTTAAAACTAAAATGTGAAATTATTCATTTCTCGCAATTAGTCATTACTCATCACTAAGTTCATAACATCATGAAACGACCTCCATTTTCAATCAAGTGAAATGGACAGTGTGAAAGTGAAACAATATCAATGTCCAACAATGGTTACTAAGTTATGTCTTCCATACTTAATTTATATTCCTCTTATGGACTGATAGTGTCAATTCTTTTGTGTTGCCAATACTAATTACCTCCGTCAAGTCAAATAACAAGCATACCTACTACAATATTTTGACTTTTTCTTTCTTTCTAGTTATTTACATACAGGCTCTGAGTGACTTTTTAACGTGCGACATGGTGACAAAATCACGAGAGTAACGTGGAGAGTAACGTGGGTCACTGCAGAAAGTCACTAAATCATATTTTGTAGTTCTGAGATAATTGAGGTGCAACGCTCTGGAATTTTTTTTTTTGCAAATTTGCATTTGTGAGTTTTCTTATACTAGGACTTCGAGCTTTTGTTTTACCACTCTTCTTGCCAGTGCAAATATTTCCTAAATATTGTTATAACTTTTGTACCATTTAAATTATGGACATTTACCAAAAATTAGCATAGTTAATTTTAGAGTCGATCTTATTTAGCAATTAAACTTTAACTAGTAAAAATTAAAATAATATTTATTTTGCAAGTTATACAAAATAGACGACGTTCATTATTTTAATAAGTGCATAATAATCTTTTATACAGCCATGAATGGAATAATGATAATATTATAGTTTTGATAACAACGAGAATGAGAGTGAAGTTTTCTATGTGGGGACTCATAACAAGGAAATAAAATTCATATATTTGCAAATATTTCACCACATTTATTGGTAATAATCAAAATACTGCATTTGGTATTTAGGCATATTTGCAACTAAATGGATTTTCTTTTCTTATAGGAGTTAACAATGTTGTCAACTTATTGGACCAATAGCGGGGAGCAAAGTAAGTTTTGGCGTCGAACCAAAGTTAATTTTGTTATATTGTTAATTGTATGAAAATATCTTTTAATATAACGTCTCCAAACGAGGAAACGTTTTTACTTATTTGACCAATGGCGAGAGAGCAAATTATATTATGGCTCTGAAACAAGTCTAATTGTAATCCTTACGTAAGTGTAACTATTAGTGAGTATATGGTCCAAATCTTCAGAAAATATCTCTTATTTAATCACTCCACACGATCAAAAGTACAAATCTGTGTTTGTATTTGTATTTGGTTTATTTGCAAGAACAATAAAAATTGTATACAAACATTGTTATACATTACATTGTACATTGTCATAATTATTACATTATAAAATAATAAAGTCAACATATTAAACACACTTAGCATACCTAACTGGAAAAATCAAATTAAGAGTCAAGAAATTCTTGAACACTATATAAGGAATGATCGAGGAGAAACTTCTTTAAGTCATGTTTGAATCCATTCCTGCACTGAATACTCTTGACCAGTGGTGTAGTCGAGGGTATACGCGGGTATACGCCGTATACCTAAAAAAAAATAGTTTTGCTGAAGAGTGAAGATGTCAGGTATACTTAAAATTTTTGTGGTCTTGCTTCATTTCGTAAGCAAAAAACTCAAAAATGTTAATTTCAAAGTGTCAAAAAGCAAAAAAAAAACCTGTGGGGCAAGGTGGTGCCGTGCTCTCCACCACCCCAAAGTGTCAAATTATAAAAAAATATTTAATTTTTTAACAAAATACGCCTCATAACGTCTTAAAATTGATTTCACAGTGTCAAAAAACCAAATAACGCCCTGCGGGGCTGGGTGGTGCCATGCCCTCCACCACCCCAAAGTGTCAAATTATAAAAAATATTTAATTTTTTAACAAAATACGCCTCATAACGTCTTAAAAATGATTTCACAGTCTATAAAAAACAAAAACGCCCTGCGGGGCTGGGTGGGTGTCCCTCCCCCCCCCCCCCCCCCCCTTATTCCGAGGATTTTTTTTCCTTGCCTTGCCCCGGCCCTGGCAGAAATCCTGCGGACGCCCATGGTAGCGTATACCCAAAAAAATTATTAGGACTACACCACTGCTCTTGACATATTCAGGCAATTTATTGTAGAGCCTACGACCCGACTGCAGTCGGCAGTACTCATGCTTCAGGTTGGAGGCCCCTCTCGTCCCATGCATGTGATGACCGTTGTCCGGATACAAATGGAGATTGTCCCTAACAAATAGGCATGCTGCAAGAATGTAGACACATGGAAGAGGAGGTATTGCAACCTCACGAAACCAGTGAAATGAAAGCAGAGAACATATTTTATAGAGCATTACTCAGTATCTTCACTTTTGTTTATTGCGCCTATAAAAGCGATACAAAATGATCTATTTCATAACGTGCAGTGTGACTTTCAAGTTTAAAACTTTCAGCGCCCCTGGCGGCAAAAATAATAATCACATCAAACTGATTTGCGTTTTTATGAATAATTGCATTAGTTCTGTACATCAGCAAAGTTGCTGAACATGTGCAATGTTCAGCAATGTGAACATTGCAATCACGCGCGACTACGTCACATGTTCAAATAACATCAGCAAACTTGCACAATTATTGTAGTTTTTTTCGAATTTTTGATCAAAAGTAGAGATTTTTGCAAAACATTGATTGGTCAACAGCAATTCGGTAAATAAATATCTTTTCAAAGACCAAGATAGCTACTTTGTTTGGGTTTTTTCTAATTTACATCGATATTGCTTCGCTAAGCTCAGTTTCAAAAATGTATCTTAAACGCTACTCCATAATATAGACAATTTTTGCATTTCGAGTTTTCCGTATTTTTTTTCTCTTGACCAATCACAAGCCCGCCGCACGCGGATTTTATTCTCGCCCCGCGGTGCATAGACTTCAAAGGGGATTTTAAAAATGACGCGCGGCGGAAGTGACATAATAACATTTAATATCCAATCACGCGCGACTACGTCACATGTTCAAATAACATTCTGATCTGACACTAGATACATTACTTTAGAATTACATATACCTGTGAAGAATATTAGTCCATCTAATTACTCACAAACTGTTACTAGTTTGCACGTGACTTCGCTCCGGCCATCTTGGTGTCACATGTCAGAATGGCTGTCAATCTGTTTCGGTATTTTTTTGATAGTATTAATGGTAACCTGTGCTATTGTAGGCTGCAGAATAAGTTCTGATAGGTATAAAACCAGTAACCACCTCATATACAAAAAATCTTCTATAAACCTTAATAATTTGTTAAAATCGAATGACATATGTACACCAAAATGGCCGAAAATAAATTTTTTTACATTGTTGATGTAAAACAAAAGAAGCTCGTCCAAACTATGACTTTATGTTTTCTAAGGCCTCCTGACGCCTCGAATGTACAGTTTAACAAAGGCGGGGGTTTGAGCTAGGCGGGGGCGTCTGTCATCTTCAAGATGAAGAGATGACAGAGCTTCGTCTGTCAGTGAAGACAGTCTTCACTTGAAGATGACAGAGCTACATCTGTCAGTGAAGACAGTCTTCACCTGAAGATGACAGAGCTACGTCTGTCAGTGAAGACAGTCTTCACCTGAAGATGACAGAGCTACATCTGTCAGTGAAGACAGTCTTCGCCTGAAGATGACAGAGCTACGTCTGTCAGTCAAGACAGTCTTCACCTGAAGATGACAGAGCTACGTCTGTCAGTGAAGACAGTCTTCACCTGAAGATGACAGAGCTACGTCTGTCAGTGAAGACAGTCTTCACCTGAAGATGACAGAGCTACGTCTGTCAGTGAAGACAGTCTTCACTTGAAGATGACAGAGCTACATCTGTCAGTGAAGACAGTCTTCACCTGAAGATGACAGAGCTACGTCTGTCAGTGAAGACAGTCTTCACCTGAAGATGACAGAGCTACATCTGTCAGTGAAGACAGTCTTCACCTGAAGATGACAGAGCTACGTCTGTCAGTGAAGACAGTCTTCACCTGAAGATGACAGAGCTACGTCTGTCAGTGAAGACAGTCTTCACCTGAAGATGACAGAGCTACGTCTGTCAGTGAAGACAGTCTTCACCTGAAGATGACAGAGCTACGTCTGTCAGTGAAGACAGTCTTCACCTGAAGATGACAGAGCTTCGTCTGTCAGTGAAGACAGTCTTCACTTGAAGATGACAGAGCTACGTCTGTCAGTGAAGACAGTCTTCACCTGAAGATGACAGAGCTACGTCTGTCAGTGAAGACAGTCTTCACCTGAAGATGACAGAGCTTCGTCTGTCAGTGAAGACGACAGAGCTACGTCTGTCAGTGAAGACAGTCTTCACCTGAAGACGACAGAGCTACGTCTGTCAGTGACGACAGTCTTCACCTGAAGATGACAGAGCTACGTCTGTCGAAACGTCGTGTAAAACGGCCCTTTTGGGGGCCAACATCAACCAAGGAGCGTCAACCGAAGAAACATCGTCTGCATCTGACAACAGCTCCCAGACCCTAAGTCAACTCAACTATAACTACTATCAAAATTTTCACACAATATATTGTGTTGTTGAGTTTCTTCTAAGAGTGCGATCATATAAAATATCTTTTCGCTTGAGAAACTTTTCATCTCACTCTCACCCGAGAAGGCCATGCATAATATTGAGTTGAGGAAATTGTCACGTGTGAAAAATTGTTATTTTAAATAATCGCATCGAAGCGACTAGACAGGCGACACAAGCGAGAAGGTTTCAATTAGCATACGAGACATTTTCTGTCGCCATGTTAATATTATGTTGCCTCTCATCTTTATCAATGACTTCAATTTCATTGGCATTAATCAGAGCATTTTATATTTAGCTTCTAGCAAGGCAAAATCCATAGTCTATGTTTTCTTCGATTTTTGTTGATCTTCGCGTTTCATATTTAGTTTATTACCACAATTTCTCCTTATGATATTGGAAGAAGTCTATCTTCATTCTTCAGTAAATACAATTGAGTAACACGAGAGAAGGGTATAGTATGTACACTTGGCCAAACTAAAAACGGTACTCGAGAGAAACGAATTGGTATGATAACAATTTGATGGCATCATCCGATGATGTTCATGGTGAAGCGTAGAAGTATGTGAGCTCTGATTTCATTGATAATAACAAGGATTGATTGTAAGGAACCTGACCACCAGCCAATGCGTTTAGTTCGAATACAGTTTTTACTTTGGCCAAGTGACAATGAAATCTTACAAATTACAATCTTAACACACCTACTGCATTGACTAATGTGCATACATTAACCTCAGTAAACCTATAAATGGTTAATATTTATTTCTTCTAATTGTTCTTTTGACAGTTTTTTATCTGTTAGAACCATGGGCGTCCAGAGGGGAGGGGGGGCAGAGATGGGCAAAGATACTTGGAAAAAGTATCAAGATACTAGATACTGATACTCTTAAAATTTTCAAATAGATACTTGATAATTGATACTTGATACTTCATTAAATTTGAGTATCAATTGATACTAGTATCAAAGTATCAAAAGATACTTTGATACTATCAAAGTATCAAAAGATTCTTTGAGTATCAAAAGATACTTCCAAAAGATAGAAAGAATTTGGTCATGGGAGGGAGGGGGAGATCAGTTCACAGCCGAAAGTGTTCTTGGACTTTGGCCATCATCAGTCAACAAAGAGTTAGGGGTTGGGGGAACAAAGGGCGGAAGTGATTCCCAGAAAAAAATACCCGAGGTTCTAAACTGAAACATTTTTGTGCTAAAATCAAGATTTTGCACATCTACATACAGGTTTTGAGAGAAATGTGCATTATAAAGTATCAAAAGTATCTTCAGTAAAAGATACTTGATACTTTTTTGAATATGAATTGATAATTGATACTGATACTGACTCCAAAAAAGTATCAAGATAAAGATACTGATAGTATCAAGTATCAAAGATACTATCAAAGATACTTGTATCTTTGATAGTGCCCATCTCTGGGTACATCCTATCAAATCATAAAACGGTATTTGAACGAAACGGATTGGCTGGTGGTCAGATTCCTTGACAATAAATACTAATGTTATTATCATGAATGAAATCAGAGCTCAACAACTAGACGTAGATGACGAGTTAGCATAAACTTCATCGGATATGAATATTATGATGCTATGCTATCATATTTTATCACCTAATCCATGCGTTTGAATAAAAATCCCTTCAAGTTGCACATAAAGTGTGCCGTGCGATGGTTAAAACTTACACTTTTGGGAATTGTTTTCAACCTAACATGCCCGTCATAATAATATTCTGGGTCATCTTCAGTTTTTTCTGCCTCCAATCTTCGGCACTTCATGTTTCTTCTACCTCTACACTTTCATTAGAAAGTTTTATTTCAGAGAAATTGCGAAAATCTCCCTTTAAGCAGCAGAATCCATATCTGTGAAGCTATTATCGCACCCCATTTAGATTTCTGCAGCTCAGAGATGGGCAAAGATACTTGGAAAAAGTATCAAGATACTAGATACTGATACTCTTAAAATTTTCAAATAGATACTTGATACTAGATACTTGATATTTGAGTATCAATTGATACATCAAAGTATCAAAGTATCAAAAGATACTTTGAGTATCAAAAGATCCTTTGATAGTATAAAAATTTTTATCAAAGATACTTTATCAGAGATACTTTGATACCACTGCTGAAGTTTTACCAGTTTTACCAAAGAAACAGTAACAGAGGGGTATAATATTACTGAAATACCCAATACCCACAAAAGAAAACAAATTTTTGAGGAAATACCCAAAAAATACTTAATCATTTCATTGCAATTTCTCGATTGAATGATTTAGGTATTGATTTCATTATGAACTAATTTTGAAAATGTTTTACTCAGCCATAGCCTTACACAAAAAATGTTACAAAACTTTATTGATTGGTTCAAATATTTTTAAATGACCAATGACGAGAAAGAATTTGGTCAGGTGAGAGAGGGGATCAGTTCACAGACGAAAGTGTTCGTGGTCTTTGGTCACGTCAGTCAACAAAGAGTAAGGGGTTTGGTGAAAAAAGGGTATGTAAGGGCGGAAGTGATTCCCAGAAAAAAAAATACCTGAGGTTCTAAACTGAAACATTTTTGTGCTAAAATCAAGTTTTTGCACATCTACAGGTTTTGAGAGAAATATGCATTATAAAGTATCAAAAGTATCTTTTCAGTAAAAGATACTTGATACTTTTTTGAATATTAATTGATAATTGATACTGATACTGACTCCAAGAAAAGTATCAAGATAAAGATACTGATAGTATCAAGTATCAAAGATACTATCAAAGATACTTGTATCTTTGATAGTGCCCATCTCTGGGGGGGGGGGGGGGGGGGGCAAAGCGGGCGCCGGCCCACTCTCAGAAATTCCTCTAAAACCGAAAAATTAAGGAAAATACTCGAAAACAATAAATGTACCTGTTATGTTATATTTGACCATTCAGAGGAAAGTGAATTCTTTGCCCCTCACTTCTGCAATTTTTGATACGTTTATGATTCTAAAAGGTTGAAAAATATTGTGCAAATCGGAAGAAAACACATTTTTTTCTATTGTCTTTCTCCAAACCGCACCAAAATTCTCGAAATCGAGTTAAAATGTATCTAAATGTATAAAATATTTCTCGGGGCTGTGCGCCCTGGACCCTCGTGTACTGGGGGGGCGACCCCCCCCCCCCCCCCCCCCCCCCCCCCCCCCTAGACCTCAAGTGAAATTTGACAACTTGCCCCTGGCAGAAATCATGCGGACGCCCATCATTACAACAGTCACAACGTTCAAATAAACCCAATAAATTGAACATACTATTCTCCTCTCATGCTGAAAAACAAAAATCATAGATCTCCTTCATACTTGGAAGGACTGCAGACACACAAAAAACTTACATCAACCAGCCATTTTTATTTTAGAATCTATCAATCAAAATAAATAAAATCCAGTATCCGCAATGATCACTATATACAGAATAAAATGTAGCTATACGCAAAATAACTCACACAGCATTGGTAAAAAATATACTAAGTCTAAAGTACCACCAAAAACTCATATAAATTGAAATCATTATCGTTTTAATCCTAGGTGAGATACATTTTTATTAATATGGCATATTATTGAAGAGTTCTTAGAAGATAACTTGATTAAATATTGTATACATTTTTCTTCCAAATCGTATTTTCCTAACTTTGTTGAATTATTTCCAAAAATATAGCATACCTACCTTTATTCAAAAAGTGATCAAAAAGATGAGAAATGAGCAAAGCGAAGCAAATGAGATAGTGAGAAATGAGGAAAAGTATACCTATAAGTATACCGATAGCCTATACTATTTACTCCTTTTTTCCGGAAACGGACAAAATAACTAACTGGACTTATTTCTTTACATTCATTACCCGTATTTTTCAGTGTTTGTGGATTTTAGGGTAGGGGGGGGGGGGCAATGACCCCATAATCAAGTTATGTGAATTAGTATACTTGATGTACTCGATCTAGCTAAATAAAAATGCAATTTAAAGAATCCCAAAACTGAATTCTAAAATCATGTCAACTATAGTACTAGATAACGTTCGTACCACGGTACCACTCAACTAAGATAGTATGATGTGATGACAGTAGATATGTCTAGAATTTTTATTTTATCAATTACTTTTTACTTTCATGTACAGACTAAATAATCATTGTATATTTCCTGATTACTCATTCATACAAATAAAATAATTGTATAATGATATTCAAAAGATAACATCATGTGCACACACAGCTAGCTGGCATGTGCAAGCAATATGATCTATATTATAAAGGTCATACCTATTAATATTTATACCTGTATCAAAGCTTGAAATATAAACTTGAAATGAAATAAAAGAAAAATCTCCCTAAATTTGGTTTGGCCTTTATCTAGATTTATATTTACTGTTTAACTATCTGTGTATTGGCATTTATTGGTGACCATTTTAAAAAATTACTCAAATAAAAATTAATAATCGCAATCCGGTTATGAATATGATAATCATGTTTAAGTAAATTATTTTATGCAAACAAGGCGAAATGCATAGGATTCGTTGATTGATGCTATTATTTATTATTATTGTTGATGATTGTAATTGACCAAAATAATCATGGGAAGTAAATATCTTTGTCCGAAAGGAAAAGAAAAACACAAACCACTCGACTGTTTCAAATTATTTCTATTCAAGCTCAATAATCGATTCGTCAATGTCGTGGCCTTCTATTTTTATATTTTTATAATACTAGGGTCGGCAACCTGCGGTTCCGGAGCCGCATGCGGCTCCATAGTGGTTCTTGAATGGCTCTTTACAATTTAAATGAAAATCTGGAATCAAAAAATTTGAAAATTTGAAGAAAACAACGCATTGCAGGGTTTAATTCAGTTTGTTCAATTTAGAGCCCCAAATAAATTCTGGAATTTACAAATTAGATAGTTCGGGAAATAAACGCCATGTGGGTCAGCAATTGCATGGTTGTTTGATTCAGTTTGCTCATTTTAGAGCCCCTGAATCACTTTTAAATTGTTGAAATGAATAATAAACGCCATGCGGGGCAACAACTGGGGGGTCAAAATGTCAAAGTAAACAAAATAATTAAAATAAACTAGCCATGCAATTTATTATTTTCAGTGTTTTATATTTGATTACCTCTATTGCGGTTATCTAATAATTAATATTTGTAATAATGTTGTGTTTGTTGTTTGTATTAATTTTCTCTGTAGGCTGTAAGTTGCAGTCGTTCTAGTAGGCTGTGAGTTGAAGTCGTTCTATAGCAGGCTGTGAGTTGAAGTCTTTCTAGTAGGCTGTGAGTTGCAGATTGGCAGCTAAAATACCCAGTTTCACATTGCGCAGGGGAGGATGCGCGAACGTTACGCATGTTTTTATTTATATAGTGCTTACGAACGGCATTCAGTATCGCCGACTTGGTGGAGCTATGGGCAGCGCATTGGCTTGCGGTGCTAGGGGTCGCCGCTTCGAATCTGCCCGGGGTCGTCCTTTTTTATTTGAAATTATCACAAGTTTTAATTTTGTCTAACCATAGAGTTATTTTTTTTAGGTTGCCCGGCTTTAATTTTCGCAGGTTCGAATTTGTCTACCCATAGAGAGTTTTTTTCCTTGGTCTGCCCAGTAAAACTTATGCGCGCGCAATGTGAAACTTGGCATTATAGCTGCCAGTAGTTGCAGTCGTTCTAGTAGGCTGTGAGTTGCAGTCGTTCTAGTAGGCTGTGAGTTGCAGTCGTTCTAGCAGGCTGTGAGTTGAAGTCGTTCTAGTAGGCTGTGAGTTGCAGTCGTTCTAGTAGGCTGTGAGTTGAAGTCGTTCAGTTGGCTGTGAGTTGAAGTCGTTCTAGTAGGCTGTGAGTTGCAGTCGTTCAAGTAGGCTGTGAGTTGCAGTTGTTCAAGTAGGCTGTGAGTTGCAGTTGTTCAAGTACGCTGTGAGTTGCAGTCGTTCTAGTAGGCTGTGAGTTGCGGTCGTTCTAGTAGGCTGTGAGTTGCAGTCGTTCAAGTAGGCTGTGAGTTGCAGTCGTTCTAGTAGGCTGTGAGTTGCAGTCGTTCTAGTAGGCTGTGAGTTGAAGTCGTTCTAGTAGGCTGTGAGTTGCAGTCGTTCTAGTAGGCTGTGAGTTGCAGTCGTTCTAGTAGGCTGTGAGTTGAAGTCGTTCTATAGAACGCTGTGAGTTGCAGTCGTTCTAGCAGCTGTGAGTTGAAGTCGTTCTAGTAGGCTGTGAGTTGCAGTCGTTCTAGCAGGCTGTGAGTTGCTGTGAGGGGTTGTATAAATCAATCCCCCCCCCCCCCCTTTAACACCCAAAAATAAAGGTCACAAAATCGACCTCTTTTCCACAAACAGATACAGATGGTCACGAAATGCATCGTCTTCTGATGTGTACTATAATTCAAAATATCTATAATCAAAATATGACCCCCCCCCCCCCCCGCCACAAGGTAGGACCTACTACTACCTACTTTCCTGACTGATTCGTGGTTTTCCTCAGTCGCGAAACAAATGCTGGAAGATGACCGCGACCGCCTTTTTCACACCTTCCATCCATCTTCAGTATCTTCATTTTCATTTCCTAATCCTACTCACTCATAAATCATTGAACGGCGTGAAATTACCCAACTGCCAGTCATCTAGGTACAGACCGTCAGACGTCGATTTAAAAATATAATAAAATTATTATAACCATATTTGAGTGGTCTGCAAGAGAGCACAGGTACAGCCAACGCATTAAGTCGTGATAAAAGCCAATGATAAAACCAGTCTTTCAAATCACCCCTCTGTATACAAATATCTGTATTTTAGGCAACTTATACTACTTCTGTGTACGACTGGTAGTCGCGATAGGGGGTAAGTTTTATCACAACTTAATGCGTTGGGTATACACTGTGACATCTCAAAACGATACGATACGATCGAATAGATATTATTAGGTGGCCGAGGGGGCCATGCCCCCCCCCCGAAATCAGGGTTTCATCTAAGAAAATAAGCACATTTAAAATAATATGGGGAAAAAAAACACTTACAAACAGACAGGTCATGTCAAAAACGTTCCAAAATGGTTAAAATTGAGTAAAAATTCCAAAAAAATTGTAATTTTTGGATATTTTGTAATTTATTATTTTCCAAAATAGCTATACAGTGCGATTCAGAATTGCACCTAAATGAATGACCTTGATCCAAAATTTTCTCGGGGGCTGCGCCCCCGAGAATTTAATCCTGGATACGCCCTTGTTAATGACTAATTTCTGGTATAGTTTTCACTGTACAACCAATAAGATGATTCTGCTCAAAAGTTATTCAGCAAACCAGGTACTGGTATACATTAGTGCCTAGTGGTGGACGGTGATGAGATGGTGTCAGATATGTGGTAAAGTTCATTCACGATTAGAATTGCAAGCCGTAATGGCGGCGTGTACTACCGTAATCAAGTGAACGTATACCTAAACATGTAAATATCAATATAATAATCAAAAAATGTGTATAATACGGCTGTAGATAAAAATAAATCAATTTTATTGAATTTTTATAATATTTACTACTATTAAAAATTGTGTATTTGACATAATTTATACAATTTCAATAATACAAAGAAGAAAGTCTTGCCATTGACAGGGCAGTGTTCAAGTGACTGACCAATGAACGACGTGATCGACTAAAACGTCAGTGATATTCTTATCGTGAACGAACTTTAACATTTCAGCAGAATGCGACCTGAATCGCTCCAACCAACAACCGGAAAAAGGAACAGAAAGCTGACAAGAGGTGTACAAATATTGCCGTATTGAGTCACAAAAATGGTATACTGAGTTAGACCTACCTATACCAAAGATTGCATATAAATTCAAGGATTCCCATCGTAAAATCGTCACATCAAAGTCAGTAATTTTAAATCTGTCATAAGTTTAAGAAAAACGAGGATCGCTTTTCCAGGGTTCATGGACAGCAGTGCTGAATACTGTTAAGAAAATGTTTTGAGCTCGTTGCGCTCATAATATACCAATTTCTCAGTGATTTCAACCAGTGTTGCCAGTTTTCAGGTAATAAATAAATATCTATTAATTTTTGCACTTATTTTTTTGTATTTTTTAATTTTATTTACAGTGAACAATTATTGTATTACAAATTGTATTTTAAGGATAATCTTTATTGAGCGAGCGAAGCGAGCGTCTCCTTTTGGCTCTTTTGGCACGGACCTCTGTTTTTTGTTTGTTTGTTTGTTTGTTGTTGTTGTTTTTTTTGTTTTTTTCTGTTCCTGAGGCCATACAAGTCACAGTTTTTCTTCGATCGAGCTGAAATTCTGCACACATGTACGGACCATTTCTGGGCGTTGCAGACCCTATTTTTTTTTGAAATCCACTGATTGGTTCAAATTTAAAAAAAAATCTTTCGATTGGTTTGTTTGATCAATTTGAAATTTTGACAAGTCATTACGACCAACATTTTTCCCAATCTTACAAAGTTTCAGCCAAATCCTCCCATTGGTTAAAATTTAAAAAAATCTTTAATGTTATTTTTGAAATTTAAACTTGAACCGTTTGAGCGATCAACTTTTAAAACTTTGAATGGTCATTGGGACCAATATTATATGTATTTTTTTCAATTAAATCCAAAAGTTATTAACTGTTTTGGACATTTTGCGTGTTGGCTGTCAAATTTCTCGAAATTCATATTTCATGGCAACTTCGAATCTTCAGTTCCAAGGTAGTTATAGCAGAAACTTTCAAACGTATATGAAACTGATATGACCGTTCAACAAATCGATCTAATATTGTGTATACACACACTTATATCATATGAATAGTCCCAGGATATTATTTCAACGAGATCCTGTGATTTTTTAAAATTGACAAGGAATATTTTAGGAATTTTTAAAGATTTTTATACAAGTCAGTGACGAAATTCAAGAATTATTGGCTTTTAAGGAAATTTACGATAGACAGAATTTCGGTTCGAGGTGTTGCGCGTATATCCGTGCTCGCTCATCATCGCGTTACACAGAGCGTTTTCCTTGTATCAAGATACATTGAAACATTACATTAAAAGTACATTAATCATTGTGTATAAATGTGAGTAAATATTATTCTATTGTAAATGTAAAGTCAGTTTCTCTACAGAAGGAACCAATGGCATAATCCTGACAACGAATTTATACCTGTGGATTGTAATTCAATTATTCTTTTCTGTTTTCGTTTCTAAAAATGAATATTTTACAAATATTTTAATTCTATATCGTCTTCTTCGAATTCCGTTAGTGAAAAGATTTTACCGCCAAATATGAACATTTAATTCCATTGGTTAATAAGCTGCACAACGTCTTTTGATTGGTCATTCAAAGTGTAGTGCCGTATTCTGACACTTGGAGCGGTCTAATCTCGTTAAACATTAACAAGTAACTTTTGTTTGCGCCATTAAACTATTAAATTAAATTTACTTGGTTCTTTCTCTGCTCATATTTATCTCTCCTATATTGTGTATAAACACGTCGTTGCATACGTAAGTTAATTCATCTTTCCTCTAACAAGTGCATGCAGCTATAGGAGAAAATATCTAGAGTAGTATCTACCAACCACTCGACATTGTTCAACCATTTTTGTTGCCAAGGAGAGAGAGAGAGGCAGTAGAGATTCTCGTTTCTCATCATCCTGCAAAATTCACGGAGGGAAGAATGTATTGAAACTTTATTTCTTAATCATTAGGTACGTTACTAGACATCTTATTATTTTTCTTTTGTAATGGACGTAAGGATTTTAAAAATTACTGTACGTTTTGCTCGAGTTCGTCATTGTCACCTTGTCCCATTTATCTGATTGGAGGCAGTTACCTTCTTACCTCATTTTAATCAATCTGTTTGGCACGTTAGATGTAGGTACTGTGTTGGTAGAAGAGGTACTTGGTGTTAGTATAGGTACATTAGGTACCTACTAGGTAGGTAGGTACCAACCAAGCAATAAGCATAGGGCAATCCTTAACTTGTATGTTACTCTGGAGGCTTGAGTTTATACCCTACTGTCGACTATCCTGATTCCTGACTGAGATTTTTTCGTAGTTTACCTCAGTCTATAGAGTCAAATGTTGGGAAGGTTCTCTGTCTAAGGCTACGAGTTCCTCCTTTACCACAATTCATCTTTTCCCTTCCTCCTTATTAGCATCATCCTCCAATCATCCTTATGTCGTAATGTCGCATTGCATCCCAAGTTTAGTCAAACACCACATTTTATGCAGCGAATAATCACCATGGTGGGGATTTTATAATTTGACATTCTAAATCTTATATCAAATGACAGATGGTGTGATTTTCTCGAAATAACGTCGAGACGAAAAACAACGTTTTAATAGCGTTACGCCCTGTAAGAATAGGTAGCCTACATAAATAGTCACAGTGGAAATGGTGCAAAATATTTTTCCAATGATTGCAAAGCACATACCATCTGAAACACAGGTTTAGGAGCAAAATTCTGATCAATTTTGTGGATATTTGTATCTCTCAAACATTCTTTCTTCTCAGCTTCCTATCAGGATGGTATCAACACGCACTATGAGCATAGTTTCGGTGAGCGGAGAAAGTTTAAACGTTCCCGATGCCACACCAAGCTCATCTCGTGTCATGAAGTCACCAACACATGAGCGACCGCAAGAGAATCCGAGCAAATCACCTGCGATCAACCTTCAACAACTTCCTCCAGAGATCTTGGAGAAGATCCTGAGTTATCTCCCACACAGAGCCATTGGTCAGATGCGTCTGGTGAGAATACTTCAACTTAAGGGGAAGGAATGAGGACCTCGTATGGAAAGCAGATATCGCCCCCTCTCGTTGAAGATAGACTAGATGTTAAAGCGACAAAGTTGTAGAGAATGAATTGCAGATTGTGCAACGTTGACCACTTTTTTGAAATTTTTAATCACCTTCAAGTTATAAGTACTAGTTATATATTGCGAGAATAAAAAACTTAATTTTAAAAATTGGCTCAACGACGCACAAACTAGATTTAATTTCAAGCAACTTTGCTCTTGAAACTTTTTTTCTAACTTGATCAATAGAGGCACAATTTGCTTTCTCACACCATCAATTGTAGGGTAATTTGCCTAAAACCAGGGGCACTATAATCGACTAAAGTTGCAAGTAAACATCTGGGAGTTTCAGTAACTGTGTGGAAGGGGATGATGGGAGGGTCCTAATAGACAGCATGGAAATATAAATAGTGCACTGATAGCGAGAGTTTGTATGTCAACAATAATCAATTTTATTTGTCGTAACAAAATTCGCTGTATTGACAAAGACTTTACTTATTATTATTTTTTATGCTATTTTAAATTTAAATTTGAAGATGTAATTTTTTTTGAAGATTTAAAAATATTTCTGCGAATTGAATAATAATTGTTAAAATTGGCAACACTTCGCAAAGCATCCATAATAATTCACTGTAAATAGTAGCATCTCGGGCTACATATCTATTATTCTTGCGTCAATCTCGGCAAGGTTATGTCACGATGTGTATTTATTCTCATTGTGACAACAATGTCGAACAGGTTTCCCGTCTACAATTGCTAGTGCAGAATAATAGATGAATTTCGACGCCCGCTAAGAGCACATCAATGTGTGTCTCTACTGTATGCACTATTTTATAATTTATAACTGAAAACTGTATGTTATAAAGGTAAAGAAATATTTTTGGTTGCAATGTGTATCATAGCAATTGAATAATAATGATACATTTTACGTGTTATTTCACACGTTAATCCCGAACACAGGTAGGTCACCGATAGCAATGATTTGTCAGACAAACGACGGATAATTATTTCATTGTTGTATTGAACGTTATCATTACTCCAACCATTCCATTTAAAAATAATAAATTCGGTGTAGTGCCAAAGGATTCAAAATTTAAAATGTGTGACTTTTTGTTGATTTTTTTCTACTAGTTTTGAGCAATTATTGATATGATATTATTTTAAAATTTCAACATCGTGTTACCTAATTCATTGATTTATAAATTTCACAACATTCCACTTATGGTCCGGAGAAAAGGCTGGAAATATTCATGTGTATTTTTTTACTTTATTTCGTTATTTTTCGTATTTTCTACTCTCTACTTACGAGAAGTAGACAGTAGACAGTGTCTACATTCTACTACAAGAACCACATGCACAAAAACTAAAATGACTTTCTTGCTCTGATTGCGATAGCTACATATTCTCTTAGTAAAGAACCCAGAGAGAAATGAGACTACCTACCTATTCGTAAACAAATTTGTCCAATGGCCTTTACTCTCAGGTGGTGAAATATGATCAGTGTCATATATCGCCGTTATAATGGTTGGAATAAAAATCATTAAACGGATTTGCAATCTATTAAAGAAGGTGTTGAACACTTAATTGCGTGTGTGATTATTCTTGATCCACAATGATTTTGTTCGTGTTGTGAAAGTGATGCTAATTATGTCATTTGACTTGGTAACCAGTCTGGACCCAGCGATCATAACAATTAATACTCGGGGTCTCCGATCTCACTTCTGTTTAAATTTTTTGCATGGGAACTACAGTCGGAAGGCAACGTTATCAAACATTGTTCCCAGCTAGACCAATCACAGTAATGACAACAAATTCGTCCCCAAATCTGGTCCCGCCTTATTTACCTATAAAAACACCGCCTACAATAGCAATTAGGGCTGATTCTCTGGGATCAGTCAGCCGATCCTTGCCCTTAAATACTTTCAAAAATATATTTATTATTCAACACTACATACAAGAAGGTACATGAAGATTGCTTTCGATCAATTGAATCGAAATTGATGAAAAATTGATACAGGAACGCTAATAAGGCGTAATGTCACTTTAAAAATTGTTTTGAATTGAAAATAAAACACAATAGGCATAACCTCATTGGCTGTGTAATTCACAATATTGCATTTAAACACCTTTGGCAATATAATGGACCCCAATGGCTGGTGTATTGTATACCTTGGTTCTCGTCAGATCACCGAGGTTAAGCAAGGTCAGGTGAGCGCGAGGTTGGATGGTTGACCATTTAACTCTGGCTTGCCATTTGCTGCCGTTGGGCCAGAGAGGCTGAGGTGGGAGGGGGTTTGTGTTACAATACAACCCCCTCCACCTGTTATCAGTCTCTCGACGGGCTTTACACCAACAAATTTCACCTGATATGTAATGGTGTATCGTCAATGTAGTAAAAAGTTGTTGAGGTGGCAGTAGGACTGCTAGTCCTACAAAAAAAATAATATGAATCTGTGCATATTATGACTTTTATGCATTTTATGATCAATTCATGATCAATTTTTTAGCCAAAACAAAACTTAGTTAGGTAGGTAACTAATAAATAAGTAGGTACCTACCATGTTTTATGACCGACATTTTTCAAGTATTTTGTTTTCTCTTAGTTGTCCTCTTGCCAGTGGCGGAACTAGGACTTCAGGCCCCCTGCGAGATCTTCATAAAGCCTCTTCCCCCCCCCCCCCCCCCCCCCTCCCAACACAAAAAGATTATAATTTATTTTCGTCAACTATAGGCTGTTCAATTTACGCTTACAACGCCGTTAGGTGTAACTAAGCAGCACCATCCAGACCTTCCACCTGAATTCACACTTTGCCAACCTAAACTCTCCAAATAAAATCCGCTAACTTGAATGTGCCACCTAGTTCTAGCTGATTTTCATTTTGTTGTGTTGGTGCTAGCGTAGTACATCATTTTCGTTGCCATCTTCACCACCATAATCATTGTACAGAAGATTTGAACAAACTGTATTCTCTAAGCAGTGTGGTGGGCTTTGAAGGCCCCACCAAGAATGTTTACTTATATTATTCTCTGAAATAATATTTTGATATCCATTTGCAGAAGTAAAAGTTTTTTTTCTAAAGTCACGCCCCCCCCCCCCCCCCCCCCCCCCTCCCCTCATCACCAGCAACTGGTCACAGAGTTCCACCACTGCCTCTTCCTGCACATTTTAAACATTTTATAATTTATATTTACCTTGAGTCTCGATTCAAACATTGATCCGTGTAATGCCTATTAGAGTGACTATTTTAAGAAGAATACACACGTTGTGTATAGCCAACATGTTGGAAATGTTGAAAACATTAATTTCACAAAAAGTTTTTTTTTCAAACTTAACAATTGTTGGGTGTACTTAATGCTCTTCTCTCTTTTAGTCTACAGATCTTCATCTATGTGTCTTTACTTGATGTTTTATTAAGAATAATTTAATTAATTCACAGATTCATTTCTGTCTCCCCAATCTCTATTTCATTTTGTTGATATCTACATCTTAAAAAAATCACCTAATTCTCTGTTCTAGGTTTCTCGTAAAATGGATGCCGTTTGTGGTGGTATTTTGAACTCTAAGTTCCAATGCCTCCAAACTCGCATGCTGGCACGTTTCCAAGCTATCAAATCTAAGATGCCTCGTCGAGAATCTGCCAGGCGCAATCATCCGCTCGCCTGCGAATCGGACATCATTGAAACACTTCACATGCGCCTTACACTCCTTCAGATGACCTTCGGAAAGCACATAGAGAGAAAACATTGCTGCTTCTTTGCTGGAGAGGTAACACATCACATTGTGGGATTCACAATATCAATGTTTTTCAGCTAGATATTCAAATTTGATTTTTTATTGCAACTAGTGATGAATGGAGCTTATTAGTTGTAGACTGATTATAAAATCATATAGGTAGGTACACTCGGCCAAACAAAAATTGAACGTTGACCAAATTTGAATGACTGCTGGTCATGTCCCATAACGAATCAAAGCTTGTTATTATCATTGAAATGTGAGGTCACCTACTAGAGTGAGACAATGAGATCGCTTAGACTGACTTCTGACGGTGCGATCTTACATTTATCAGCCTATCAGATTTATTGAATGTTCAATTTTTGTTTGGCCAAGGGTACCTAGTTGTGTTGGGTAACTATTCCCAGTTGATGACCCATAGCCTAGGTAGTTTTATTGTGAGGTTGTCCAGAAAAGGGCCATAGATTACGACGTTTCTGCGATGTTTGTCTTAACTCTTATCTTCACATGTGAAGAATACCTAATGGCAAAGAATAAAGTAAAATGTACAACTTTTCTAGCTGATGATACAATAATTAGGAAAACGCTCTGTGTAACGCGTTGATGAGCGAGCACGGACACGCGCAACACCTCGAATCGAAATTCTGTCTATCGAAAATGTTATTAAAAGCCAATAATTCTAGAATTTCGTCACAGACTTCTATAAAAATCTCAAAAAATTCCTAAAATATTGGTCCAAATAACCATGCTAAGTTTTAAGTAGATCGATTGAACCTTTATGATTGAACGGTTCCTTGCTAATTTTCAAAAATCACAGGATCTCCTTCAAAAAATATACCTGGGACCACTCATTATGATATATCTGTTTACACAATATCAAATCGACTGTTGAACGGTCATTATCAGTTTCATATTATGCGTTTGAAAGTTTCTGCTCTAACTACCTTGGACTGAAGAGTCAAAGTTGCCGTGATCATGAAAATTGTAAAAAATGCATATATATCATAATGTTGATCAATGGTCCCAACCATCATGCAAAGTTATAAGTTGATCGTTCAATCAGTTCTAGTTTAAATTTCAAAAAACACAGGAAAGATGGTTTTAAATTTTAACCAATGGGAGGATTTGGCTGAAACTTTGTAAGATTGGGGAAAATGTTGGTCGTAATGACTCGAAATTTCAAATTGATCGGACCAACCAATCGAAAGATAATTTTTTTTAAATTTGAACCAATCAGGGGATTTCAAAAAAATTAGGGTCTGCAAATCTCATATTTGGTCTGGACATGTGTTCAAAATTTCAGCTCGATCGGATAAACGGTGCGACTTCCACTTCCAATAGTTCCTATGCCGGTTTTCCATACCTACATGAGGATTTGGCCGGCTTCTTTTGACGCTGACCCTACTTATTTTTATTGAGACTAAATATTAATACCTAGGTAACCATTTTGCAGATTCTGGACGAATGTTACCGCATCCTTCGCTACGTTAAGTCAACTCAGAAACTGGGCCGCCCATACAAAGTAACTGATGAGCTTTTTGATCTATCAACTATGGCAATGGAGTACTTCAAAGAACATATTGAGCCAACTCTTCCAGAGATTGCTTATTTTAGTACTGATTTTCTTGAATTTACAAGCACACCTTTTACTGGTAGGTCTCACACAAATACAAATTTTTAGCCAACGGTATACACATACAAACCTAAATGGTTTTTATATTAAATGATTTTTTTCTTCAGCTACAACATCGAACTTAAATTGTCTGACACCACAAGAAGAAATGGCAAGTTATATGGCTGAAGTTTCAAAGTCAACCGGACATTATCAAAGTTTCGAGACAACGGCTCCGGCACAATCCAACATGGTTCTCAGAAAACGGATCAAGCGTATTAGGCAGGGCATGAAAAGGTTCGTTCATATGTAAAGTTTAAACTGTTGTGAAAAAATATTATTGTAGAAAGTCACTAACTCACATTTTGTGATAATGGGGAATAGGTGAATGTTGAGATTATATTTTATTTATATACAGAATAGCCTCAAAGAGCAATGTGATTTTTTTTTATAATTTTTCATTTCATATATTTCCCACAATTAATTTATTAGTTTTCGACATTTCACTCCTCTGCAAAAACAAGCTGTATGTCACACGCCGAATTCCCTGTGTTACGGGATGCAAGAACTGGTTCTGGCTAACATTATCTATACGGCCCGACTCGGCGTGTGACGTCAGATTGTGTTTCATGGACAGCTACAAAGTACCAAACTTTGTAAATTCGTTCCTTGAAAACTATTCATCACACAACAAAAATAATACCACATCTGTCTTCAACAACATCTCAACTTTCATAAAATATGTATTAATCTAAAATCTAAACTTCACTTCACTTCCCTATTGAGTTAGCAATTGGCATAGCATCGTCATTAAATTCACAATAGATGATACAATGCAATGGCAAAAGCGTTAACTTTTAACAGTAGGTATAAAAATGCCGTAAAATTCAATTTAAATTTTTCATTGATCCCATTCCACAAAAACAAAAATCAGAATCATCAGCAAAAATAAGTTAGTAGTACCTACTGTCTACATTTTAGTGATTTTCTATCCTTCGCCTACAATGTTTGAATTTAAATTAAGACACAATTCTGTGCAAGAAGATAACTTATTTTATCTTCAGAAGCTAAGTACGGCGTCTTGTACCTCAATTATCTTGGAACTACAAAATGTGAATTAGTAGTGACTTTGGGCAGTAATGCTCACAGTATTATATAGAAGTTTCATGAAATGTCTGAAGTTTTTCTAGAGGCCTATATTTCCTTAAGCCTTATTGCTGTTTACTTGATGCCTATTATTTATTTTAGGTGTAACAATCAGTTGACATACATGCGCCGCGATTTGCGGACTTGCAAATCAAAAATAGCTGAACAGCAAAAACAGATCTTAGATTATTCCACTCGGTTGGATGACCACGATAAGAAGCATGAAGAAACACAGAGAAAGTTCAGCACGCTTCTACAGGTATCCGAGTTATCTTTGAAACTTAAAGCTATGAACATGTTTGTTATTCCGTTTATGGCTATATAGGCCAACAGCTTCTGCTTATGCAGGGTGATCTATGATGCTTAAAGCATAGCAACTTGTACTATTTATTCTGAAATTCTGTAATATTATTTCAAGTATGTTCCTTCATTCTTTCATATAGCAAGGAACTTTAATTTTAACTAGTTGGATACATAGTTCGAAGAATAAAAGCACAATTTTTCAAAATTTTTGATGTTTTTTGAAATAAAAATTTTCCGGAAAAATTCAACTACCTAGGTAAGATTACATTTTTTAACATGGAATTATTACATGTTACATGAGATAGATGAAGAGAAAAAAAGCATGATTGAGGCCAAGATTTTGGGGGGGTTGCTGGGTTTACAAACTTTACAAAATTATAAAATTATCACAACAAAGTTAGGTGTAGAAACTTTAATTTGCAGAATCGGAATAGAACTTTTGAAATGGTGCGATGAGTGAGGATAATGGAAATCACATGGAAATCAAATCCCATGGTTATTTGAAGGCAAGTGGGGAAAACGATGAGATTGTGGAGCAGGAGCGAAGGTGGGAAGGTGATGTGAGATTTGTTCTTGTCTGGAGGCCTATTCTTGAGTCCGTGCGTTTTAAAACCACGCGTGGTTTGAAGCTCCGCCCACACCCAAAACACACAAAAGTGTAAAATGGTATTCTTGGGACGAAAACGCACAGTTTTAAAAACACATGTGTTTTAAAATTCATGTTTTCAAACCGTGAAGTGAAACCTCACGGTTTCGAATATTGTGAGGTTATAACTTTGTATTTTAGTACCAGATATTACGTTTATGAAGTTTTTAAGCTCAGTAAAGATAATATTAAATATAAGAGATGAATCAAATAAATCTATTAAGACTTTTCACAAACTATTTTTTATTTCAATCAATATTTCGTCCACCCTTCTGTGGACTTCTTTAGGAAACTTAACAAATAAACATTTTTTTTTTGAAAAAATGTTTTTTTTTTTTTTTGAACATAATATTTTGCTGTTTACTTGTTAAAGTCCACAGAAGGGTGGACGAAATATTGATTGAAATAAAGAATAGTTTGTGGAAAGTCCTAATAGATTTATTTGACCATCCAAACTAAATAAGGAGAAGATAGAATTTTTGATAATAGATGAAGTATATTCGAGTTTATGACTGCTGAAACACGCATAAGTGCATTGCATTGTATTTAATCATTACATTATAATTGGGGCATCCCATCTAAATAAATGGTCACACTTCATCACATTCACATCGTTATTATCATTATTATTATTATTATTATCATCACATCTGTAATATAGCATTATGTATGTGATATATTTATGCAACTCTAATTCTGTGTCAAACCTAAAGAGCTCGAAAAAATACAAAAATCACAACTTTAAAGGACTGACTTTCGACGCACGGACACATGTGTCCTAAGTCAACAACGGGAAGTAACTAATATTGTGTTCACCCTCGCCGAGGTGGGGGTGCTGTTTCTGGGAATTCAGCGCTGTGATTGGTTGGACTCTGATGACACTCGGGGATGTTCGGGTTTCTATTGTTTTCGAAAACGTATGGCGAGCTCAAGGACAAGTTGAAAACACAAACACACGGCTTGACTCAAGAATAGGTATTTGGGCAAAAACACACAATATCAAAACCACGCGTGGTTTCAAGATACGTTTTTAAAACACACATGGTTTCAAAACGTGTGGACTCAAGAATAGGCCTCCTGGAGAAATGAAAGGAGAAAGAAGAGGGGGTGGAAGAATATAGGTATTGAGAAATGCATTGAGTAGGGTGGCTATCGGGTTATATTTGTAGCCTATAAATTAAATTTATCTGCTGGGCTGTATAGTGAAAGTAAAACAAATAAAGATAGATGTATTCCTAATGTCAACAAGGACTTGAAAAACTGCCACTAGATAAGCAATCTTTAAATTTTCATTCATCATATAAATTATGTTAATTTAGTTGGTTTTATTGAGCATCTTTTTTCCAGGAACTTAACAAGTGTAAGACTGAGCTACAGTATTATCGATCTCGAGCTCCAATCACTCCTGTAAGTTGCAGCGAATGTGGGAGTGCAATTGTCTCGGCTCCTACTGAAGATTTGGCTGCATTGGCCAATCAAGGAATATTGCCAGAAGGTTGGCCAGATCTCAATTGCTTGCTACCAAATCCAGAATCAAGCAACCAAGATTGGGACTTTGAACAAGTTAAAGACGATGGTGTTGTGAACAGATCAATTGCGCTTTCTAAAGTGTCCGTAAAAGACACGAAGTCCACAAAGAAAAAATCTGAAGGAAAAAGCTCTGGCAGTAAGAAGAGGCGATTGTCAGATGCTACTAGTTCCATCCCAGCTGCCAAGAAAGTTCGACGCGTTTTGAAACCTAGAGTGAAACAAGCGTAAACATCTGCCAGCCAGCTAAGTACGATATGTTCCAGTGTGAACGCTACATTACCTATACCTAACTTATAAATACAGTAATATATTTTAATATTTTAAGGTACAAATATGAAATTGTTTTGATTTTCAGTAGATTTTAAGAGTTGCTGTACTAAATCGTTGTATATTTTTCTATAAGTCGATAGAGATATAATTTGTGGCAAGGTTGATTAACAATTACTATAATTTAATTAAATGAAACATTTGAAAGACTTGAGAATATCTACCAGTGATCTACAACAAAAACACTTATCTGCTCACATCTCTTAAGTATCGGGTAATTTTAATACATGTTAGCATCAACACATTTTGTAGGTAAATACAGTTACAGTATGCCTACTGTATTGTCACAAGGTGAAAATGTAGATTCTAGTTTAAAATGTTGATCCTTATCACAATAAATGATTGTCAACTTGTAGGACCTAAATATTTTTTCTGGAATAGTTTGTATGTATGTATGTATATGTATGTTATGTATTTTCATGGAGCTCTCAGCTATCTTATAATTTCTAAATAAAATAAGTGTAACACTAAAATTAAGAAAATACATTTAGTCGGAGATTTTTACTGTACTTACTCCGGTTTTGCTTAGCTTTGCATAAATCTTTTTTTAAGTTGCATAGCCTTTCTTGAAAGATTGGAGACATTCTGTTTATATTTTGGGATTATCATCTTGTGACACTCATCGAATTAGATAACTTAATATGAATTTACTCTAAGATATATTATTTAATATCAACCCATCTCTGGTAATCAGAAAAACAATAATCAGTGCACTAAACGTTTTTCTTCTAAGTGCTAGTGAAAGGATGGAGTTTGGGTGTATAATCACCACAATATTTACGGATAGTATTTTACACTAAATGTGATACGCTATAATGTCAAAGTTATTGACCTCGGATGTAGAAGTTTCAAATTCAATTCGATTTCCTCGATTTTGCGCTGCACACTTTTGGAATCGCGTATTCAAGCTCTATCAATTACAATTTGACGGGAGTCAACAATTAGAGTTGTATTGAAGTATTATCTTACAAGGATGAAGGAAGAATTACTGGTTTTTGAGCTCGCCTCAAGAATAATTGGAATGGATGGTCTTCAAACTCCGAGGTACAGAGTTGTACTGTACCAGCTTATAGTGATCGGTGATCGCAATAAGGGTAAAATGAAAAATACTATCGGGTCTTATTGAGGTATTGTACTATTTTATTATTATGTTGGTATGTACCTACTTCTATTGTTTATGTTATAATGTATCAATTTATGTATTTTTTTCTGTTATTGTTTTGTAGCATGTAGGTACATCTTTCATAAATCTGTACGTCGGAGGAAGAAAGCCCAAAGTCCATTTTTAATGATTTGTGAGAGATGAGCTCAAAAAGCCAGTAATTCTGCTTTCATCCAATCATTTTGTAATTGTGACATGAGTCATTGTGTATGAGAATACTTCAATATAAATGAAATTGTTGAATTCCGACAAATTGTAATTAGCGTGATTACATGATACCAAAAGCGTGAAACTCAAAATCGAGAAAATGGACTTGGCACCTTCTATCTCTGAGGTCACAGATATGTAATAATAGCACACTATCCCGTCTTTTTTATGTTCATTATTATGCACATTTTGTATTAGTAGTATAATTTGTACAATTTATATTTTTGAATAGACATTAATGCTGTGTTTTAGTTTTAAATAGACTTGTTGCCAAATGAAAATCCAATTAACTGCAGGAAACTCTTGTAGGTCAAAGTCTTCAGTTTTACTGTTTTTTGACAATAAAACAAGATGCCAGTGATATCAAAATTGAAATATCTAATTTTTAATGAAAACCTGACCATTTTTAGACTTGCTTTGTTTATTTTCTAAGCATTCCAATTCTATCGAAGGAGAAAGCTGAATTAGTATGTGGATGTCTGTATTGGAATAATATGGAGAGCACGATTTTTATTTGGATGAAGAGAAGGATTAAATGTTGTTAACGCTATTTGTAATGAAAAGATTGAATTTAGTCTCGTGAAAAGTAAACTTAATCTTTGAAGAGTAAATATTGCTGGAGATATTTGGTCATCTCAGACGGAATGCGTTTCCCCGACATCATCGGTTTCGAATTTTCCGCAAAGAATTTGCCATGCTAAACACCTGCTGATATTAACGGAGTTATCTGTGAAATATGTGTACTACTTGAATATTGTTAGCTGGACCTTAATGGAATTAATATAATTATAAATGAAGAAATGGAATGACACATAGTTGATTAGAGAGTTTCAATTCAAATGGTGGACACTGAAATTGCCTAGTGCAATTATGCATTTTCCTATAAATATCTTATGTGACGAGTGTGCAATTTTTGTGTCCATGACTCGTCATGAGTGTAACTGGTTTTTGTCCTGATAGAAACTGACTGTGAATGTATTGGTTTTTATGAAGTGAATTATGTCTCTGCAGTTATGGGCTCTTTAAAGTGTTTAAAAGTATTAAATTAATTTAATTAATAAAAGTGTTGAAAGATAAAAGTTTATAATATGTCTATTCATTTGACCAGAAACTCTGAACTTAGTTGAATTGTTTGATTTTATTGACAAGGTATTCAGGAGTTTGCAAGCCTCTCGACTACTATTCGGACACAAAAGGACAAACTAATTTATGAAGCACATTACTGAATTAATTTTAATAGTGTGAAGCTCACAGTGGAGCGCAAATGGAAGCTCACACAACAGCTTTATATCTTTTTTACACAAGAAATTTGAATTGATTGATTCGTTTACCTGCAGCTTACACCATTATGGTTTCAACTTGTCACTTGCTTTATTAGAAATAATGTATACATTTTTAAATACCACTTCAAATATATGTTGATATTGGTGTGAGCAATTGCAAAAAAAACGCAGTTTTGATTCCAGTCATGCCCCCCCCCCCCCCCCCCCTTTCTACCCCGAGAATTCATCGATTGAAGGACTGGCATAAAATATAATGATTATATTAATTGTAATAATAGGAAATAAATGCCAATATAATTTGTAATAAGTAATAACTAAGCTCTATAAAACAAATATTTGTCCCATCTTTCGAAAATTTAGGTAAATTACAGATAGCGCCATTGTGCATGCATCTACATTATTGGTAGGTAAATGTTTTCCAACAAATTGAAGACATTCTAATGAGGAAATTTCAATTCAGTTTCATTTGGAAAATACTTTTCCATGTGTGGCTGGGATGTAGCATTCTGATTCACTATTGTGTTCTTGCGTTGTTTAGGTACAAACGACTGTCTATAGCGACGGCGCTAGGGGTGGGCGCTGGGGGACGCGCGCCCACTCAAAATTATCTCCTGCCCACCCAAAAATAATCTAAGATACATTTATTATTGTATTTTAATTTGAATATTTTGGTGTAATTTATTGAAATAATCCAATAACACCGATAGAATATTTTTCTAGAAAACTATCATAAAATATTACACTGCATTCCTTCTGTAGGTTCATTTATTTGTAGATCAAACATGTATTTGGTAACTTTCAATACTATTTTGATTGATTGAACTTACTTTTTATTAGCACACGAAAATAATACAAAGTTACACTCTTCCACTAAATCCCTAACAGGGACTTATCTGTGGATTACATAAATAATAATTTACACACTAAATCAATCATAGCAAAAAAATTGTACACAAATCTTTCAAAACACAGGAAAACAGCAATAAGCTATAGGCATGACATAAAATGAAGATATTGGACCTAAGTAAAGGAAATACAAGATCAAAGTTTCTTATACCAAATAACTACTAGAATCAATCTAATTGAATCTAGAATCTAGTTGAATCTAGTTGGATTTGTTGAAGCTACAAAGTTAATTATTAATTAAACCTCTCATCAATGAGCCAATTCTTGATGAGATCTTTAACTTCTTTGTACTTATTTAATTGTCTTAGATTGGAAGGGATAGTATTGAAAATGTAAGGTGTTTGAAATTTAATAGAACGTCTGCCATACTTATTCGTACAATGTGGAATCAAATAATTACCAAGCAAACTGTGTCGAGTATTAAAATCGTGAGAATTTACATGCTTGAAAGTTTCAGAAAAATAATATTTAACAATAAATTTAAAAAGAAACAAATCAGTAACCTGTAAAACATTACAATATTTATACATTTTATCATAATCGGAGCTAAAGCTGTACTTGATATTAGGTGGTAATATGGATTTTATAATTTTGTTCTGAATAATGGTTATTTGATGAATATGAGTGTAAGAAGCATTACCCCACGCCAAGATGCCGTAATTTACAATTGATTCACCCAAGGCTAAATACACCGACCGTAACATATTGAACGAAAGATAATTTTTTAAAATGTACAGCCTATAAGCACATAATCTTAACTTATTACAAATAACATTTATGTGCGGTCTCCAAGAAAAGCTGCTATCAACGGTAACACCCAAATACACACAACTCGATACAGATTCAATTTGTTGCGAACAACCAATACATGCATTGCCTTGACAGAGGCCATGAAGACAATCGTATGAATGAAATAAAATTCTAACATCAAGATCCCTTTCTCTATTGTGGGGTGAACATACATGTACAATTTTAGTTTTATTGGCGTTAATAACAAGATTTTTATCATGGGTACATTTCAAAACATTAGTAAAAGCAGATTGTAAATGAAAAACTGCCGCATTCAAATTTTTATGAGAGGAGACAATTACCGTATCATCAGCATAGAGATAAGTTTCACAGTTAGATAAGTTAGTGAATAAGTAATTGACATAGATTAAATATAAAATAGGTCCTAAAATACTGCCCTGAGGCACACCAGAGGTGATTAATTTGGGAAAACTGAAAAACTCACCAACTTTCACAATAATTTTCCTATTTTCAAAATAATTTATAAACCAAAATAATAAGGGGCCTCTAATTCCAATAAATTCCAAAGCACTCACTAATTTACCCAGGTGTAACGTATCGAATGCTTTGGAAAAATCAATAAATAAAAGCAACACGTGATAATTCAGGTCTAATTTTGAGTTAACATAATCAGCAAAAATCGTTAATAAGTCAGAAGTACTTTTACCTTTTTGGAATCCAAACTGATGAGAATTAATAATATTGAAATCTTTTAAATATCTTTGAATATTAATAGCAATCCACCTCTCCATAACTTTCTCAATTATTGAAAGAATGGCGATAGGTCTGTAATTTGAAAAACTGAGGTGATCACCTTTTTTGTAAATAGGACGAATAATAGAGATTTTTAAGTCATCAGGCAAAATACCTTGTTTAATAGAAAGATTAATAAATCGAGCAATGACCGGACTTATATCGGCTGCAACAAGCTGCATGTCCTTCACTCTGATGCCATCAAAGCCAGGAGACTTGTTTACATTCATCTTGCCAATTACCCATTCAACAATACGTGACAACATTCCTCATATTACTACTATTTTATATGTTAGGTTCAAAAACCCCATCATAAGTGATAATTTCAGCGTTCCAAATTCGTTTCTTGATTTGAAAATTCAAAAAACACCCTGCGGGGCATGGTTTTCTTTTAATCAAACGACCATATACTTGTTGGGGATTTTGGGGATTTTTTTGTGCACACTCTAAATAATTTCTCGCCGCTCGCTACCCTTGCAAAAAATCCTGGTGCCGTCCATGCATGCGTCTGTCCCGTTTTTAATTTTCAAATTATAAGAGCCCTGCTTTTTATGAAAATGCTAACAGGAACAATATGAATATCAGAAATCACACAAACATTCAATAGGTACTCGAAAATGAAAATAAAAAAAATACAATTACAAGTAAAAATTATCAATAAGGTGCCAAAAATGCTTCAAATATGAAGTATAATGATATGAAATACCCGATGAAGCAGAAGAAAGAATAAGAAATAAGAAGATTTAGATAAGAATAACAAACATTAAACAAATAATTACGATATAAAAATTACAATAAGTTCAGTCAAATTTAAACTAATTTGATTGCAGAAAAATATGAAACATACAAAATGAAAAGCAAGGAAAATTCCAAAATGACATAAAAATCATAAAATTAACGTTATTATTATTTTAAAATTATTCATCTACGTTAAAAACTAAAATGTTTTGTAAAATGTGGTATACACCTGTATAAACGTTTTCAACATTTTGTCTCGCCGATATTTTTTTTGATTTTTGAAAGTAAATCCGGTACTCTGAAAACAAAAATTGTGCCTTTTTTCTCTCTTCAAAACGCTGTTCAAGCTAAATCAGGGGCGGATCTAGCCTCTTGTCATGGGGGGGGGGGGGGGGCGATTTTTGAAAATATGGGAGGGGGCGGTGAGGATACCCCCTTCCACGGGCGTCCGCAGAATTTCTGCCAGGGGGGCGGGAGCAAGGCAAGGAAAACAATGGTCTCACGGGTTAAGGGGGGTGTGGGGGGCGTGCCCCCCACACCCCCCTTTATGTTTTTTGGTGTTTGGACACCTTGAAATCAAATTTTGAGACGTTATGAGGGTATTTTGTTGAACAATTCAATATTTGTTAAGCTTTGACACTTTGGGGTAGTGCCCCCATCTTGCCCCGCAGGGTATTTTTTGGTTTGTTACACCTTGATTTGTTTTTTGTTTAGCAAATGAAACTATACGTAAAACACCACCAAATTTGCATGTTATCCTGACATACTTGCCCCCCCCCTGTTGACGCCCATGCCCTCAGCCGGCAAAGGCCTATCGCCGAGGGCGATTTTTTTTCCGAAATATTGAAAAAAACATTTAGTTTTAAGGCTCTTTTAGAGCAAAGATTAATTCTTGCCAATAAACAAGCCATGATTACCATATTTTTGTAAATGACGAAATGAAAAATCAACATGCTGATCTTAATAGAAGGTGAAGGAGGAATCATGGGGGGGGGGGGGGGGGGGCGATCGCTCCTTTCACCCCTCCTTCGATCCGCCCCTGAGCTAAATGGAAATAAATGATAAATGTCCCGACTTGAGTAGGTACGAACTCGGGTACGAACGACATATTTGAAGTGGTAATGATAATGTAATGCTAACTTTTGCGAAACTTTTGGTACCTACTGCCCTCGTATTTAATATGCAATTGTAGACCCTTCCCCACCTCCCTTGACCCTTCCCCTCTTCGTATCAACGGCCCGTGTCAAACAGCAAAACAATCTATAAATTAATGATTGTCTCTATCTCTCGCTTTAATTTTGGCGCGAAGTAATTCGTCTTAACAATCGTGAGTTCTTAATTAAAATACTCGGTAGATGGAGCGCGTGTACCAATCTCCACTCTCACGGATGTTGCATTGAGTCGAACACCGTCACTAACCGTCTGATGAATGCACTGCTGAAACTTGAAAACTCGTTTTTGTTTTGTCAGTCAGTTGTTTGTCGCCAGTGTGTAGTGGTGTCGTTCTAGTGCTCGTGATGTAGTGCCTTGCAATTTCGTATTCTCCAAAATCAGCAATTTGTGTTGACTCAAGGAAGGAATGAATAAAACGTAAGTAATTTAGGTACCTATGACTACCTTTGTTAATGAGCTCATTTTGTTCTGTGAAAACGTCAGTGATAGGTTATTATTAATATTGCTTTCATGCGCGTCATGATCATAATGTCTGTACCTTGTGGGCCTTGAGCGAACTTATGTGTAGGTACCTTTGTACTTTATTTACGTCCTTTATGTCACAAAAAATATTGATTTAATATCCAAATTGTGTCAATATAATATGATTTATTGATATTTGGTGTTTGCCTTCTGAATACCAAGATAATCCATTTAACGTGGCATTTAAATTGATACCTGCTACTTGCAAGTGTAACTATTAATGTTATAAACAATATTATTTGCATAAATATAATGCCATTGTGCCCGGAATATTCTGATCGACTCCTCAGGGTGAAAGGTCGACATTAGAAAAGATATGTATGTCAGTTGATTAACAATGGGCAATGTTTTCTTTGTAAAATATCTTACAATTTAAAACACACTCGTAATTTTGAGAAATAATGTGAAAACGCCGAATGTTTTCCAATTTTCCGATAACAACACCGATGTAGAGCTAGCAAGTTTGTTGTTGTTTCATACACCTGTTGCATTGGAGGAATGTCATGGCTCGGTCCAGAATATTCTCGCATTCCATCTCAAATTCTTCATATTCTATGTCGGTAATTTACATATTTTAATTATTATTACTATTTTATTATACATGACGAACTACAGATATTTTGATTAAAGATTTCTTCCGGGATAGAAAGAAGGAATTTGTGCTATCTTCTAAGTTTGAACTGTGGTGATGTTATTGGTGGCTGCTGTGCGACACTGCTCAGGTAGTTAAATGTCCTCTCAAGGCTGCATACCACTTTTTTTTATTTCTTCTAATATATTAAACGTACAGTGGCGTCAAATAATGCTTCAGGGCAGAAATATAATAGGATAGGTTGGCCTATGAAGGGCGGAAGTCTTTCATTTGTCCAGCTCTTTGGTCCAGACTAGAGTTAAAAGTACGCTCTCTCTCTAGTCCAGACTTATGCCAGACTCAAGAGAGCCTATTTGTATCTTTGATCTAGAAGATAATTTAAGTTCATCATGCACCATTTATCAAACGTTCCGCGTATAAAATACCAACAAAACTCTATGCTAGATCCCCTCCGAAAGTCAAAACGAAGCGGTAACATAATCAACACTATTACAGAAATACAATAGAAAATTAAATGTCATATTTTATATAGTTATTAGCCCACAGTCCCAGCTGACACAGTTTTGTCACAGGTTTAGAAGTGTGGTCATCACTGAAAAACCGATCTCAACCGCTGACACTGAAGAGTCTACAATACTTGATGAAATCCATGTTTTATGAAGCACAAAAAGGCGGCCCCTATTTTTTTAAATGTCTTTACCGATTGTGGTTATAGATAAAGAGTAAATCTGTGTCTCCCCAAAGTTTTATTTTTTGTTTAGTTAATTCAGGGCAGAGGTGCCAAAAGACTCATTATTGCCCATGTTTGCACTTCCTCAAAACGAGAAATAACATTTTTTATTATTTTTTGGATAACTAGACTCAGATTTACTCTTTATCTCTATGCTGTTAAATTTTGAAAACAATCGGTCAAGCCGTTAGGAAAAAAGTGGGTCGCCTTTTTATGGTTTTTTGTGGTTTTCAAAATTTGAATTGAAATAACTTACTTCACAGCAGTATATGCAACATGCAACACACGATTAAATGTCACAAATGTCATGTACAACCCAGAGCTAATGCATTTTCATGCATTTCTAGGATTTTTTTACATCGGAATCGAAATTTTCTGCGAGTCTTCTCGACTCTGAAATATCAACTTTACAATGGAATTTAACAATCACAATGAGATATTTGATCTGATATTTTATATAGGTATCTGAATTGAACAAATATAGATAGTACCTACAGTGTCAATGTCTATACAATACTCGTTGGACTGTATTGTATAGATAGAGTTCGGTAAACGTGCTTGTGTTTGGTACGGGGATACAAGACCTAGCGATTGACAAGTCCACAAATATTTAACTGGGAATTCCCTATTCTATATATTCGAATACCTACCAGATAGGTTGATGGAAAGTTGCAGGGCTAGTAAGTAACCGTAAACCGTAAAGCTCGACAAATTGAAGTGATGCAGAAAGACAATGATGATCTAGAAAATTATATATTATATTTTTATATTGTTATTAACATCTGACACGGTTTTGTCACAGTTTAGAAGTGTGGTTATTGACCCAATTCATATACCTACTATCATTGAACAACTATGACAAAGTGCGTACTTTCTTAGAATGCTCATATTCGACGAAATATTGCGTGCTGAATTAACTGATTGTTCCGGTGAGTTCATTTTCGACTGATTGACGTCGACTTTCATCAAATGTTATGCAGCTTTGCGAGTGTATGACAATGTGTAAGAATAGTAAAGTAATAAAATTGAATGACGCTGTTGATTTCCTGTTTTCAAACTATTGTAAATGTTGTACAAGAATTTAATGGTAGAAGGAATGCAACTTGATATTATTGCTCTCTACTCTTTTAAATTACAATCCATCTCGCTGCAAAAACTTCAATGATTGGATTTAATTTAATTTACTTGGTACCATCGCTTTTGTATTTTTGTAACAATAATGATTAAAGCTCAAGAAGTCAAATACAACTCCCGATTTCTTCTACTTCTTGATAGCTGTTGGGAAAATACCTGATTGGCGGATACCTGAGTAGGTACGGTGGCGGAAATGAGATCGGTGAATATTTGAAGAAAATCCTGTAGCATTGAATTTTTTGTTTGTTTGTAACTTCTTTTAGTGGGTATACATTGTCAAAGCTATTTTGCCTTTGTTCAGAAGCAAATCTTTGTTGGAACGGTAGTCACTGGTGTCAAATACAGCTGTCAAATATCTTGCCAAGAAATTGCCACGTCTTTTTAGCAGGGTATTGCACGCGACCCCTGAGAACGATATGATGACTGAAGCAGGGTATCTAAAATGAAGGTATTACACAGGGTTTCAGACTAGATCAAAATCAACTTGAAAAAAAGAGGGGAAATTGCCTTCGATGATAGTTACAAAGTGATTATTCTTATAATCTTTCTGCTTTATAGTTCAAGATCTTCGGTTCAAGTAGGTCGAACTCATAAAATATCTCGGAGTCTGAAAGAATGTAAACAAACTGTCGAACGCAAATCAATTTAATTCATTCGTTCGTTAATTCATGGAGCAAATGAACACTTTTCGAGTAGTAGTAGTATAATCTTTCTTTATGGTATAATGCTGTTGAATGGCGTGTCGACAATGAGGTCATCGATAAAAGATAATTTATACTAATTTGAATGTAAGTACTCAGATAAGTAATTGGAATGGATTAAAAGAGACCTTTGAAATAAATATCAGAAAAGATATCATATTAATCATATTTTAAATAATATTTTTAGAAATTTACTTGGATTTTAAATGACTAAGCAACAAAGACTACCTAAAGGCAGAACAAACTTAGGGGAAGGGGAAATTGGTCTGGGGGAGGGAGGACTATAATAAGTAGTTCAAAAAGCGGGTCCGGGCCCCTTATGCCCAGAAAAAAGTAGTGATTCACAAATGGATTTAGTGCAATTTAACGCGATTTCAACATATGATTTGATCAATTTTATCATAGTACTACGATACATAAACGATGTACAATACGAGAAATTACTACGATAGGTACATATTTTGAAAATCACCAAGAGATGCTGTGATTTTCAATTTTTATGGTGTCAAGATCAGTTGCCCAATACCTACCTATCCTGCTGAAACATCTTGCCGATACTACTTGCATACTTCTTGTTTTGATTTTTTTAGGATAGACAATAAAATTGACAAGATCTTGCCAATATCTTCCTAAATATTGCAATATCTTTACAAGATTTTTCATCAGGGTTGTCCAATCATTGTATCCACCAGATTTTTTTTATAAGACAAAACCTATTATAATGTTTTTTTTTCAAAATTAGCTATTTCCCTCCCCCCATATGCAATGAGATTTCTTTTGATCGGTTGACTGACAGTTTGAGAGTCTCTATTCCATAGTTCTTCGTTCGACGCTACTGGTTTTGTTGTGATGTTGGCCCTGAAAAGGGTCGTTGGTCACTCCGTTGCAGCGATGTTGGCCATCTTCAGGCGAAGAGATGATTCCCCTGCTGCCGAGTGTTGGCTGCCTTTTCAGGGCCAACATCGCAACAACAATAAGTCAATATTTTTTTGATGGCCAATGAGTAGGTATTATTTTGTGCTGTACTGTTCTGTCTGGAGTTA
This sequence comes from Leuctra nigra, assembly GCA_934045905.1. Lineage (NCBI taxonomy): Eukaryota > Metazoa > Arthropoda > Insecta > Plecoptera > Leuctridae > Leuctra > Leuctra nigra. The sequence continues at coordinate 30,469,273 of OW203763.1, read as the reverse complement.
CTAACTCGACAGCCTGAAAGTTGTAAAAACCATTATAGGAAAAAATGGCGACGGAAGTAATGATTAATAATGTGAAAATTCCCGGAAAAAATGTTGAAACGGTACGGTAATAATCCTTCTAATTGAAATGAGATGAATATTACTTTGAGGAAATATGATACCTAATATCAAATATGTTCATTGTTCACACTTGTGTTATTTAAGAGAGGATTTCTTTGCGAAATAAAAGCGCACAACGCGTTTTTCGCACAACGCAAAACGCAAACGCCCACAATCGCGCAGGATTATTTTCCTCAGTGAACACGTGAGGAGAGATTCATTAAATTTCCTATGTTATTTTTTGAGGTGGTCAACTATTTTACCATACCTGACAGTTTTAATTAGGTAATTTGAAAATTTGAAACAATTCTTAGAAGATAATGTATAGGTTTAGGTGGAAAACTTCCATGGAGTCAGGATGATAGGAAGTGATGTGCGTTGTGAAAAATATCCGACCGAACCGAGGTTCGAACCCGGGACCTCACTTTTCGGCGAGAGCTCTACCAACTCGTTAGATTTTAGAACGTACGTTCTAACCTTTTTCAGTGTAGGTACCTTTAGTAGGTACGTAGCAAATTACGTAAAGGTAGCAAATTGCGTAGAATCTTGCCAATTTAGGAAAGATCTGGCTTAGTTGACTAGATCTTGTATAATTGTTATCTATAGTTTTTTAGGTTCTATAAAATAATATTGTCAAGAATCAAGATTAGACAAGATCCGAACAAGATCTTACCAAAAGATCTTGCAAGTTCGTATTGCCGCCAATTCTTCCGCACCATGAGCGCCATTTTTTCAGATACAACGTAAATTCTCTTGACACAATTTGTCCGTTTCCGTTAGGTACCATTTTATTTTTTTTTCTGTTTAGGTAGGTACTATTTTTATCTATTTCAGCCCTGGATGCCTATTCTAGAACGTTTTCCCAATTAACATAGCATGTAATCGAATTCCAGTATAATTGGGAATTTAAAAGTTCTAGAATGGCCCGCGGGCCGCATACGTCATGTATTTTGATGTGGGCCGCAAGCTATCTGTCTATCCATTTTTATCTATACAAAATTAGTGTTTTAAGAAAAATAAAAGAATTAAAAAATATATTGCTGGGACAGAGCATAATGATACCTACTTCACATTCCGAATGTGGTTGGTTCCAAAGGTAAAACTCCAGTTCCGTTACTTCTCATATTTAACTTCTCAACAACGGCCCTTAGCCTAAAGTTTGCGCAGTCCTGGCAGAGACGGCATGCTCTGGATGGTCGCAGCAAGATTTAGATGGCATGGTCTGTGCAGGAGATTCATAAAGCCTGCCCGAGTGCTAATCATGAAACACGACATGCAATGTCGAATTGCCGCTTCAACGGTGCAGACTTTGAGAGAATGCACTTAAAAATGTACTTGCATGCACGCTTCATGAGGCTCTTAGATAATCTTGACGTAATGGGTGGGGGGTGAGGGGGGGGAGGGCAAAAAGAGGTGTTACACCTTCCCGAGAATATAACACACAAAGATCGAAAAACAACGGTTTATGATTTGAATTGGAAAAATTATCATTTGGAGGCTAGTACGGTTTACCTTACCTTATCTTTGGTTTGTGCAAGTTTAGTTTTGATATGTTTGTCGGTCATTTTGTTCATTTTCTGCATACGATAGATAGAAAGATACCTTCAGTTCAAATAAAAAAATAGCTAATTTTTGAAGTTTTATATCATCGAACAAGCTTTTTAAATGCCATTTAAATGCTTCAAATTGAGTTAAAATGTATACAAATCTCACTGTGTTATTTTCCCAGGACCCGCATATGCCCTCCCCAACCCCCCACTGACCTTCAACATTTGTCCCCCCCAGGCGTAATATTCTGTGGACGTCCATGGATAACATGGCCATGACATGCCATGGCTAATTTTGCTTCCTCACTCTAAATCCACTCCATGCTGACTGCTCAAGTACCCTCCATGCAAGATTCTGGTCAGACTATTACGCAACAAGCTTGTTTCGATGACTAATTTGCTGATTACTGAGTACTTTCTGAGTCTTCCATCCGTTTGGCCGCTCAGCAGCAAACGCAGCACACTTCCGTTCTGTACAGTCATATTGTTAATGTCCGGGTGGCGATTTCTTCAAAATACAGTAATTTCTGCGAAAATTATACTACGAACACAATAGTTTTTTTATTGTGGTATGTGATAGGTTGTTAGCTGTTATTATGACATTAAAAGGTAAAGGTGTTTAAAAACAGAGGGATGTGATATAAAAGGACTATCCAGAGTATTAATCAAACATCCTTAGTTGTATTTTTTTTCAGTGAAAGTATTTAGACAAACATGATAGGTAGGTATCACTTTATGGACATAGGTAGCCTACTCTATTTAATTCGTTTGTTTGTTTGAAACTATAAGGTTAGTGTCTCCAATACCTACGTTAATGTCTGCTAAGTGAAAGCTATAATGGAACAGCCGATGAGGAGTATTTGAGTTTGGCATCGTTGCAGATTATGATTATGCAGTTTAATTCTTTAGTCTGGTTATATTTTTTATGTCTTAAGACAACTTGTGTCGTAATGACAGTGTTTGAATCGCAAGTGGGCTTTTATCTTTGCCACCTTCTGGAGTTTTGTCGGCTATTATTGGAAATACAACTTGATACTCAACTTTCTTAGTACCATTGACAATTATCATGGAACGGGTACCGTAGTAGAAGCAAAACTACTGGTAGTACGCTGGGTGTGTAAAGTGATGCTGGACTGTGTCGCGGTCCATTGTGATTGACTGCGATTGTATATACGTTTACAAGAATTTATTAGTGATGAGGGAGGGCATGATCTAGATATTAAACTAAACCCTACTTTGCTTTGCCCCTATCCATGCGACAATGATGAGCGACTACCGCTTCTATACCCAATTCATCTTTAGATGCAGGAGAGTTTTGCTTATTTATGTAACAACACAGATATTACAGTTCGAGCTAGGATCAAGGTAACAAGTTCTTCTGTTCTTTAATTAAAGCTCTTCAAATGTCTGATTTAGTCTGATAATTATTTATTACTATCAAAATGGAGATTAGGGAAATGCGTTAAAATCAAATTTAAATTGTAAATGTATACATTGAAAGTGTGAAACGAGAGTGGGAACAGTTCGCCCACTATCTTCATGTCTGTATATTATAGTCAGAGCAGTCTTGGCAATTGTTAGAACTAGAATTTAGTAGGAAAACGCTCCCTATGTAACGCGTTGATAAGCGAGCAACGGTACGTGCAACATTTTGGAACGAAATTCCTTAGTAGGTAATCTAATAATTAGTAGACCAATAAGATGTTGATCTTGACCTCGAAGAAAAGTTTTAACTTGATCGAGATGATTCATTTTCACTTATAATTCAACCAATTACATTTTTTTACATTTCAACCTATTTTTACAAGTAAGCACAATTTCAGCTTGATCTTGAAACAACATGTGACTTGTCTCACAACAAAACGAGAAAGAAAACGACACGGGAACCGAGTAAAAAAGGAAGCGAAACCTGCTAAATTGTTTACTGCAATCTAAATTAGTTAAATTTTTACGTGTTAACATGTCGCAGAAGACAAACATCACATGTGGTGTGACGTAATTTCCTAAATTTCCGACAATTCATTAAACCACAGACTGAAATGAAATCATGACAGTTCATATTCAGATGACATTATACTGCGGCTACACTTCCCGCCACTTGGCGGTGACACTGATAATAATGCTGTGGCGAGCAAGACTTCCTCTTGATTCATGTTTCACGTCGTCGTAGCCTTGACCAGTTCACTACCGCATGTTTGGAACGTACAGAATCTTACTATTTGTGATTGTCATAAAACCATTGGTAGAACTAGGGATGGAGAAAATATCGATATATTGATATATATCGATATAAAAAAAATATCGAAATATCGATACCTGAATATATTGAATATCGATATATTGAAATATCGAAATATCGATATATCGATATATTGAAATATTGAAATATCAATATATTGAAATATCGAAATATTGAAATATCGAAATATCGATATATTGAAATATCGAAATATTGAAATATCGATTTATTGAAGCCTTACCGCATGATACAATTATGTTAAAAATTGAAGTTTATACCTACTATGGCAAAATAATTCATATTTGCAGTGCAGCGTTTACAAGATTTATGGACAATTTCTCAGATTATTCACATTTTCTTTCTTATCTGGCCGGTGACCCTATATTTTGGAACGGCTGTGTTATTTCTTTTTACATTTTCTTTTGAAATTCCTAGCAGTTTTAGGAGCAATTTAATACATTCATACTAGGGATGGAGCGAACTTGTATTTTGATATCGACTATCGATATCATTTATATATCGATATATATCGATACTTTGATATATCGATGTATTGAAATATCGAAATATCGATATATTGAAATATTGAAATATCGAAATATCGATATATTGAAATATCGAAATATCGAAATATTGATATGGAAATAATATTTAGATGTATAGGTATGGAAATATTGATATATCGTATGAATGTATTAAATTGCTCCTAAAACTGATAGGAATTTCAAAAGAAAATTTAAAAAGAAATAACACAGCCGTTCCAAAATATAGGGTCACCGGCCAGATAAGAAAGAAAATGTGAATAATCTGAGAAATTGTCCATAAATCTTGTAAACGCTGCACTGCAAATATGAATTATTTTGCCATAGTAGGTATAAACTTCAATTAAGAACATAATTGTATCATGCGGTAAGGCTTCAATATATCGAAATTTCGATATTTCAATAAATTGATATTTCAATATTTCAATATATCGATATTCAATATATTCAGGTATCGATATTTCGATATTTTTTTGATATCGATATATATCGATATATCGATATTTTCTCCATCCCTAATTTATACGATATATCAATATTTCCATACCTATACATCCAAATATTTTTCCATATCAATATTTCGATATTTCAATATATCGATATTTCGATATTTCAATATATCGATATTTCGATATTTCAATATATCGATATATAAAGATAGTCGATATCAAAATCCAAGTTCGCTCCATCCCTAGGTAGAACTAGTTCGATAATTAGTATCCATTTCGGGTTACTACATGTCATCGGAAGGAGAGATAAGATAAGCTAGAGATGATAATGGCATTTAATATTCAATCTGTGGGACGTAATTGTCCTCCATTGCTTTACTTCCAGTTTCAGGAATGCTGGCCATCCCGCGCCCCCTCTTTATTAAATGTTTCGACAGATTATTTTATGATCTTCATTCTTCACTTATTTCCGGTAGGCTCCATCGTTTATGTAGTTCTGTGACCTATTATTGCTGAGAATAACTTCTCTCTGTGATGCTCTTTGTGCAGAGTTGGTATTTTTTTCCCCTAAAATTTATGAGAAGTGATGAGCCCTTATATTTTGCATAAAACTAGCTGAAATTTAGGAGATGTTTTTATTTTGAATGGTCAAATACATTATCAATTGCTTCCCTACAAATTTGTCTCATTAACAGCTCGTCGTTAAATAAAGTATACCTCATAATAAAGCGGTGCTTGGCAGCGGCGACCTAACGCCCGACTAGATCATCTTCTAGACGGCCACAATATCAGAAAACGAAAATGTCGTTTAGAGATTCGTCCTTTTTCATTAAACACTACTTTTCGTGTGACAGTTTTAATATTAATTAATAAACGTGATTATTAGAATCAATGGTAAACATTTCTTGTCTTTTGCTCCAATTCTTGACATTGATGCGTGCCCCCCTCCCACCCGTAGCCATCACTTATCACGCCCCGTCTGTGCTTACCTCCACTAATGGAACCTCGTGTTTATGCAAATGAAAAGATCTAATATATACGCAAGTAGGTAACCTTCAGTCTTCGTCGTTCATTGCTTTCCTGTCTCGTCTGGCCTGGCATGTGAAGTAAACGTAACTCTGTATCACGAGAATAGAAGACACTCCATTTTATGGAAATGTATGCATTTTTTCAAATTTGAATTTGTAAAAAGTCTATTTAAAGTCGCGAAAACCCTATACATTACACTTTTTTTTACCTTTACGTGAACTTTTGACAATTTAAAAGCTGTAAAAACGTAACTATCCCAGGAAATGGAGAATTCCTTCTCTCCTGGTAAGGCAGTATCTAATTGTTTTTATCTAAAACCTGATAAACCGTTAGGATGACGTTTCACAAGTTGCATCGGATCAATCGGTGAATGTCTATCTACATTAAGGTAAACAGTTACTGTTTTACAATTGTGATTTCCTGAATTACGTTTCTATTTCAAATTCCGCTGTTAACACGAATCTAATTTCACCACTTCACTAGAATATTATTGATTATGCTGTAACGAAGGTACTTTCCTTGTTATCTAAATTAAAATAAAATAAATAATTAAGTTAGCAAGTATGTCGATAGGTATCGTTTTATTGCCGTATTTATTACAGAAATGACGGAGCAAGCTGGCTCAGGGGTAACTCTATACATTTTCCAGGGTCCGGGTTCAATTCCTGCGGCCAACTTTCCTTGCTGAGGATTTTGTGGTTTCGCTCAGTCGAAAGACCAATGCCGGGAAGGTTCTACGAATGGCCACGACCGCCTCCTTCCTTATTCTTCATTTCATCATCATCTCATAATAATCTCCATAATCATCCATCGCCTTTTTAGCTAGTCGCAGTGCAGTGCAATATAAAAAAAATGCGCCAGTTTCAACGGTTTTAGTTTGTCATTCATAAGTCGAGACCTTGCATTGAATTTTGAACGGCCCGTCCTTGTACAATTAAAAGACTGTTGCACTCGTCGTTTGCTGCATGCAAACCAAATGTGTGTGTGTGTTCATTTTCAAGTCTCTCAGACCAGTCCCATGATTACGCCACTGTTCAAGAAAGCATGACGCCTCTGCTATGACTGCTGATGCAATGGGCAAGTCGCACAGTCGACTTTGTTAGGATGTTTTGACTATACGGTGACGTCACAATTTATACACACGTGTTGTGCAGAGTTTTGCGTCGCGGTTGAGTATGTTACGAATCCGTATAAAGATAGAATTCATAGCGAAGAATAAAGTTGGGGTCGACGACGGGTCGACGAATGCGGACGAATGTTGGCTTCATTTCAGACGTGTCAGTGATGCTTAGATTGTTTACCAGGAAGCGTGGAGATGCCGGTGTTCTTTAAATGTAGGTATAAACTGATAAGGTACCTACTTTTAAAATTTGGTGCATTTGAAAATTTGGATAGGTAAGAGGTACCGTACACTTGCTCAAAGTAAAAACGGTTCCTATTCGGATTATCTGAAAAAGTTTTGTAGGCATCATACAAAGTACGCGAAGATTTTTTTCTTTGTAGTCTCTTCTTTTAACTCGTCATCTAAGTAGGCGAGCTCTGATTTCATTGATAATAACAAGGATTGATTGTCAAGGAACCTGACAAGCAGCCAATCTGTTTCATTGGAATGCCGTTTTTACTTGTGCCAAGTGTACTTGAAGAGTACCTGGTAGGTATTCAGGACTTTTTGCTGATGATTGCAGACTTGCCTTCTTGAGCATAATCTTCCATACTAAGTGGTGTATAGGTGTAAACGTATAATTACAAAACTGAATATTATAGGTATTAAAGCAAAACATAATTGGAAATAGTTATTGACCCACGCTAATTTGCAGATCACTACCCAATTGTGAAAACGTTTAGAGACGTCTTTCGTATGCTATTTTTGTGCCTAAAATAAGTTAGTCTAAAGGTAGAAAGTTCTTACTTCCAAAATTGGATCACTAAATCAATGTACACTCGGCACAACAAAAATTGATCGGTGAACAAATGTTGACTGCTGGTCATGTTCCATACCAATCAAAGCTTGTTATCATCATTGTAATGGGAGGTCACCTACTAGAGTGACACAAGGAGATCGCTTGGACTGACTTCTGATGGTGCGATCTAACATTTTTCGGTCAATCAGATTTTTTGAACGATCAATTTTAGTTGTGCCAAGTGTACCTTGGTACTGGTACTTCTAATGCACAGATTTACTAAACAACATTGATATTGACGAAATATTTCATCTTAATTTTCATATGTTTCTATTACTGACCAACAATGAGTGTGTGTACAGACTACGAGATGCTATTAGATTAGCGTAACGCTGCCGTAACATTACAACATATTTAATTCAACATAATTATGCGGTGTGGGGAAGGTACTCTACCAGAAATGAGTTTCATCATAACAATTTGTCAAGTGAGAACATGTTTTTACGTGTTTAGTTGCACGTGCCGATTTTGTCAAATACCTGTTCTTTCAAGTTAACAGCAGAAAAGCAAGTTATTGTCATCCAAGTTATTCCAAGCAAAGTTATTCCAAGTTATTCTTTGTTTATGGATTATGGATACTATTTTTAATTAATTGTATTCGAGTGATACACGTGACCGTAAATATAAAATGGGTACTAAATTGACAAAACTGTACCCAGAGTTGTGAGAACTGTCTTCAGCATTCTCATAGTGATTTTAGGACTCACAAGACTTTTTCACTCCCAAAATGTTCGTATTTTTTTTGCGGAATATTACTTTTTCAATGGGATTGCAATAAGTCCCGCAATTATCACTCTACAAACTTGCATTTGGTCTCATTATCTTCGATTTGAATAGGCGAAGAAAACGACTTAAACAAGTTTTTTTATTTTTGTTTGCATTTTTGTTACACTTGTTCTAAAAACAAAATCTTTACTCCCTAGATTTTTCGCCAATGAAATCATCATATTTTAGTGGTGACTGTGACCAAATAGTAAATAAAGTTATTGAAAAATACGCGATGTCGTTTTCTTCGCCTATTCATAACGAAGACAATGATACCACATGCAAGTCTGTCGAGTGATAATTGCGGGACGTATTGCAATTCCATCGAAACAGTAATATTCCGACCAAAATATTTGATGTGAAAAAGGTTACGGAGTAGTAGAATCAATTTTATAATGAGGAAAAACGTTCTCACAACTTTGGGTGCAGTAGTTTGGCTAATTTTGTTTTTAATATTTATGGTCACGTGCTATCATTCGAATACCCATAATTTTGTGCGGTTACTGAATTTTTTTGTGATTTAATTACCGACAGCTGATTGCGGAACAAGATAGGAACTGCGATGCGATGCTCAGTTCCTTTTCGATAATTTTTGCACTTTCATTGTTATTTTACACGTTCTTTTATTTTCGAGAAACTGAAGCGCATAATAATAATAATAACATATAATTTAAAATAATTAATGTAATGTGTAAGTATTTAATAATATAGCATGTGAGTGACCGTAGACCATCGTAGCCTATATTGCCGCGGTATTGTTGTGGAAATTGTATATTTTGTGCAATGCAAGTAAAAGTATGATATGGTAGTAATATCAAGTTGTATTGTTTTTCACGCTATTATACTTAGGTAATTCATTTTTTTATAGTTTCTTTCTGATACTGCTGATACTGTGACTGGGACATTGTTTTTTATTATGGAATATATTCCACGGACAGATTCTGAAATCTCTATAATAGCGATAGCGAAACATTGCCAATTCATATTGGCGAAAATTCATTCAGCGTTTGTAATGTGAAAACGTTGAGAAATATTTGCGGTGTGCGGAGCCATGGCATTGTTATGATGCCAGACCTAGAGTAATATCAAGTCGAGGTTTGACGCTCGAGCTGTTTTATCTTGTTTTTGTCACTATCAGAAGATGCAGAGGCGGTGGACGACCACGCTTCTGTGGGTTTCGCCTTCGGTCTAATCGCAATGTGCATGCCATGGCTATTCGCAGTCTCATCAAGCACACGTCCAGAGACGTTGCGCAATTATAATTGCTTGATCACTTTCCACTAGAGCTCTTCGAAAAAATAGATAATATATAAATTCTATTATGTAAGCTCCACTGAAGTAGATGCTAATTGCTTTTATAGAGAAAAAAAAGTACATTTTACCGCATTTCCTAATGTTATTTTTTAATGGTTTGATCTGCTCTGCAACTAGGCTAATTATAATCAGGGCCAATTCCAATCCCCCCCCCCCCCCCCCAAATAAAAGTTTTAGTGCTTGCAATCTTTTGTAATTTTTATGAAACAAAATATACCATCGTTATTCTCAATTTGGATGGGTATTAGAAAGCATGAACTTCAGTTTCTTCCTGAAGTAGCAACGTCTTATGTTACCGCAGTTGCTGTGCTGAGCTGGGAACACAACCCAGTGATTTGAAATACATTGTTTAATATAATAGTTGAAATGGATGTGATAAGTTCAACCATAAGTTTACTTTTCTCTGGCACCATTGCACCGCACTCAATATCTTCTTTAGGAGCACCCCGTGACACTTCCACCGTGCTACATGATTCATACCTACTTTAGCGCACTTTTTTGTAATTTGAATAACAGTAAGAAGCGGAACTAAATCACTTGATTAAGTCATAGACAGAAAATACTATCGTAAAAACATACAAAACACGATCACACCTTGTCACACGGTCCGTCGACCACATCGACTTTGGCTTCGCTGTCCCTCATAGGAATCTCGTATCAAACATATCAGAACCCTCTTACACAATAATGAGAGATATTTGAATGAACGTGCTGAATAATTGATATTACATACCATGCCTCATGGCAAGTAGCCAGATTTGCATGATCTTTTTATACAACAAAACAAATTAGTCCATGTTGTATATTTTTTAAATTATTTTCTGTAATGAAAATTGCGTAAATTTGGCGCCACTGCGCCCCCTTTCTTGTTATACGGCCCAGGGTGACGGAGAATGATTTTGATTATGATATGGTGAAGCGTAAGTAAGATTGGATTACCAGCATTTACCTCCCATCTGTGAGGAAGGAGGGGCTGCAGGAATCGTACCCGGGACATAAATGTACAATGCGTTACTGCCCGAGCCAACTTTCTCCGTTAAAATACCAAGTTCCGTGTGATAACGACAATTTGGAATTGTATCGAACATGCGTCACGGTTCGAAGCTCGTCGTTTGAAGTTGCAAATTGCAGATAATTACTCTTCTCTGTATTTAGATGGTCGTGATGATGGACACTAGTTTTTGTAAAATATTACATAACTCCTTGTCAAGGGGTACTGATAGACGCTAATTTGAAATAATGAGTTAAATTTTTCTAAGTAATGTTAATTGAACATGAAGGAAACGTAAATATCTAACGTGACACTGTGAACATGACAAAAGATTTTGTAACCACAAAATCGTTTTCGTAGATTGAATGTTCTGAGAGCATTAAGGTTTTTTTCTCGAAATGTCATGCAGAATTATGTATGTGACATGATGTCATCCAAGTTTGCCTGCACGTACATTAACCATTGTTCATTAGCTTCACGGTTCATTTTGTCATAATGGTTTTACGTTTTATGCCTACCTACCATAGTTTTATAGTTTCGTTATGACGATTTCACTATTATGTAGAGGTAATGATCAGAAGCCATTAATTTCATGTAATTTACCAATTCTCATAATTTTTACTTGGAAAATTCCATTACACTTTCTAGTTTTTTAAATTTATCCCGAAATGCCATAGTTTATTATTTAATTGTCATTCTATGTTGGAAATGTCAATATGGTATGACCGGTGTGGGAGATAAAAATTTAGGAAATCGAATTGTGTCTGAACGACAGCTTGTAATTCGAATGGGTTCAACCGTTGAATTATCGACACAACCACAGGTGACTCAAGTTTCAACTGTCACCAACTGACAGACATTTCAATTCCATGTCACCTGCGGAGAGACTCTTAACGGATGACGCACGTTACGTTAAAATGATATCAGATTATCCAGCATTTGCTGATGCCGTGAATTTGCTCGATATTTCTCTGAAATGAGCATTGTCACCAGTTTGTTTCAACTTCTTGCAAGAAATTCCAGTCATAACGAGAAGACTGTGGTTGTGGTTGCCAAGTCTCAATCTTAGTTATATGGCATGGCAACGTGTCGTTTCTTTCTTCTTCCTCGACACCTTATCGTATTATGTCACTTAGAAGAACTAAGAAGTAAACAAAGCGCAGCAAAGCAATTATAGTGAACGTACGCCTTCTCACCTCTGTTTCTTTTCTTTTCAGATGTGCTGCCGCAGTGAATGACATTTTGCAATACTTCTCATTAGACTACCTACTAGCATCTATCAATACTCAACGAACCAATTGACAAGACTTATTGAAGCTCAAAACGGAATGGAAGTGACGTATTGGACCCACGCTTTGGCTCTACTGCTCATAATAGTTTCATCACAAGCAGCCCTTGACGGTCCAAATATTTGCACACGCCAAGAAACGTAAGATAAAATTCCTTTTACTGTTTACCCACTTCAGAGTGGAGTTTACTTTTGCTTTGTAGTATTATGTGAGACTTGAAAGGCAACGCAGTCAAGTGTTCTCCATTTCTGGCTTCCTTATCTTGATTTTGATTAATCTCAGAAGGGATGGTGGTCTCAGAGGTCACTGAAAGCATATTGCTGAAAGGAAGACGGTAGCAAAGTGCGTTACGTTGTCAATGTCTACACCCTGTCTCAGCTTACTAAGAATCTGGAGTTTATTTGCAATTTCCGTTCGCCACATTGTCTTATTCTTGTTTTTCTAGTTTGATCATCTATTATCCATTGTTATAGTAATATATTACCGGCTAGCTGTTAATGTTATACCTTAGAAGAAAGTTTACCGTTTAAGGTGAAAGAGTGTCAATTATTATTTCATTTCCTAAGGAAGCTATTTTCATTTTCATTTCCATTCCAGTAGAGCATGGCTAATGCAATGCACATAATTTTTTGTTAGGGTTCTAAGCAAAATTGCGTATTTCAATTTAAGTGAACGCAGCTTGCACTTTAATTTAATTCCTTATCATTTCTTGTTGTTACAACTTTTGGTCATGGATTCACTCTGTTTTGAGAATGCTAATTTTGTGTTGTATTATGCGGTATACGCACTCTTTTGCATGAATAAAACTATATTGTGACCTGATTTGTTAATTTGTTTGTTACCTCTAGTTACACAACGACTGTGCGAGTGTCAGAACAGAAGCCGTATCAAGTAAAGACCTACACATGGTGTTTTAACCTGCCACCGAGATGTTCAAAGTACAAGATTAACTTCAAAACAGTATACAAAACTCAGGTAACATATTACGCATCATGCATTATTATATCGTAGTAGGTACAGAAACTGAAGAACTCGTTATTACCTTGAAACCTTGAATACTGGATTATTAGCTTACCCTGCTGCAAAATCTTAGAAAGATCTTGGCAAAATCTTGTCCCATCTTGATAAAATTATTGTCTAAATCCTCAAAATATTGAACAATAATTATACAAGATCTTGCCAAGGTTACCAAGATCTTGTCTAAATTGGTAAAATCTTGTTAATCTTGACAAGATCTTGGCATTTTTTTTTACCAGATCTTGCATATAATTAAAGAAAAAAGAGTCATCCCCCCTCTGAAAAATATTACAAGATCTTGCTAAGATCTTGCCAAGATTTTGTAAGATCTTGCAAGATCTTGAAATGTTTTTGCTAAGATCTTGGCAAGATTTTTCAGCAGGGTAGAGTCAGACACAAATAGTTATAATAAGAAATCCCACATCCATCTTTTGGGGGTAGGTAAGTTCAGATTATTAGGAAAGTTTAAATTTTTGCGTTCAGTTTTGTTTTTCATGTGTCAAAATTATAAAAAATGTCATGAAGTGTGTACTTGATGACCCCTTAGACGAAATAGTAGCTGTTCTCTTATACACTTTTTTTTAGCCAAAAAACTAGATTGCAATATTGAATATTGACCAAAACTAGCAAATGATATAGTGTGTATAGATATGTTTTAATTGACGCAATTCTTATATTTGTTCCAAAATCTTGTTCAATTCATTTTCCATTTAAACAGTTTACAGTGGCGATAAGCATTGCACTTTGTTAGGACATTTGGAAGGATGAATTTGACAATTCTAGATAATAAACAGAATAAAATTAGATTTGTGCTATAAGTTAGCTCGTTAGCTTCACATCCTCTTTATTTTGCAAAATGTGAATTTTAACACCTAATTATTTGCACGATGGTCGATGTAAGTAAATTTTCCATTTAGGTCCACTCAATTTGATTCAAAATATTAGCACTTATTTGTTTCCTAGGTATAGTTAAAGGTACCTAATATCACATCTGTTCTGTTCCTACCTACTCACTCACTCTTCATCTGCATATCATCGCCTTCACACCTTGGGTGCGGATTGATCTAGTCAGGGCAAGGATCAAATGATTCATCATTGATTGTTTTCGCATAGCAAGCGTATGATGGAGGTGTGCAATTCATCAGTACTATGCTAATTAACAAACTGCTAATATCTGCTAGTGTTGGGCAGTTTCACATTTAAATCAGTTTTAAAAATTTCAATTAATTAATTCCACAATAAATCGTTTTTAGTATTTTTTGTTTTGTTTTACGAAATATTCAAGAAATAATTTCAATTAATAGTTCGACTGATTTATTCAGTCACAAAAATACACAAAAAACACAATACACAAAAAATATTTTTGTGTATAATTAAATTGCAATCTTGACTTTGACATGCAATGAAATTGTATGCATTTGGAAGTAACAGGTCTGTATAAGAAATATTTTGTTACGGTCAGTTTACTGTTACTACTGTGGAATTTCAATTACCACATGAATTGAATGAACATGTTAAAATACTTACTTTTAAATACTTTTAAATTGCTAGAAAATTCATCAAAAATATGAACTGTTGAAAGTTCAAGTACAGTTATAGAAAAGTGAATAATATTAATTTTATAAGTTCTTTTGCCAACACTGGGTAACCAACAGCAGAGTATTGATTATTATTACATTTAGTAAAACATTGTGATGTTGTTAAAAGTTAATTTCTGTTTATTTTCGTAGACATTGGTGAAGACTCGTCCTGCCGAAGATTGTTGTAAAGGTTATACGAAGGATACTTCGGGAGAGCGGTGCATACCAATATGCTCCGAGAACTGTCTACACGGAGCGTGTATTTCCCCCGACACATGCAAGTGTGAGACTGGGTATGGCGGACCCACATGCAGTCTCTGTAAGTTGCAGTTTTCTTCATTTATCATATGCATTTGATCTCGGAATGTTGCAGCAGTGCAACATTAAACACCACTAAAATAAAATAGAAAATAAGTTTTTGTATTGTAGTGCTTACTGCTTAGTGATCTCATCTCGTGATATTGATAGAAAACAGAAATGTTTATGGATTTCAAATATTTACCTTAGAAATCCATAAACATAAACCTTATAACACTTCCATGAGGTCATTATTTGATTATATTCTACATAAGTGTTATGAATTATGATTCATAATCATAACTATGACTTAAAAACTTAGTGTATAATGCTGGTTCATTTCTATGTAGTCATTATCTTGAATGAACCTGAATCTTATAATCTTTAAGTCCTTTTTATATAGTTTTTGTAATTGTATGTAGGTAGTTGATAAATATAGGTAGGTAGGTACTTTGGCTGCAATGCACTGAGTTAACGCCAGCCTAAATGCTACACTTATTCTGATTTGAAATACATTTTGGAAAGGGAATTAGGAATTGGAATCGCAGCTCTGCACCGGCATTTTGTGTCTTTGTCCAGCAACATGTAGTACCACCTATCATGTATTAAAATTATATTCACAATCATTGAATGCAACATAAGTCATCAGGAATGTGGGTTAATTGTCTATAATATGAGTAATCTGCAGAAGTGTGGACTTTCTGCATCAAAACATTGCTACATTCTTTATGTCTCCATTTTTAAAATATATCAAGTGCACAGCTGTCACTGCTTTGCACAGATGGAATTTATTGACTTACAAAGAATATCATTTTTAATAAGAATCATTACACAGAAAACGTAGGAATGACGTGCCGAAAATAATTGCAGTTAACTTTCAAGCTCCTCACACACCCCTTAAACTCAATATCGTCGTAAAAAACACTGTTTTACGTAAATATACTTGATAAGGCATATGGTGCGATGCCTCATTCCACTACTCTCTCATTCCTGATACATATTGTCGATAAGCTAAGTTTTCATAGTTTTCCTTAATAAAAGTAATAGATGTTCCCAGTGAATGGGCAACCACCCACCTCGTTAACTCCGTTCCCATCCGTTACCTTCCCCAATCATCCTCGTCATATCATTCATAGGTGTCATCATCCATATGTGGTGGTATAATCATTAAATGAATTTTGTTGCAGCATGTCCTCTTGGCTATTGGGACACGGACTGCCAGCAACCTTGTCTTTGCGCCAACAACTCGACTTGTGATCCGTACAACGGAGATTGCCGATGCAGCCAAGGCTGGCGAGGGAAGCACTGCAATCAAGAGTGTCCCAGCTTGAAATATGGTCAGGACTGCGCAGAGGATTGCCGGTGTGCAAATGGCGGATCTTGCAATCACGTGTCGGGTGCTTGTCGGTGCTCGCCAGGGTGGATGGGACCTCTGTGAGTAGCTCTCTGAGAGAATGAGAAAAAGGTGTTGGAAGTTGAGAAAGATTAGTGGTCTTCACAAATGAACATCCTGGAATTTATTTTACGTACCTAAATTTATTCAAAATTATGAATTGAGCGTACCAGAGATGTGGGATGTGTTTGCCATTTTCCTTGTTGCAATGTTATTTAGCATGTTTTAGTTGATATTTGTAGGTATTTTTTCTGGAGCTATGATTTCTGTCCAAAAGATATTAATGTTAGTAGTTCCAATATGTTGGTTGGGCAAATGTAAAACCAGTGATTCAGGAAGTGAAGAAATGGAGACTGTGTACAGTGAGATTCAGAAGAAAGCGGTCGGAGTGCCCCTGTGTACACTGCCTGGCACTACAACCGCTTTCTTCTGAATCTCACTGTACATAAAGAAGACTGATCATGCAATACATATTATTGATTTTTTTTTTTAACTTGATGATGTGCGTGTTCTTGTTTAGATGCGAGGATCTCTGTCCGGAAGGTAAACATGGTGACGAATGCCTGGCTGAGTGTCACTGTCAGAATGGTGGAACCTGCAACCCCGCCAGTGGCACCTGCTATTGCACACCTGGCTGGACAGTAAGTCAGTCTTTCATCAATTCTGAATTGATCAATCAATTTGATTAACCTGGATGCTAATTACAATCAGGATTTGCTTGTGTGTTGAACAATTTATTACAGGACAATAATGTATTATATTTATTTATGTCAATAGTACACGTGGTCAATCCCATACCCATGATCGATTAGCTAAATCATGCTATGTTACTTGGGTGAAGTCAATGATACTCCTTATCACTTGCTCATCTACTTTTGTTAATTCAGTTTCTATAGATTTGGACGAGTTATCTCGTCCTAGCACCATCCTTTTTACCACTGCTATGGACTAGTTAAATCGTCTTTAAAATGTTCATATTTGTGAATTTCCGAGTTTTCACGCGGAACACTCGGATACTCTCGGAAAAGAGTATTTAATAAGCCAATTTTTAAAAGAGCTATGAATGTTTTACTCTAAAACTGAATTTCAGTTCAATTAACTCGGCAGTGAGAGGTTGACTATGACAAAATAAAATACTAATAGAAATTAATATTTTAGCAGATATTTTTAATTTCTGCTCTCCCACTGCCAAATCTTGTGTAGAGACAGTGCATCTAACTTTGTCCTTCATCAATCTAGGCACATTCTGGTGATTGATGAGCTCAATGAATTGTGTTGTTATTGCTAACAGGGGGCAGTGTGTGGCAACCGTTGTCCTCCAGGCACGTGGGGAGTGAACTGTTCCCGGACTTGCGACTGCTACAACGGTGCTTCGTGCCATCATGTCACTGGCGCTTGCGAGTGTCAGCCAGGGTATCAAGGAGACAGGGTAAGCTGACCAGTTATTCAACTCGACAAATACACACTGGCCCTCGAACAAGTCTGGGATAGCTGTGTGATACCTCAATTTGTTTTTGTCTATGTGTCGTCTTAGTAATTCTATCATTAGCAATCATACTGTGAGATGATTTTCAGTTCCAGTGAGATATGTGACATGAAATTATCAATCTCATTTTATGGAGGTTTAATGGAAGATATAAACCGTAAATACTCATATATGGTATTCCCTTGTTACACAGCCAATCAGATTTGCCAACTGAAAATTGTATGACATCTCATTCTGTTGCTCGATCTTCTTATCTATCATAGTAACCATATCTTCGACCCGCCATCAAGTTACCACACTCCTGCTGAGAGTGAGGAAATGTCACAAAAACTTTTTCTGCAAATGTACCTCGAGTGATATGGCACCTTCTATTCATGAATCCTACTGGATTAAAACTCAAACCATTTTTGACCCTATATTTTTGGTAGATCATATAATTTCATATCATATTATATAATATACCTTATAATTTTGCAAAATCTCACATATTCTATATTTTTTTCTTTTTATCACAGTGTTTGGAATTGTGCACGGACAACACATACGGCATGAACTGCTCCATGAATTGCACATGCCAGAACGGCGCCCCATGTTCAGAAAAGACTGGAAAGTGTACGTGCACGGAAGGTTGGACCGGATTCAATTGCTCGCAGAGAGCCTGCAAGGATGGACTCTACGGTGAGAGCTGCAGTAAGGTGTGCGACTGCGACACAAACAGAACAGAAATGTAAGTTGTTTAGATTGTAATCCATATTCTGCCTCTTGGAACATTCTGAGATTGTACTTTCTCCTTCCTTCCCACATTAAATATGGATCTGTCAGCCCAGGTCTATGCAATCAATTTAATCTTAAAGTCCATTATGTAGCTACATATTAATGGGTCATACCAACATAAAAGGTGATGGTTTTGGTTTGGTAGGGGTTCATTAATGATATCATGCCACATACTTCATACAAACATCTTATAAATTATAATGCTTTTTGTAAATCCAGCCCCTAATGCAGGGGTCTGCAACCTGGCGGCTCCTTAGTGGTTCTTGAATGGCTCTTTATAATTTTAAAAAATATCTGGAATTGAAATATTCGAAAATTCGGGAAAAAATGCCCTGCGGGGCAATAATTGGAAGGTTATTTGATTCCATTTGTTCATTTTAGAGCTTCTGAAACACTTCTAAATTGTTGAAATTTTAGAGATTGCCCTGGAGGGTTATTCTTAATTTCCTTGTTATCTCGTTTCACTTGATATGGGTTTACTGCACACTGGAGTGCTATCTATTTAACATGGTAGTTACGCCGTATCAATTGATACGACACGACAAGGAAATTTAGAATAACCGCTCTGCGGGGCAACAACTGGGGGACTTCAAAAAAGTAATCAAAATAAAGTGGACAAGCCTTTCAATGTTTTATGTTTGATTGCCTATACTGGGGTCCCATTATTATCGAATTTATTAATTTTTGAGAAATTGGCTCCTTGACCAAAAAAGGTTGCCGACCCCTGACCTAATGACACCTAAAGTAAACTCCTGTCTCCTCAATAAAGCAAACACATAACTAAGTACACTTAGCTGTAGTCTAAAAAGTCAAGTGTGAAAAATGAAAATGTTACATATTATATAGCTAGCAGTTTTTCTTCTGTCATAATATTATTATTTATTAATATGGTAATACCCAATTCAAAATAATAATCACGCAAGAATTTTTCCAACCTAGGTAAAAATGTATCTTTTTATTATTTTTATTTTTATTCTTCCAGGTGCCATCCTTGGACAGGAGTGTGCGAGTGCAAAGCCGGATGGGACGGTGCCAACTGCGCTCGGCCGTGTCCGTTCTACATGTACGGCAAGGGGTGCCACATGGCATGTAACTGCGAGAATGATGCGCAGTGTTCCCCAGTGGATGGTACGTGTATCTGCGCGGCCGGCTATCGAGGTTTCAACTGCAGCGAGACTTGTCCGAGTGGCACGTACGGCGAAGGCTGCACACAACAGTGTTCGTGCAAGAATGGCGCCACGTGCTTGAGCGAGAACGGACGGTGTTTGTGTCCACCTGGTAAGTTTGTTGGAAATACTTTTCAAGAGGTGTTTGAGTTTTGTTTTGAAATACTTATTTGTTAGGTATTTGGGTTTTGAAATAAATATAGACTACATAATATCCATGTAGATTAGATTGTGAGATTGGAGTAAAACCAAATAAGCATACCTACTAGAGTTATAGAGTAAATAGTTTTGATTCTTACTGAATGTAATAGTGTACAAACTAAAAATTATTAATACTATTTTTTTTTCTTTGTTTGGCATTGACAAATGGCACTGAAGTAGTGTATTACTGGTTAAGCATGTGTTTCGAGGTTTTGGAAATTATAACCTTTGGTTGCTACCGGAAATTATGTAACTGTTGATTGTAAACATATTTGCCATTATTTTTGTATGTGTTTTGGTTAGTACCCAGATGCTCTATCTTTTCTCCTCGCACTCTATAAAAAGATGAAAAAGTATCAAAACACCTCCATTACAAAGTTCTCAACAACCTCAATCAAGGGATGATCAATAAATGGTGGAGAATAAAAAAAATCATTATTCGAAATGATTTTAAGGGGTCTGATTTATTTTGTGAAGCTTGAAGAAAAGAGAGAACAATGTCTGCGTTATAATGAAACTGAATGCTCTCCGTTGACTTATTGGACTTAGTTTATTAAGTAATGGTGTGATTATGTATTTCAGGATGGGAAGGATCACAGTGTGATCGACCATGCAATGAGAAGTTCTATGGGAAGGATTGCAGCAAAGGCTGTGAATGTTTAAACAATGGTGCCTGCAATCCTCAGAATGGTTAGCCACCTGTTTATCTATTTTTCTGTTTTCGATTAAGCTCATCTCCTATGAACGTGAAATCATATCGCAACTCCATGGTAACGCGAATTAACAACACATTGTTGATCGCACAGCCAATGAGATCCTGAATCACGGCAACATGCCGTTGCGAAATCATTTCACGATTCAAATTTGCTACGATTCGTATTTATACGAATAGGCATGTAGCTAAGCTTGTATGTAAGCATTACTCATATCAGTTTCCATGATATCAGTTGCACTCTGTTTATTTTGATAGTTTTGCAAAGAAAACCACTGAACAAATTCGTAATTGATCAAAGTATTCATACATACTAGATAAATAATTTCGATGTGACTTCAGGAAATGCAGAAGCTGCAACCCAATTCAATACAGAGTGTGACTGATCTGTCTTACCTATTGTCAAATTCAGAAATGTTCAAGAAGAATACATATTCAGA
Organism: Leuctra nigra; assembly: GCA_934045905.1. Lineage (NCBI taxonomy): Eukaryota > Metazoa > Arthropoda > Insecta > Plecoptera > Leuctridae > Leuctra > Leuctra nigra. Next base: position 30,447,982 of record OW203763.1, on the reverse strand, counting down.
TCATACCACCCCGTTCAGGTTGTGCGAACAGGGCTGCCAATATTTGAAATAGTTTTGTCATGGAAAAATGTAACAATATTTGGCGATTAATTCTGCACCATGGTGAAATCTCATTTGTGCTTTTTAAGGTAATTAATGTTGTGTTTTTCCTGGCAAAATCATACTACTATGTACCAAGTCTTCATGGTAGTCCCTTGTTTGTATGTCTTGTTTTGTTAGAATAAAATTCGACAGTTTAGTTTTGACTGATGGTTTTTGTCGTTACAGGCACTTGCACGTGTCCGCCCGGCTACTCTGGAGATCGCTGTGGATCCCGCTGTCCCCCAGGCTTCTTCGGCATCGAGTGCAATCAAGTGTGCGACTGTCCTAACGATGACTCGAGTGTCGGTTGTGATCTCGTCACTGGCAAGTGCATCTGCAAGCCAGATTGGCGAGGTGAGCATCTGGACATGTTGTTATATTTGCATATGACCCTTCCTTCCTCCTACCCACCCCCAACCCTCTATTTTAGATTCCTGCTTGGTAATCTCTATGCGGGCATGCAATAATAGAGATGCTTTAAAAAAAATTGATTGATTGATTCAATTTCACACTATACCTACCTTTAATAGATGTGCAATATCACGCCAATGTTAAGGTGGTGCAACCGCTCGGCCGTTTTAGCAAATTGAGAGAGAAAAATTGTTTCATTAGTGGGTGTAACTTTGATAGGATGTTCACATGATAAGTCTGATTTGATTGTATATTAGTAGATCATTTTATTTTTGCTTCATGCTTTGTCATTAGGCGCCGGCTATTCAACAAAACGGCGTAAAACGATGAAATTTCCGATACGATTGGAGACTAAACCCGTGAACCAATTGATCTCAAATTTTAATCATGATTTGATAAAAGACAAACTTAGGGTTATCACTTGGTACATTTTTTTAATGAAATTTCATACGACACCCAGCGAGACAAGAAAATGGACCATTTTTCACCAAAAATCAACTAATTATTACTACCTAATTAACAAAGCAAAAATTTAAAAATGTGCCAAGTGATAACCCTAAGTTTGTCTTTCGTCTAATCACCATTAATATTTCAAATAATTTCGTCAACCCATCTTGTCTCCAATCGTATCCAAAAAAGTGGCTGCAACTAGCGGCAAAATCGCTCGCGATTGCCCCACCTTAATATTTTGAGGAAATGTTGTATTGTATTGTATTGTATTTTATTATCATCCCGTGGACAAGTACATTATACATGTATGGGTATCGTCAGTTGTTGAGTAAGATATAAGATATAAGATGTACAAGTTATAACAAAATATTTACAAGTCAGAACATTGACAGTTTTATGTACAGTTATAAATAAATAAAACTGATAAAAATTAATAATAATGAAACTAACATATAGAAAGATAAATAAAACTAGTACTAGTAGAACTAAAGATGATTGACACTGAAGAGTTGGTACAGTTATGAATCAAGAAATTCCTGGAGGCTGTAAAATGGATTTTGGAGGAGGTAGGCATTGAGACTGGATTGGAAGCTGGCCCAGGTGGGAGAGGTGGTGATGTGCTGTGGTAGCTTATTATAGACTATTGTGCATATATAGTGGGGGCTGCTAGTGAAGGAGGAGTGAGAGTGAGTGGGGATACGTATGGACTTTCCCCCTCGAGTGCCATATTGCTGAACTGACGAGTTTATGGGGAAGAGGGTTGGGTGCTCACGAGCAAAGCAGCTGGCAATACGGATAATGGTGCAGGTGAGAGTCATGATACGAAGTCCCCATAAGTCCCCATAGTCCCCATATGTCCCCAGGATAGTGTCCCCATATCAGTTTTACAGAGTTTTTAAGTTAAAAACTATTATTGACTACACTAAACGTACTAGGTAAACTCAGTTGACCAGATATTGAATTTAGATCTCTTTTACATTTACATACCTGGCCAGACGTATTTCTGTGTAAGCTTAGTAAATATTAAAGCCGGGTTCTCTTGCAGTGTTTTTACAAATTAAATGTTGCCGCTTTTGCTAGGACTGTTCAAATAGAGCGTGTGCACTCGCATATCCTTGATGAAGTTTATGCAGCGTGGCGTACAAAAAATCCACACACGGCGGACTTGTGATTGGTTAAACGAACAAAAAATGCAGAAACAGTCTATGCTGATCCAGCCCAATTCTTTATTTGGTGCAAAATAGAACACTACATTCTCAAACATTGGCATTTAACATTTATTATGTATCTTCACAATACAAAATAAACAAATCCCAGTATAAACTGTGAAAATATAATTTAATTTTTAGTTATACTGCAGGACGCATGTGCCTGAAAACTAAGTAGGTAGTACTACTATTAAATTTCAATGTTGTGAATATTTTGTAGAAAACCAAACACCTTCCAGAAGTGATTTTATTGGCTGATGATTTGTTTCAGGTGTCAAGTGCGAGACGAGATGCCCGCCAGGCAAATACGGCATGGATTGTAATCAACAGTGTGATTGTCTAAACAACAGTTCCTGTGATTTGGATGGCACGTGTTTGTGTGCGCGGGGATGGGAGGGACCTAATTGCGCAATGCCATGTAAGGAAGGTTTCTATGGCCTTGGATGCAAGGAGAAGTGTCCTGATATTGTGCTAGGTAAGACGGGTCATCTTTGGTTGTATCACAGTGTCATTGTATTTCATTTTCAGCATGTTTCCAAATCCAATTAGGTAGTAATACAGTAATGACTTTTTAAATATATTTGCTTTTATAAAATTTTGGCCATTCGAAATTGGCCCTTTGGCTCTTTCGAAATTGATTTTATGTTATAGTTAGATGATTAGATCAATTATGTGAAAATATTAAAAATACGAGTATACTCTAAAATCGGAAAAAAGCAGTTTGGAATTTGGGTTTTGTTGTTTAAATTGAAGTTTAGTAGGAAGCCAGTGTACACTCCGCTAAATAATAAACGGTACTCGAAAGAAAATGAATTGACTGATTAAGGTTTGATGGCATCATCCCATGAAGTCAGTGCTAACGCATTATCTAACTCTTTTAGGTGAGCTCTGATTTCATTGATAATAACAAGGATTGATTGTCAAGGAACCGGCCCAGCAGCCAATACGTTTTGTACCAAGTACCGTTTATTATTTGGGGGAGTGTACCTATTACTAACTGTCTATATTGTGTTATTAATAGAGCCAAGATTATATTATGGTTTTATCACTTTTAATCACGAAATTTCGCTTTAAAATCAAACATTTTGAAAAATTTCTATTTTGTGATTTTATATTATTTGTGTTGATTTACATAAAACTAAAAGAAATTATATCAAAAAACCACCAAAACGAGAAATTGCCAATATTTAAAACGAAATTTAGACAATTTTAAAACCATATAATTTTGGCTCTAGTTATTAATTACTGTCTTGTCAGTGTCAGATAACAAGACAGTATAGATAGTTTAGTCGTAGAATATAGTGACAGCTATTGCAATACTACGTAGGTACAAAAAAATGATCAGATTCTCTTAATTCTGAGTAGAATGTGATTAAAATTTTTGATTTGTGTGCACTTCCTCTTTTTACTATGTAGCCACTAACTTAAAAACTTCATTCTTAAGGTGGTGCAAGCGCGAGCGATTGATTAGAGATGAAATATGTGAACGAAACTATTAGAGTTTTTTTTCACGGTTAGATAAAAAACAACCTTAGTGTTGTTACTTGGTACATTTTTAAGTTTTTGCTTTGTTATTTAGTAATAATTTATTGATTTTTGGTGAAAAATTATTTTTTTTTATTTTCTTGCGGGGTGCCATATAAAATTAATTTGAAAAATGTGCCAAGGAAAAACCCTAAGTTCATCCTTGAGCACTGTAAAATTTGAGAACGAGTAGTGCTTGGGTTTGGTCTCCAATCGTATCCGAAATAGCATAGTGTTTCGTGGTTTTGTTCAAAACTGGTGCGAAGCAAAAACACAAAAGTGCTAGTAATTTCCGATCAGACTGCGCATGTGAACATCCTATCAAAGTAAACTACATTGTAATGTAAATGTAACAAATCTGGAAATAAAAGCACTAGGTACTACTACTATATGAAACATTTTATCTCTCTCAATTTGCTCCAACGTTGTGCGCTAGTATCGCCTTAAATTGAACGATTTTGAACACCTGTAGTCGTTTTGTCTTATCATAGTTGCTTACATGCAATGTGACTTTAATTTCAGCTGGAAACCGTACATGTGACCACGTGACTGGAGACTACGTGTGTCGGCCCGGGTATATCGGCCTGACTTGCGAACATCCGTGCCCGTCTGGAACCTACGGACTCAACTGCCTGCAGACGTGCACTTGCAAGAATGGAGCCGATTGCCATCATGCTACTGGTAGGAAGATTTTAAATCTTTCTTATGATGTGTTACTGTTGAGATTGCTAATGACTTGATAATCAATCATTTATAATGGCAATTAATCATCGTAATTTCTTAAGTAATGTAACTATGGTTAATTTTGAAGTATTAAGATAACTCTAGAGTTAATTCCCCTTTTTCTGCCCAATTGGTAGATAAAGCCAATAGCAAAATATACCTATATTGTTTTGTTTTGAACTAGATTTGTACTCCGGCATGATCAATCAAGTTTACATAATGTAATCTAGGATGAATTATGTAGTAATTGAACACATTACTGTAATTTTTATTGGTTCAGGCCAATTTTTTTAGGTACCCAGTAATTAAATTGGTTTTGGGCACTAAATGCATTTTTGTTCTGTTGTTATATTACTTTGAAAATAAGCCTCTTGTTTTCTTTGTTTCAGGAATGTGTCACTGTTTCCCTGGGTGGATTGGCAGGAACTGCTCGGTGCCGTGTGTAGAAGGAACGTATGGCATAAACTGCACTCAGCGGTGCAATTGTGGCAACGGCGCAGCTTGTCGTCGTAATGACGGCATTTGCCGGTGCAAGCCAGGATGGATCGGACAAAAGTGCAATGAGAGTAAGTCTTTTGATCAATGCATCGCATCTCACTTGAAAACTCGTTGAGTGAAGTGTTCCTCCAGGACTTAAAATGTTTGTTTCTCTTGAATAGTTTGCCCCGAGGGATACTATGGAGACCACTGCATGCTGCCATGTGAATGCAAGAACGAAAACTTCGTCTGCCAGCCGGCTGACGGCTGCGTCTGTAGACATGGATTTGGAGGTAGGGTACTCGTATCTTAATAGTTAATATTATTATTATTATTAATTTTATTAGGAATGTTGAGCAATAATTCTGTACCTACCTTGGAAGTAGAAAGCCCAATGTAGGTGAGCTCAAAAACTAGTAATTCTGTCTTCATGCAATCATGTTTGTAATGGTGACAGCAAAAAAAATGGTGACAGCAAAATGGTGAAATTATTAAAGAGAATGTGTTTCAATACATTTACAACTGTATTTTTAGACTTCAGTCAATTTTCAATGGATAGAGCTTGATACATGAGGCCAAAAGTGTGCAATGCAAAATAAGAAAGTGGACTATGATGGGGCCTTCTGAGGTACAGAATTAGGTATATTGGTATCAATAATTGGTTTTAGATTTGGTCACTAAACAGTTCTGTTTTAATTACCGCAAATTATTTTAAGATGTGATGAATCATCTAAAACAATGAATCTAAGAAAATTTCTGGCCACACAAGTTTGAATAGTACAACACTTTACCTGTTCCTCACAGTTAAATTCCTCATTAGACACCACCTACATACAAGTCACGATGGTTGACTGTTGAGATTTGTAATTCATAGTTTAAACCTTAGGTAACAACTGTGACTCGCTGATCCATGGACAAGTCTCGGAAACGCACAAGAGCTATGCACCAGTCACTGCCGGGGTTATCGTTGCACTAACGCTAGTCGGCGTAATCGTCGCTCTGCTCTTCTACTATCGACGGCGAGTTGCCAATCTCAAGACGGAGATCGCTCACGTGCAGTACATAGCTGACCCACAAGTTGCTCCAGGTAAGACGTTTGTTATAGAAAATGGTGATTTTCATTGCTAAAAAATTGATTAAAAGCAGTATTCCATGCAAGGCTGCCAGTTAAAAGAGTAAATCGATGTGATTTCTCCTCTTAAATATGTAATTCAGACAAACCAAATACAAAAATTGAATCTTGAATATCAGTCCGATAAGTAATTTGACTTTTCTTTGAATGTTCAGACCGACATCATTTCGATAATCCAGTATACTCATACCAAAGTGGACCTCGGCCAACGGACGATGGCACGAACCTGTTGTTGAACAACATTCAGAAGATACGCAATGATCTCGGTACTAAGAACAATACTAATCTTGAGAGACAGAAACTTGGTACTACAAACACAAGTGAAGATGATGATGACTTGAGTAGTAAAGGTATGTAGACTCTCAAATATTTAAACCAGCAACTAGGTACTTACATGGACCAACTTCAGTGGCGTCGGAACCGGGGGGGCAGCAGGGGCACGTGCCCCCCTAGTCGTCTGAAGGGGGGGCAAGAGTATCAATCTGCCCCCCTGGTAAAGCACAATATCTTTAAAAATTACTCGATAAGGGCTGAATTTCAAAAAAATTCGCTGCGCTGCATTGTTATGTGAGAGTCTTCTGACGAAATTAAATTGATTTTGTTATTTTACCCCAAAATCATTTTAAACCAACCTTTAAGAGTATTAAGTCCGATTTACTCGGTACAATTTCTTGAACAACTTCTGTGTTACATTCCCAGTTATCACACAATTTTGCATTTACACGAAGCAACTTTCTGTCACCGAACTTAAAACATGTTCTAATTTCATACAAGAAATGTGACAAGGACTTTGCCAAAGACTGTGACACAGAAATTGTTCAATAAATGTTACCCTGTAAATCGGGCTTTAGAATTTGAATAAATCACTGCGCGGCATATTTATATGAACATTCCTGATATGAGTGAAAGATTAACTTTTGTTTTCTTACAATTAAAATGCACCAAAACCATTTGAAACCTGCCTGTGGGCAGAAATTCAAAAAAATCCGCTGCGCGGCATTTTAATGTGAGAAATGACTATGATTTAATTTCATAATATCTGCATTTGAAATTGGACCTATTGGGAATGTGAATAAATGCGCATATATCATCAAAATCTAATCACTTTTCAAGTGCATATAATTTTATGACACTTTTCCACATATATTTTTAAGGCACTCACTTTTTTGTAAGTTATTTTTGGCAGTAAAGATAGGTTTAAAAAATGTGAAATCACGTAGAAACGCGCCAATTTCATTCCTGAAATTCTAAATTTTCCCGGGGCTATGCGCCCCGGACCCGCATGGTGCTGGGGGGCCCTCCCCCCAGACCCCCCATTGTTTCTCTTGGCAATCGTGTTTCCCACACACATTGTCATTTACTGTATTATTTTTCTCTTCCAAATTTAGTCCCTATACCCTACCTAGATACTAAGCAAAATGTGCCCCCCCTGAGAAAATAGACTTCCGACGCCACTGACCAACTTTCGGATTAGAAGCCTATTATAAATGCCAAAACATATTCCCACTGAACCGAATCTTTATGTAGGTAGTTGAGAGAAGACCGGCATTCCCTTTTCTACCAGATAGGTGGTTGACTCAAGCTGTATACTGAGCTAGCAAAGAAATAGGCAACAAATGAACTGTTTTTGGAATGTGTACTTAATGAAGGCTCATGTTATCCCCCCTTAATTTCATCTCGATCTATTAAAATAAAACTTGACGACTTACTTTTGTTCGACTTGTGAGGTAGCAAGGGAAACATGACAGCTCTGAACTCTGTGATGAGTTGTGACTATGCATTAGCATTTCCTTCATTAATAATTATACCCTTGGAGATGCCTACCCTTATCAGTGGAAAGTGTCTAATGTATCTCCGCCCAGCCTGGTAGAGCTCTTGCCTGGCAAGTGAGAGGTCCTAAGTTTCAGTTGGTTTTAGCCCTATAGTTTGGCTATGTATTTTTCAGATTGTATTCTCTTCACAAACATGTAATAGGTAGTAATGATTTTACGAGACTGATTGCTGATTATAACACTGTTTACATGAAATTCAGTTTGCCCTGTGGTGCACATTTACATACGTAGTAGGTTCCCCATATTTTCTGCTGAAATGCTAGGATATTATAATGAGAGTTCTACAATTGTAATATCATAATATGTAATGGATTTTGAAACTATATTATTGTTTTCACACTCATTTTTGTTCTATTAAAAAAAAATATCAAAATTTCACAACACAAGTGTCAATGATAAGACATTTATAATTTATATAGGTATGTATAACGAGTTTTGACTATGTTACTTATTCGTTTTAGGAGCATACGGACTGACATACGAACATTCTGCCTCGATGAAGAACCGCGAGGCAGATATGGGCAACCCCAATGTCAACGTGTACCATTCAATCGATGATTTACGGGACAAAGATGAGCACCTATATGATGAGATTAAACACAAGGAAGGACAAGGTAAAATATTACTCTATACAAGAAAATTTAAGTCCCTGTATCATCACATATGGACAGACTTAGTATGAGGGGGTGGCAATTGGACCACTTTGAATTTGAATTTCTCCAACTTGTACCAGTCCTATACTTCCTGTTGGCCGATGAACACACAATCGCCTGTTCCAAGCTGCTGTGAGCAGTTCATAGCAGCCCAACGAACAAACCTATTGAAATCATTTTAAGATGACAAATATTTGGCCGAGGCTATTCGCACAAATCCGTGCATGCACAAATCGCACGCATTGGTGCGAATAGCTTGGCCGCGCGGCCGATGCTATTCGCACTACTGCGTGCACGCACGGATTGGTGCACTGAGTGGTGTGGTGCACGTATTGGTGTGTGCACAAATTTGTGCGAATAGCATCGGCCGCGCGGCCAAGACTATTTGCACCAATCCGTGTATGCACGAATCCGTGCAATTTCAAATGACGTAAGGAGTTGAAATGACGTTCGAGATCTGGCACCGCTGTAAAGATGGCGTCACTTTTGACAGATGTGGATGTGAAAAATTGAAATAATGGTGAAATATTTTGTTATTGGTATTCATGTTGAACATGATACGCTTTTGAACACAGTCATTGAAAGGAAAAACATTTCATTCTCAACACACAACCAAATAGCGTTAGTTACGAATCTATAAATAGATTGACAACTCAAGTGTGCAGTGGAAAGTCGGACACACATTTCTTTATTGATTGGCTAAATTTAATTTTTTAGCATCGCTTGTCCGACCTATTGAATATTGTTGCGTCACATAAGGGCTAATCGTAACTAACGCTATACACAACTATGCTTGCAGACGGGCAGTGACACTGACAGTGACAGCTGATCTTTGCAGCTGATCTTCCAATGGCTCCAAAAATGCAATTCTGCTCTACGTCATTTGCGACGTTGCATGACCAAAAGTTATCTTTTGTGGCCTTGAAGATTTGTGCAAATAGCCTCGGCCGCGCGGGCTGGCTATCCGCACAAATCACACCAATTTGTGCACGGATTTGTGCGAATAGCCCGCCCGCGCGGCCGAGGCTATTCGCACCAATGCGTGCACGGATTGGTGCGTGCACGCATTTGTGCGAATAGACACTTCGCAAATATTTCCCAAAATAAGATAAAACAACATTTGATCGAACATCCCATTATATTACTTTGGTAGATAAACGGTCTGTCCATATCCTAGGCTTGGTTTTCTGAGTTGCTCACCTCAAAAAAATGCATGATCATCAATTTTTTGACAATTTAGTTCAAATAAGCTATTGTTTTGAATGCTTGTGCTCATGCCACCTCTGGACTCAACTATTTGCACAAATAAGTGATATGTGATGAGACACTTTTGGGCTTTGGCAAGATGGCTATTGGAAACTTGATGATAGATGCACTTTTTTCTTTGACAGTTCGTGTTTCCAAGTGCAGTGAAAGAGGAGAAACAATTAAAATTGAAATTTAGTTATAAGTTTACTTTTTTAGCCAACAATCAACTAAAGCTGAATCCATTTCATCCCGAATTAGATTTTCGTGAATTCTGTTGGAAAATTAATTCCGATTTCGAAAAATTAATCGGTCAGCATCTATGAATGCGGATCACGCAAACTTGGAATAATACAAGTTATGAATACGGCTCCAGATCTAAGTTCTACCAGAAGCATCCAGAAGTCCGTTGACAAAATCGATCTTGACTGGTCAGTTGTTCATCCCCAATATTTCTTCTTATTCCAGAAATCGAGTATGATCATTTAGATTACAGTCGCCCTGGCAGTTCTTGGAAACCTCATTACCAGCGAATGGCAAATGGTCTCAACAAATCGGGAAATGGCAGTAAGGACGGTATGGACCCTACAGACTGATACTGTGATCAATAGTGTGTGAATCTTGCTACCACGTAGCCAATATTGTCTTAAAAAAAGGGTACAAAATCATGTATTTGGTACCAAGTTTGCATCGGATTAAGTTTCTCAAAATATGAATTTGGAATCCAGCATAGTAGGTAGGTAAATATCAAATACTGGAGAGATTAAATATGAATATTTTAATATATTATTTTAAATGTGTATATGGCAGGCGTTATCAAAACATGAATCCTGCACAGTGATTAATCTAGCCGTTGATAAGGTTTTTGTGAATATACGAAGTTAAGTGTTTTGTAGGCCCATATTGTTGAAGATTTTTTTATTTTACGAGTTGACTCTTGAACAAAGTATTATATGAGAGCGTAGGTCCTGCAGTGCTTTGAATGTTTGATGATTCAAGAAGAGTTTAGTTACAACTTGTGTCAACCCTCTTTAGGAAGTAAACTCTTATGAACTGCTACTTTTATGAACTCTATGACTTTCTCTCATATAATGTTTTTGTTCTGGAGAATACTTGCGTATTTGTAAGTAGGTATGTAAGACGATTGTTTTATATTAATTACAAAATGATGTGTACAATTTTTACTACAAAATTAATATTATATTATGAAAATACTTGATACTTGATGATTTCAATTTTTAAGCAATTTGCATGAAATGTAATACCTGTGTAAATTTTACATTATATTACAATTTGTCTTAACAATGTTCAATTTTTTATTGTGAAACCTTCTACTACACATAGACAAGGTGAAACTTGGTTATCAATCATCATGCTCTGACAATGTACAAAATACTTTTAAATCCAAAATCTACATTTCCAACTCAAAATTTTGCTTCATGCTGACAATTCGACAATCTAAACAATACTTCCTTCCTATAACCATTGTTATATCAACATTCAGCTTTACAAAAGCTCCAAAAATCTACTAAAAAAATCCAAAATCAACATTTTCCAACCCCAAATTTTGCCATCTTTCTCAGTGTCAACCACACTGTCAACATCTTTCAACCTATGTTGTGTGCACATTGTTTCGTCTTGAGAAATGTTAGACGGAATCGAGTCATAAACTGATGTTATGTTAATCCGAGTAATTCGTATGAAATCAGGTTAAGTCTTCACCTGTCTAAACCTCATGCAGTTCACTGGGCCCCGCTCTTAAAGGAACTGCTGTTTCTGCGTTACTTTTACCAAGATTCATAGACATCATTACTACATTCATACTAGTAGAGACGGTTGTCTCACTCCTATACCGATAACATTGACCGCAGTGAAGCCTTTTCAGACCCTGTGATTCGGGAAATTTGGCATTGTGAGCGACGTCTATAGCGTGAAAAGTGAAATACTTGATGACCTATCTCTGACGATGGCTCAACCGCTAATATAGTTTGCATGTGATATGCCTGCTGGCACGCAGATTGGCTGTTTTTTGACGATATTTAATAGTTTTATAGTTTATTTTATAGTTTAATTGTACATTGCTGATATAAAACAAAAGAAGATTGTGCATAGCATATAAATGCAACGACAGCTGAATGAATAAATTATCATATTACTTCATATTTTTACCACCAGTAGTTGATATAAGCGCTAGTCCATCCGAGTGACGAAAATTGCTGGGTACCTGGAAAGGCTTCACTTTCATTGGTAAGTGAGCGAACCTTGTCTTACTAAGAGACAACTGTCCCATGCCCCCCCCCCCCCCTGAAATGCATTTGTGCCCCCTCATCTTTTTACCTTGTCCCTGTTCTGGCTCTTCATCAATGTTTTTCTGCTGCCTCCACTGCTTGCTGGCGATCGTGAGCCCAATAGGTACCCATTATTCATCTTTATGGCAGAAGGTACATAAGCCAATTCCCTCTCCAAGCCAAAGTTCAAACTTTAAAGCGTCATACTTAGAAGATAGTTTTCAAAATAGAAAATAATGAGAAGTAATGTGTGCACGAAATACTGTTGGACAAGAGAGAGTAGATTATTTGACAGCGGCTCGAGCTAAGAAGATGCAAGATGCATTGTCATTGACCGCTCTGTTGAGATGAAATCTTCGAAAAGGGAATCTCCAGACTCCATTGACAAAAAAAGGTAAGAGCAAAAGGTAAGAAAAATCTAACAGGAATACTACTTGGTGCGTGTTGTGTGGGGGGGGGGGGGGGGAGGAGGACGGAGTTATAGTTTGCACCTGACAAGTAATCTACAGCCACATTCATTACTTTGCAGTCCAGACTCAAAGCAACCCAAATTCCATAGAGGGCATTTGTGTTGCCTAAGGGGCTGTTCATAAAGTATGTCACACCTCAGGGGGGGGGGGGGTATGTTATACTGTGACAATCTGTGACGGGGGTGAGGGCGGACAAAGTGATGTCACAGTTTGTTGTATGTATCTATTTTGTGATAATTTGTACCTATGTTTCAGCAAAAAGAAATGTCACATTTATTATTCTCAACTGAGATTTGAATTTTCTTTCTCCTTGATAATACCCTATGATAATACTACAAGTATTTAAGTAGGTAGTAATATAATTCTACAATATTTTTGTTTTCTCATTCTTTGAATGTAAAATTTTGTAATAAATCAATAAAAAGTACTGTGTTCTCATTCTTTCAATGTATTTTTTCTTTGCATAATAAATCACTAACTATAGTGAAAATATGAATTGTGTGTGTGTGTGTGGGGGGGGGGGGGGTGTCTGCAGTTGTGACATACTTTTTAGGGGGGTTGTAAAAAGTTGACAACTTGTGACAAACCCCCTGACTAGAACACGGCTGACAAACAACTTTGCCCTTGCCCCTGGAACGTGCTTTTCCCTGAATTCTGACCGGAAGATCGATCTTTTGTTCTGTTCTTCGACTGAGGATATTGATCAGACATCGAACGGCAGTGCTTCTGCGTTTGATACTCCCTTGTTTGCTTTACCTTGCTTTTGATTTTCGAAATCAGTAGCCAATTCTATACAGCTTGTTCAATGCTTTCTGGTTTTGAGTAAACCTATGATGTTACCACCACTTTCTGGTTTTAAACCATTTACGAATACTCGAATCAACCTTTTGTCTACTAAGTCCTGGGTTATTTTACATTCAATTGTACCTTTACCACTTGCTTCGGCAGCTAGAATTCCTGCAATCTTGAGACGCGTTACACAGGTGTTATCAGCAACTGGTTTCATCATAATTACACACTCTGTCAATACTTACTGACGTCATATGCCCCTTGGGTCGTTGTTGCACTTTCAATATTTACTCCATGTATTCAGATTTGAAATAGATACCAATTCAACTAAATCACACTTTTTTTTTATCGAAATCTGAAACTAATTCAAAGAAACTTGGGGATAAACAGTACCTTAATTTTAATTTACAGGTTTTGTATATATATTTACAGGTAGGTATTTTAAAGTTATAGGTAAAGAGTATGAACATTTTCATTTTCTTTATTTTATTGATCAATGCAGTGTAGGTACTACATCATTTAGTTAATTGTTAAATATTATGTTCCCATAGCAAATTATACTTGTACATACATGATACATTGATTGAAAGGCACTGCAACATTAGCTGTTTTACTGTTTTTCGGTCCAAGCTACCAGGCTTGTGTGCACCATTGTATTACACCAATTTTAGTTCGTTTATCAAGTTAGGTATATGTAAATCTTCCAAGAGTTATTGGCACACATGCATCTGGAGCCCTTAAATACGCTAATTTCATGTTGCAGTAGAAAATCAGCAAATTACGCCTTCTGAAAATGTCAGTTAATAGTAATAATATTATAATTATATTGTGTGATGCTTGTGTTAAAAAAAACATTCTTTCACCACATTCCAACAAATATAATTTATTGCCAGGTAGATTCTCCTTTCAACAAACAGTTTAATCTACAACAAATTATTTATACAGGGGCATTACTGTTAGAAAGCTATTGTTAAAAAGAAATGTTAAAGAAAGCTATTAATAATAAATTACAAGAAAGATAATTTATAAGACATAGTATCTCAAGCTAAGTAGAACAATTTAGAATTAAACCTTTTAGCTGATCACTTATGAATAAGTTACGAGCCAGATTTGAAAAACAATGTCCTCTGTAATAGCTGACAGTTAAAAATATTCTTTCCAAGTAAATGCAACTTAATAAAAAGGTTTGCAGACCGCTATACAGTCAAAGCCCAAGCCCTAAAATAATATTACATGCAGAACATTAAGAGAAAATAATGCAAGATTCACATAAAATACACTGTTTATAGTATTCTGAATTCGTCCACTTCAGTTTCGACATGACAATTATTTATAGTACAGTGCGAGGCGAAAATAAAAATAATACTAATCTGATCCACAAATAAATATGTAATTATTATGATGACAGGGTTGTTTCTTCCCTTTTTAAAAGACACAATCAATTTTGCTACCATTTCATCCATATAAATGATTGACAAAACACGTCAAATTCCTCTTAATTGGTTCGCATCTGGTAATCACCATTCTGTGTGATATAACGTACCCACGGCAATGCCTGATAGCCGCTCTTTTCAATGAACTTAAGGTAACGCACCTGAATGCCAGACGTAGTAAAGTACGGAATTTCAAACTTGACTTGAATCGGAGGTTTCGCTTGGCTATCTTCACACTCCACGCTCGGTAAACCGAAATGAGCTCTCATTACGTATTCCTTGCCGCCCGGGAAAGATTTAATTGTCCATGTTATCGCACTTTGTTCAGGAGCGTACTTGACACTGCCTACGGTCTTGAACTTGGGTGAATCTGCATCAGCAGGGACGGGAAGTACGATCTCGACATTGTTGGCGGTGGAACGTCTTTTGAACTGCGATTTTGATCATGTACTCAGACTGCCATGTGTATCTTCTTGTGACGGGATAAGTCACTGCCACGAACACTCGCATAATTACATTTGTGACATTGGTAGTTCTTCACACCAGCGTGGATCCTCTTGTGTTGCACAAGTACCCTGCTGGTCTTACCCTTGTACTCGCAGACTTCGCAAGCGTATGGTCGCTCATCACAATGCTTCCGGATGTGAGAATTTAGACCACTCTTTATGTGAGCTTTGAAGTCACATTGGCTGCATTGGAACTTCTTCTCATTTGAATGACGTACCTTGTGTAATTTAAGACTAGAACTGAAGGCACTCGTGAATGTAAAGCAAATGTCACATGTATATGGCAACTTCTGGGTATGCTTGCGAAGATGTGCAACAAGTGCACTTTTACGGGACGATCCGTAGTCACATTGGCTGCAATTGAACTTTTTTACCAATGAATGACGTAACTTATGTTGGGCAAGCCGACTACTAGTTGCACTCGAATACTTGCAAATATCGCAAGAGTACGGCCGCTCTCCAGAATGGTGTCGCTTGTGCAGGACAAGATCTTCTTTTCTCTTCGAGCGGTAACAACATTGGCTGCATTGGTACTTTTTTTTCCCATGCTGCCTTTTATGATTTGAAAGCTGCCGGCTTGAGGCACCCTTGTAAGTGCATACGTTGCAAGAATAGTGTCGAGGGTGAAGGAGGCTTTTGTTAAGTGGACCTTTGTTTCGACTTGGTCCTGCTTCAGGATTGTTATCATTGCGAGAAAATGCAGGTTGCTGTGACGTCATAGTGCACTCGCTCTCTGCAACACAACAATCACAATAACGAGAAGTAGTACTTAGGTACCTATTTGAAAATATTATATTTGTCGCTAAATCCTAAAATGTCAGTCAACTAATGTCAATAAAACATTTTATACAAATATCGGCTGCTACAGCCCATCCCTGTGGTATTTGCGCGAGTAGGTAGTAAGTGCACAGGAAAGCAGTATTCTGGGAAATGTAGTGGTAGCTGTGAACGTTGGCACCACCTAAACTGCCTACACTTCACACAAAAAGCATTTGAAGCAAAGTTTGCAGGTAAAGAGCAAGATAAATCGAAGTGTTGTAAATGCAGTGCTAAAAGTGTAGTTATAGTTCTCCGTGAAGAGGAAGGCCAGCAATAAAGAGTATAATTTTCTGCAGATTTTAATGTAGACTGCACACGTTATTAAAAAGTAAAGAAAAAGACCCCGAAAAACCCGCCATGTAATACATGACGACCCAAAGTGCGCTCTTTTCTTGGCAAAAGATGGAACAACATTAAAATTAAACTACTTTTTATATGCTGGCAAAGGATTATCTTCTCGTGACAATTGTCTTTACCCTCCTCTTATAAAACAAATGCAGAAGGTTCACTACAACCCCAGTGCACATATGTAGTGCAGGAATGCAGTGGGGCCAGGGCGGTCCCCCGGATCTTTAGGCGCTCTTTAGGAAAGGACAGGGTACGCCCTGCCATCTTTTCAAAATTAATATTCATTCATGGTTTACGACTTTATTCTTTAAAATGGTAAATAAATAGCGCCGAAAACGAACATAATCCGTAGGGGTCATGATCCCCCCAATCTGGCCCCGGCTGGAATTTTTGGAAAAATAACTATTTTTGTGATGATTTTACGCATTTGGGACCATGTTTTAAAAATGTTTTTAAAATTATCTGGTGTAATAAGGTGTACATTATTTTGTAATATAAATATAATTATTACACCAGAGAACGTTAAAATCATTAATAAAATGACCACAATAAACGTAGGTAGCGTACGCGCATGCACAAAGAGAGGAATATTTGGAATCGATCGTGTCTCGATCCTAACAATCCTGCTAAAATAATTTAGGACACCTAACGCACAAGGTGCTGCAAGCGCGAGCGATTTTGCTGCTTTTTGTAGACACTTTTTGCGATACGATTGGAGACGAAATGGGTAGACCAAATTATTTGAAATTTTAATCGTGATTAGATAAAAGACAAACTTAGGGTTATCCCTTGGTACATTTTTAATTTTTTGTTTCGTTAATTAGTAATAATTAGTGGATTTTTGGTGAAAAATTAGCTATTTTCTTGTCTCCCTGGGCGCTGTATAAAATTAAATTTAAAAAATGTGCCAAGGGATAACCCTATTTGTCTTTCATCTAATCATGATTAAAATTTGAGATCAATTGGTTTACGGGTTTGGTCTCCAATCGTATCGCAAATTTCATTGTTTTGCGCTGTTTTGTTGAATAACCGGCGCCTAACTAACGATGCAATAAGCAAAAATGAAAAAGTGCAACTAATATACAATAGACTGATCATGTGAACATCCTGTAAAAGTTCCACTCATTTATGAAACAATTTTTCTCTCTCAATTTTCTAAAACAGCCGAGCGCTAGTATCACCTTTGAGTGGTCATTCTAGGAATGTCATTGGTTGTTGCCATGTCAATATAGTCCTAATTCACTGTTTAAAAGTTAGCAAGGCATTGAAAGACCGGTCCTAAAAAGCATTTGCTTACATTTTTTGCCCCCCCCCCCCCCCCCCCCCCCCCACCCGCATGGATTTAACCTCACTAAGCCATGTGGCGCGCTTTTCGCTTACCTGATTTTGTTATGTCTATGGAGGATTCATTGGAATTATCAGAATAAGAAAGTTAATGTAAAAACCCGCATTTCCAAGTATGCACGCGTACAAATATAAGAGAAGGGATGAGACATCAAAAACTAAACACTGGTTTAGGTACACTCGACAATTCATAAAACGGTATTTGAAAGAAATAGATTGTCTGAAAAAAATTTGATGGCATCATCCGTTCAAGTCTATGCTTATTCATGGTTTTCACGTGACGTCACGGCAGTCGTCTCGGCCGCATTTCCCCTACTTTACCCCTCCTGAGTATACACGAGTCACTGTTGTAGCTAGAGTAGCATTGTAAACAATCGCTTTTAGGTGGCTCGGCTAATCGGACATGGTCTCAGATCTTCATAATTTTTTGTCTACTTATTGATAATCACGTCATATATAATCCTTGAAAAAATTGAACAATTCTCGTGTCTAGTTTTTGAGATAAATTGAGTTTTCTTCCCCATATAATCTTATGGCATTGGCAGCCACGTAAAATCGTGTCACATTTATACTAATAATGTAGATCTGATTTTTATGTATTCCCAACTTTGAACAAAAAACTTATTTTCTGATAGATAGTTGGAACTTCTATTAGGAAAGAAATTGAAAACAATTCCAACTTGTGCTATTAATAGAAGTTATAAACCAAAAACGAAATGATTTCCCTATACCTCCTGTGTTACAGTTTCTTTCATTCTCGGAAGGCAATAAATTGAAACTTCGCTATCAGACATGAGTTGCAGGGACGGCGCCAGGGGTGGGCGCGGGTGGGCGCGCGCCCACCCAAAAAAGTCTCCTGCCCACCCTCTGCCCACCCAAAAATTATTAGGGTATAATTATAAATAAATATTTTAATTTTTAATAATAAGAGTAAATTATTAAATAGTATGGTACATTTTACAATTGCGTTGCATGAAACAGCTCATGCTCCGTGCTTTGCTTACTCAGATAGAATCTAGTGTTCTTAGGTTTCTTGTTTGTGTTTCTGGCTGAGGTTTCATTTTCATTCAGACGTGCATAAACTGGCTAGAGAGGGTATTTATGTACGCAATGATGTCAGCAACTGCAAGACTATGCTCTGTCAGCATGCTTGTGAGCAGTATTGGTGAAGCCCAGTCAGTTGTGATAAAAATGTCCAAGAAGAGAGTTCTTTCAGCTCATAGCGTTGGCATTCCAAGTTACTTCAAACGTAAAGCTGGTGCTAATACAATTGACGTTGATAATGAAAGTGATAACAATCCGTGTGGTGCTAGTGACGCTGGCAGTGATTCGATCGGTAACGACGAAATAGTATTTATCGAGAGTGATCAAGAGTTTGACAGTGACAATGACGGGTCAGGTGGAAGTGATAATGAAGACTATGGAACGTGGATTGAGAAACGACGTGCATCTTCTGGGCAACAATTAGTTTCAGTGCAAGAAGCACCTATAATTTCTACGTCTCAAGATTCGCAAGCTCTTCTTGGACCATGTGATCTGTCGCAATCCAAGCTGGCTGGCCCCACTCAACCGAAACTCCCACATTTCCCTACTACGAAGTTCGGTAAAGATTGGCGAAGTTTTAAATCGGTGTGGTACACGAGATTTCCCTGGTTGGAATATAGTGTAAGTTCAAATGCATCGTATTGTTTTCCGTGCCGTCACTTTTCATTGGACACTTCAATGCTTGCATTTAAATCGGAAGGATTTGTGAATTGGAAAAGAGCTTTAGAAAATGACTCAGGATTTAAAAAACATGAACGTAGCCAAAACCATTTATTATGCCAAACAAGCCTAATAAACTTCAAACAAGCAACATCGGAAGGTGGAAAATCAGTGGCTGCCCAAATTAGCGATGGCTATGCCGAGTTTGTGAAGGAAAATGTGGAGTACATGAAAGTGGTGATTGACTGCCTCCTACACACTGCCGTGCAAGGTAAAGCACAAAGAGGCAATGATGAAAGTACATCGAGTGACAACAGGGGTGACTTTCTAGAGACTTTGTCACTTTTGGCGAAACACAGCGCGGTGGTTAGGAAAAAAATTGAAGATAGACCTCAAAACGCAAAATACACTCACCACTCGATTCAGAATGAAATATTTCATTTGTTGTCAAGTATGGTAATTGAAAGAATTGGCAGCGAAGTGCGTGAAGCACAATACTTTGCAATCATGGCAGATGAAAGTAAGGACATTTCAAAGACAGAACAATTATCAATTGTGATTCGTTACTACCTCCGAGGTGCGGTTTACGAGCGTTTTCTTGGCTATCAGAGTGCAAGTTCACTCAATGCTCGTTCACTTCTCGCATACATTAAGAATGCATTGATAAGAAGCTCAATTGACGTGAAGAACTGCGTAGCACAAACGTACGACGGAGCAAGCGTTATGAGTGGCCGTGTCAACGGAGTGCAACAGCTGTTTAGAGAGGGTCCAGATGGCGTTCCACAGGCTATTTATGTGCATTGTTTTAATCACAAACTAAATTTAGTTATCGTGGACGTTTGTAAATCGGTAAAGAGTGCATCTAACTTCTTTAAGCTCTTGGAAGATTTATATGTGTTTCTTTCCGGTTCTGCAACACACTCAAAATTTTTGGAAGTCCAAAAAGAAATTCGATCAGGTGGTAAAATAAACGAACTAAAGAAATTGTGTGATACAAGATGGACGTGCCAGGTAGCAGCTTGTGTGGCTATCAAAAGTCTGTTTTCGGCGGTTTTGGTAACGCTTACAATTATTTCTACAAGGCATGATGATCGTTCGTCTCAAGCTACAGGACTGCTCTTGCAATTGGACATGGAATTCCTGATAAACATTTGCTTATTCCATAGCGTTTTGGGAATCCTGAAAGGAGCGTCCGACCAACTGCAAAATGTCAATTGCGACTTATCTACGGGCCTAGACGTAATTGAGGCAGTGCAAAGTGTAGTTCAGGATATGAGGGACACTCCAGAAACCAGCTTCCATACTATGTGGAATGAGGCACTGTCAATAGCAAATAAAAACAACATCGACACTGATTCGGCGGCGACTACGTCAATCACGTCGCGAAGGGGCCGAGTTCGACGATTGCCTGCTCACCTGCAAAAGTTTATATTAACTGACGACATGGCTCACAGCGAACACCATCGTCCAGACAGCGAATCTGAATATAGAACTACACTGTTCATTCCTGTCTTGGACAGAATATTACAAGAAATGAAGACTCGATTTGCCGACAACGGTGGAATATTGAATGGTGTCACTGCCCTCCATCCACGCAATAAGGACTTTCTGAACATTGAAAAAATGACAAAATTGGCGAATCACTACGCGTGTGATATGGACTCAATGTCAGCCGAAGTAAAGCTCATCCCTAAAATTGTAAAGAAATATGAGGCCGATAATAATATCGAAATAAAATCTCTTTTAGACCTTGTTAAACTGCTCGAGAAATACCGCGATGCTTTCAGTGAGACCTATAAACTGATCGTGATTGGAATTACTATCCCCGCATCAAGTGCTTCCTGTGAACGAACCTTCTCCTGCATGCGGCGGCTTAAAAACTATATGAGAAATAGAATGAGTGATGGCAGGCTCTCGGACTTAGCTATTCTTCACGTTGAAAAACAAATATCCAAAAGCATTGATTTGGAAGAAGTTGTAAAGAGATTCGACGCTGCGCACCAGAATCGCAGAATTACCCTTCATTAAGGTAAGCACATGTGTTGATACCGATATATAGCAGAAAATGTGTTTGCCCACCCAAAATTATTGCCCGCCGCCCTCTGCCCACCCAAGCAAAAATTCCTGGCGCCGTCCCTGATGAGTTGTAAGTTTAATCGCATGTAATGATTCTTTTATACTTAAATATAGAGGTCACCACTGACCCCAGAGGGAAAATCTCGAATGTTATCATAGCCAAATCTTTTTTAAATGTCCTAAGGAACAACTCCACCAAATTTCATGCTTGTATCACAAAATGCTCAATTATTCCTCTTAGCCGCTCTACTAGGTATGCATTTATTTTATATTTTTGCCCTCGAAGTTATAAAAGCTACGGCAATCCTGACATAGACAATGTTTCACTGGTTTTCTGCCGTTCCATAATACGGCTGTTGAAATCTAATGTGTCAAATGATTTCCAAATTGAATATTTATTATGACTTGAATGCTTTTTTATTTCACTTTTTAATACACAAATAAGTTATTATAGTTTCTTCTTCTTTAAACTTGAACGACTACGCTTTAATTTAAATATTTAACATGAAGAATTCATGTCAAACTCTTGGTGACTCTAGTTTTCACATGCATTTTTACGGCAGGCAAGTGCTACTTGTATACCCAAAATGGCGGCGTGACTGAAATACCTGGCCGTGGAGGGGCGGAAGTGGGGCTCGTGAGGTCTGTTTTCATTGATAGTAACAAGGATTGATTGTCAAGGAACCTGACCAGCAGCCAATCTGTTTCGTTCAAATACCGTTTTATGATTTTTTGGGTGTACCTAGCAATTTATCAATATATTTGCCAATTCTCAGAACGCAAAGGATTCACCAATGTTGTTTCGGAGTATGTTTTTGTAATGCGAAGTCGTTTTCGACTTGGGGCCAACAAAGCTTAGAAACTGCCAGGGCAGATGAATGTTGAAAAGTGTAGTGATTTCAATGCTCGCAACTATTGGGAATGAACACTTCAAAAGCGCGATGGTTATTAGAATGCAGACCTTCTCTGAGAGTTCTATGAGGGTAGTGTTGTGAGTGGAGAAATTTCTCGAGAAGGAGAATTTTCTACGAGAAATTCTCCGAACAAATCCGTGCATGACCGACAATTAGTGCGACACTGCACGGACGCTACTTTTTAGTCTACAAAAAGCACCATTTACCAGGGCTATGAGCCCTGGACAATATGTGCTGAGGGACCTTCCCCCCAGACCCCACCCCCCTCCCATTGAACTATAACCTGCGGACGGACGCCCATGTATACCATGTTAGGTTACAATGTAACCTAACATGGTATGTAACCCATGTTGTCATGGCCAACATGATCATGTAACCGTTACATGATCATGTTGGCCATGACAACATGGGTTATGTCATGTTAGGTTACATGAATGGCCAATATACTTGAGCAGAACAGTGCAATGGTTGCGTAGGTGCATACATCACCTGTATTCCAAGAACACCAGAAACAAGAAACATTATGTTTTAGAGAAGAACTTAGAATGTTTTGGCTTGTTGACCACGCACTATCTTGATCTCTGTGATCTAGCCGAAACTTTGTTCGGTGAAGCAGTTTGCCATCGCCATTATCTCTCAGTGGTATTCAACCTGCGGCCCGCGGGACTAATTTTTGTGGCCCCAAGTTGATGTTTTAAATACATACTTATTCACAAAATTTGTCCCATGTGAAAATAATATTAAAAGAAATAATAATTTCTCGTGTAATTTACGACACATTTTGAGAGTTTTAAGAGGATTTTGAGAGTTGTCATTGTTAGGATCGACGCATCAGGCTGAAAATACGACGAAAGCTTATTTACCAATTCCGATCATTGTAAAAGAGTGTATTATTTTGGCGTGTGTGAGAAACATTGTTGGATTCGTTTCATAATAAACAAAAGACACTGAATTAACCAGGCCCGAAGGAAGGGGGGGGGGGGGGGGGAGGCGTGCGAGCAGACTGACCCCCTATTCTCCACAAAATTAAGTATAGTATCCCATAATCACTTATAATTTGCCTAAATTCTAAAAAAAACGCCCTGCGGGGCTACAATTGGCGGGTAGTTTGCTTCAAATCATGCATTTTAGAGCCCCAGAATCACTTTTAAATTGTTAAATTCTAAAAAATACGCCCTGCGGGGCTAAAACTGAGAGGCTTCGCCCCCCAGACCCCCCTTCCGACTGTCGAAATCCCACTCCTCCTCCCCCCCCCCCCCCCATGATAAAAGTATTTCCTACGCGCCTGGAATGAACAAAAGCAAACAAAAGCAAATTTGTATTATTGGCCCGCAAGTCAAAAAGGTCGAGTACCACCATAGAGGTACCACTGCTATAACCTATTATAATAATGAATTCGCTGCAAGATACATCTTTTAGTACTGTACAATAGTATGAAAACTCGATGAGTGAACTAGGAAGTGGTCCATAGTGTAATAATCTCTCTGTCCTGGGTAAAACAGTAATATTCTTGTACTGTGGAAGTGGTCATAAAATGATTCAAGCTGGACAATTGTGAGACGTGAATAAAAACTAATGAGTAATAGACCATGAGCCAGCCGTAGTGGACCCTCCCCCCCCCTGCTCCATGAGATCTGAAAGTGGTTTTGGGTACCTCAAGGTACGCACATTACACTTTCACTTGTTTGACATCTGCCCGGTGGTGGAACAACCCCCCAGGGGGGCGCAAAGGGTGATTTTTGGGGTATTTTGTCACACGTTTTATTTTTTTGTGGGCTAACGGGACATGATAATTACAATCAGTTTGCATATTTGAATGAAGGTTGACATAAGTAATTATATCCATATTTGTTTGTAAGGGCAATACCCTTAAATCAAAATTTTGGATTTTTTGGAAGTCGGGGGGGAATTACCCAAAAATGTTTTTTTGGTAGTCAATCGATTCGTATTTAAAAGTTGTTCATGAATGTATTCCATCAATTTTGCAAAATTTTGTGTTTACAACCTGTTTTAACGGGATTAAGAGTCTCTTATGGGTTTATAATGTTAAATATTTGATTTTTTGGGGGGTCAAAAGTTGAAATTTTATCAAATGTGTTTCAACATTATTAATTGGTATGACATAAGTCAATATATTTATATATTTTTGTTGAAGTGAAACCATTATTTATAAAATTTTGACAATATTAACTTTTTTAATGGTAATTTTCTAAAATTTTTTAAACATTTTAAAAATAGTGGGTTTGCATTAACAAAAATATGTAAATATATTAACGTATGCCATACCAAATAATAATTTTGAAAAAAAATTGATATAATTTGTACTTTTGACCCTAAAAAAATCAAATATTTAACATTATAAACCCATAAGAGACACTAAATCCCTTTAAAACAGGTTGTAAACACAAAATTTTGCAAAATTGATGGATGACATTCATGAACAACTTTTAAATACGAATCGATTGACTACCAAAAAAACATTTTTGGGTAATTCCCCCCCGACTTCCAAAAAATCCAAAATTTTGATTTAAGGGTATTGCCCTTACAAACAAATATGGATATAATTACTTATGTCAACCTACATTTAAATATGCAAACTGATTGTAATTATCATGTCCCGTTAGCCCACAAAAAATCAAACGTGTGACAAAATACCCCAAAAATCACCTTTTGCGCCCCCCTGGGGGGTTGTTCCACCACCGGGCATATGTCAAACAAATGAAAGTGTAATGAGGTACCCAAAACCACTTTCAGACCTCATGGAGCAGGGGGGGGGGGGGGGGGGAAGGGTCCACTACGGCTGGCTCATGGTCTATAAGGAGACTAGATGCCTGGCTGCGCGAGCAAAAATCTAGTCTACTTAGGTACCTATTCTAAACCTAGGAAAGCACCCAAAAACCATTGTCGAGTTCAATGTCATTCTATTAATTTTGTTTCTTCATGTCTAAATATGATATGAAGTTCCAAACAATTTTGTCTTCCCTTTCAAAACATGGATTGAAAATTGTTTCTCCCGTGAATTAGTATTGACAATACAAGTCGCTTTTCCTGCTCTTCTCCGAACGAATGGCGAAGAAAGTTAAGATGGCGTCGTTTTACTACCCCCTCAAATATATTATCGTTTATGATTTATGGTACCGCAGATGATTTAATAAGTTAATTTCTTATGACAGCATACAACATAAAACTTGCGACGCAGTTATCTATGACAGTTTTGTCAACTACCTACTTATCAACTCTTAGTGCTCAATTTGTGCTTTCGAATGGCACCACCCCCATAATTAGTACTTTTATATTTTTGAAAATATTTGTACTTAAGGGTGGGGGCTGCCGCAGCCCCACTTGATCGGAATGATTTCAAAGTTGGTGGATAATTAGTGCTCAATTAGTGCTTTTGATTGGCACCACCCCCATAATTAGTGCTTTCATATTTTCGGAGATTTTTGTACTTAAAGGTGGGGGGTGATCGGTTTTTAGGGCAATATAGGTGTATTATATGTAAAGATGTATATTTCATGTATATTTAATAACTGACCTCCCAGCAAACACAACACTGCACGCTTTGTACATTAATTGTGCCTTCCCGACGCATCATGTGCAAGGAAAGTGTTGGGCGTTGTACGGTTGATACAAGAAAGATATCTGTTCGTCTACACACATAAATTGCACCTTCAGAGAGTGTACCTTTTGTATGCTGGGCCAGTACCCGCGTACAACACTGCAATTTATCCGGGCCAGTGTCTACCGACGTGTATATATGTTGTATACCAAAAGCTGCACGCGCAACAATACCGGGCCAGTGTCTACCGACGTGTATATTTCTTGCATACCAAAAGCTGCACGCGCAACAATACCGGGCCAGTGTCTACCGATGTGTATGTTTCTTGCATACCTAAAGCTGCACGCGCAACAATACCGGGCCAGTGTCTACCGACGTGTATGTTTCTTGCATACCAGAAGCTGCACGCGCAACAATACCGGGCCAGTGTCAACCGACGTGCATGTTTCTTGTTTACCAAAAACTACACGCGCAACAAAGCCGGGCCAGTGTCTACCGACGTGCATGTTTCTTGTATACCGAAAAACTACACGCGCAACGACACCGGGCCAGTGTTGACCGACGTGTATGTTTCTTGTATACATGAAATACTGCAAGCACAACAATGCCAGGCCGGTGTTGACCGACGTGCATGTTTCTTGTATACACACAAGGAGTGCACTCAACAATGCTGGGCTGGTATCAACAGGAGTGCATGTTTCTTGCGTTGCGAAACAACTCTATCGGAAACATGCAAAACCATTGCTGGCCCAGTGTTGTACAACGCTGTTCTTCGTTCCACTTTCTTGCCTACCCAATCTGTATAGTCACGCTATGGATGTGTTTAGATAATTTAAAGCGAAAATATAAATAAAGAAAACATGAATATATCTATGCGAAATCAATTCTAATCTATATCAGTTGTATTATATCATCATCCTTATCCATGTCCGTGTGTTTTTTTCAGTTAAAACTCACAATAAGTCTTCAAAATGAGCATTTTAAATATAAAGTGCACGAAAAGTGCACGCAATTGCCGGCGCGGTACAAATATTGTATACGGTCATCCACAAGAAATCAAGTATTTCAATGTTACTTAAATATAAAATTAATTATATATGTATGAATTGGACTTTCATGACGGTAATAATTTCATGTACTTATCAATATTATTTAACGGGATGTTTTAATTATAAACACATTTTATTTGTTTTGCTTATATATTAATTTCTGTGCACTGTACAAATTAATAACATAAAACAATTATTTGATGTTAAAATTGATGAGAAAATTAAAAATACTATGATACTTAATGCATTCTTTTAAACAAAATGAATTGCGCGGTATTGGAGTGCCCCAGCAGTAGGTAGGTACCCGTTTTGTATCAGAATTGTGTCGTACGATCGCTCGCGCTAGCTCGCCGGTCAAGTGGCTTATTTCACCCTCGAAGCTCCATCGTCACCGTGGAGGAGTGGATACATCGGGAGCGCGCCAAATCGACGACCGGAGTTCGAATCCAGTGCATGTCTCATAAAATTATCTTTCAAGTACTAATTGCAATGTCTTCTATCACACAGTACAAACTACCTCCTTGTATAAAACTAAATAATTTTTTCGATTTTGAATACTATCATATTTGTTTTAAATACGGCAACATCAACTAGTAGCGCTCCCCGTAGCTAATTTTGGAACTAGCATTTTACATGCGAAAGAGCAAGTGCAAGAAAGATGCCGTTTCGTTGGCGCATTTGTGCACGCAATCCGCACGGACGATGCACTCCCGGTGTTGGGAGTGTGCCTTTCATGGCTGCAAGATTAGTGCAAGTAAGTTGACGGCGAGGTATCTTTTCATGGCAGTTGGTTTTGTGCAAGAAAGATGCTGGTCCGCAACTGGGTTGGTGCACGCTGTACATGATGGAAAATTTGCATATTTTCGGGACATGATTTTGCCGGCCCAGTAACTTCTGTACAACACAATTACAACACCGCATGAAGGTACAATAATGATACAAGGCGTGCACTCTTGTGTTTGCTGGGCTATACTTCTGAACTATTTATACACGATGCGCCAAGTATTTTTTGATTTTCCAATAAAGTTTTGATTTGGCTCATTTTTTGATATCATTACTTTCAATGCAGAATTTTTAGATTTCATTATTTTTTTTAGTTGAAGAGACTTGGCTGGTATTTTTACACGGAGTGTTTTTTATGGGGTACATTTAAATAAAAAAAATGTAAAGGCGTCACATAAAAATGGTCCATTAAAAACTGTCTCCGGGGTTTTTTAGCATTACCATATGGTTCAATATGTTTTTAGCATACCATGGCTCAATATGTATCCTCTGTAGAGGGATGTTCAAGGTATATTTTAGTTTTGTAATTGGTCCAACTGGTAGTTTGGCGTTTGGTTGCTGCTACATTCACTCCATACTTGTACTAAAGTTTGGATTCTACCCTAGAGGGGAGTTTTATATACTTTCTCTGGAACATCACCTCAGCTTAATACTTATATATATACTTAAAAATTAATTATAGCGCCACAGTGTGTTAACTGCCAAAGAAACCACCCATCTAACTTCAGACAATGCCCAGCCTATGCAAAACAATTAAATTTACGGTCAAGAAATGAATTGACAAACACTGAAAATTCGAAGAAACCAACTTCGCAGCGTTTCCAGCAAGACAACAAACAATTTCCCCCACTACCGTCTCAAGATCTCACCAAGTCCGAAGTAACACAACACCAACCGTCTGGCCTACAGTTAGAAACAAACCAAACATCAGCCAAAATTCACAGGAAAACAACTCCGTTGTTGCAGGCTTATTCCAAGAAATCAAAGACATATTTAACTTCGTAGACATAAAGAAAATCATGACCAACATTAAGACTACAATGAACAAGCTCAAAGAAGCAGAAGATAGCACAACAAAAGTAGTAATTCTTTTCGAATGCCTTTTCTCCTTATTCGACTAACCACCCAGATGGCCATCCAAACAGACACAAATATTTTATTCTGGAACTGCAACTCCATATCAGGGAAAATCCCAGAAGTATCAGATCTTGCTAATAGAAGAAATATTAATGTAATCGGACTCTCGGAAACACACCTAGGAAAAAAACACTCTCTCAAGATACCAGGATATAAAACGTACAGAAAAGACCGCTCAAGCAAAGGAGGAGGGGTAGCCATCATCGTTAGATCAGAAAAACAGCAAAAAGAAATTCCTATTCAATCAATACGTGGACTAGAGGCAGTGGCTGTGCAAATAACTCTAGACAACAATACTGCAAACAATAATAATAATAATATAGAGAAGATTACATTCGCATCAGTCTATAATCCACCGAATAAGAAACTGGATATAAGGGACATCAACGAACTGCTAAAATTGGACGACACAGTAATAATAATGGGAGATCTTAATGCAAAACACACCAACTGGAACTGCCATTGCAACAACAGAAATGGCAACATCCTCCTTCAACACTCACTTTCCCGATCCTTCCAAATCAGAGCTCCAGATGCTCCAACTTATTATCCGTATCGGAACAACGCCAGACCCAGTGTACTAGATATTGCAATCATTAATAATATCAAGAATATTTCCTCATTTACCACTCACCCAATTCTTCCGTCAGATCACAACCCTGTTTTGTTCACAATTAACAGTGCCACAAAAACAATACCTCCAAAGATGTTTCGCAATTACAAACACGCTAACTGGAAACAATTTAGAAAAATAATGGATATTCCCACAGCAACCCACAGCTCATTTGCTCTCAAACTTCCAGAGGACATCAAGGAAAAAATCAAGCACCGCAACAGAACGAGAAGAAATTGGCAACAAAATAGAAACAAGATCGATCAACTAACCACTAAAACTATGACGGCAAATATAAAAAGATTAATAGCCAATTGGAGAAATGACACCTGGAATGCAACTCTCAAAACGTTGTCCCCAACAAACAACTCTTTATGGAAAATCTCCAAGGCGATCAACAGAACACCTCAATCAATTCCTCCCTTAATTAATGGGCCGGACCATATGATATACAAGGACTCGGATAAAGCAAATGCTTTGGCGGACAACTTTGAACAAATACATAAGCAAAATGACTGTATGGGCTCAAACAACCACAAGCGCAATGTCAACAAGCTGCTACGCCACTACTTCTCACTTGCTCCATCCATCCAAGATATAGAATTCACATCGCCACTAGAAGTTCAGAAAATAATTAAGAAGATGAAAACCAAGAAAGCACCAGGCATTGACAACATTCAAAATATATTATTGAAGCAATTACCTAAAAAGCCACTAGTCCTCATAACAAAAATTTTCAACAAAATTCTACAATTAGGACATTTCCCCAAAATATGGAAACACGCCAAGGTACTACCCTTTCCTAAACCCGGGAAAGAACCCTCGGCTATGAAAAGTTATAGACCCATAAGTCTTCTCTCTACCCTAAGCAAAGTTTGTGAAAAAATTATATTAACAAGACTTTCAAGGCATATTAACTCAAACAACATACTTATAAACGAACAATTCGGATTTCGCAGAAAACATTCAACAGTGGCTCAACTAACAAGATTAACAGAACATATCACCGATGGCTTTAACGTAAATAAATATACAGGAATGGTGTTACTCGATATTGAAAAAGCGTTCGATACGGTATGGCATGAAGGACTGCTTTATAAGTGCATACATTTGGACCTACCTAAATATCTGGTGTTTCTTTTATTGAACAAAGATCCTTCCACGTGTCTATAAATAACGCTACTTCTACGGAACGAAAAGTAGTAGCCGGAGTGCCCCAAGGCTCTATTTTAGCGCCAACTCTATTCTCTTTATATATTAACGACATTCCGCGCATGAAGAACATCGAACGATCTCTGTTTGCCGATGATACTGCACTGTACACTTCGTCGTGGCGTCTTGACACCATCGCACGCAGACTCCAAAAAGGTCTACAGCAAATCTACAAACACTGTTCAAAATGGAAGATCAAGTTAAATGACAACAAAACCGCAGCAATACTCTTTACCAAAAGAAGACCTCAAAGCATTCCAGAAATAAAATTCAATAACATCGAAATACCATGGTCAAAAACAGTGAAATATCTGGGAATCAACTTCCCAGACTGAACTTCCCAAACTGAACTACGGTTTCCACACGACCACCATTAGAAATCAAGGGTACGCAGCGATGTCCAAAAACTATCCTCTGTTGAATAAAAAAGCCATCTTTCAGAGAACAACAAAGTATTGCTGTATAAAATGCTAATCAGACCAATTCTCACATATGCCTCACCTGTTTGGAGTAATACTGCAAAATCTAATTACAACAAGATACAAATAGTTCAAAATAAATGACTAAGAATGGCGGGCAACATACCCAGATACATTTCAATCGACTCGATCCACAGAAAATACAGAATACCTAAACTTACAGACCATATCTTCGAACTGACTTACCGATTCTACATCAATTGTGCAAGAAATATGCATAACCCATTAATACACGATCTGGGCAACTATACAATAAATTCACTCAATTACAAGAAATACAAACACAAAAGACCGAAACATTTACTTATGTAACCTTTTATGATATCTTGTTCCATAGATGACACTTATATTTTATTTTCTGATGTTTATTAGACTTATACCTTTTCTGATCTATCATTTTGAACAATCAATATGTTGCAGGTTTTTTAAATTGCCACATCTTTTTACCTATCTCTTATCCTATGTAAAATAAAATAAAAATTATCAAAAATATTACTATTTAGCATTAAGTTTCAATTTAACAAGTGGAGGCGAAAGCCAGGAATTGTTAAAAATAATATTAGAAATTGTAAATAATCTATGTATATATTATTCAAAGACGTTGTAAAGACGTCTCTTTTGTTAGTACAACTTGTTTTGTTTGTACAACTTTTGTTAGTTGTAAAGACTTCTCTTCCAATTTAAAAATATGGCGCAAGCAGTGGGTATGAGAATTGCAACCTTAAAAACAAAGTCAATGGTCATAGCCAAGAACCCTATTCGATGTAAGCTGGAGGTAGACGGAGTGATAATCGAGCAAATAATGAGCATGACTTACTTAGGTGTTAATATTACAAGTAGTGGAATATTGCCATTTGAAGTTAGAACACAGACTGAGAAGGCGAACAGAATATCAGGATGCCTTAACGATATGATATGGAGGAACAAGCACTTGCTCAAGGAGACCAAGGCCAGAATTTATAAGACTTTGGTGAGGCCGATTATCACATACGCTGCAGAAACGAGGCCGGACACAGCTTATACCAAGAGATTGATGGAATCTACGGAAATGAAAACTTTGCGAAAAGTTACGAATAACACTCTGTTAGACAGAATTCGCAGTGATAACATCAGGGAAATGTGTGGTGTTACGCCAATATGTGAATGGGTTGAAGAAAGGCGTATTATGTGGAACACACACATTGATCGCATGCAAGAACATCGCATTGTTAAAATAGCTAGGGATAGATTTCCGGAAGGTCAAAGGAGTGTAGGTAGACCTAAAAAAAGATGGCGAGACAAGTATTAATTCTAGTAAATGAACAAGCCGAAGGCTTCGGAAGAAGAAGAAGAAGAAGAAGAAGAAGAAGAAGATATATTATTCAATAAAGATGTTTAAAAAAAAAAAAAAAAGATATCAAGTAATAAGTGTACTGTATATGTCTTTGGATGTTTACCATACTCCGAGCCATACTCTCAGAAAATGATGAATAACCGACTTTCAGCATTACCACGTCCTAGCATTACCATGGTCATGCCCTATTCAAAATGCCCAAAAATGCCTAAAATCGAAAAACTATCTCTGCTGAGTATACATTTGGATTTTCTTACATCGCCAAAGGGTGATTTAATTTTTTCAGAATTTTCATAAAATCTTTAATATTGCCAAACTTCCTACCTCTAGGTATATAAAATTGTATCAATAAATCCGTTGTAGAAATGAGATTACAACAGTTCATTACGTTATAAAGATTAATTTTGTTTAAAATTTTTGGAGTAAATTAATACACTTACAAATGTTTGAATAGATTCAAACGTTTAGTGGCTAAAAACGTTTGAATTGACAAAAACGTTTGAATTAACATGCGTTTTACAATCTATAATGCACCATAAAACGTTTAAATGAAAGTATACGACATTGTGGGTGTTTGAAACTGTCTAACCGTTTATAAGTGTTTCGAAAACGACTACAAACACTTAAGTGCCAAACTAAGTCTAGTTATCTGGCTTGATCATAAGATTAGCCTACCTAAATTAGGTAAGTAAAAAATTAGACCTACCTACCTAATTACTAAATTAGCGGTAAATTAGCACAGCTTTAAATATTATGTCGTTTAAATTCTATGTTTTGACTAAAGACAAACATAATTTTGGTCATTGGTATTGGCACGAAAAAAATGTTATGCTACCTACTACCGAATTTGGTCAGCATTTCGAACGATGTTTTTAGTACCTACAAAAACAAAAGTTGCAGATTATATCACATTTGTCTAAAGTTTACACAGGATAATGCATATAACACATTTTAAATTTCTTTGAAATTGATGCCAAAATAGCTTCAAATTCGATTATTTTGTATCAAAATTCAAAAAATGCTCTGCGGGGCCAATGGGGTTTCTATAAAAACAAAAAGTTGCAGATGAAGTTGCAAATGAGTTGCTCATCGCATGATGAGAGAAAAATCGTGCGGCCACATTTGGCGATCTACGTAACAAGTTCAAATCAAACAAATAACAAATCTATAATCAAATCTAACAAATTCAAATAAAGAAAATTGAAAATCAGACAATCGCGCATGTTACCTTATTTTTACAGGAACTTAGATCTCCTCTCACTCTGCGTTGCAAATACTTCTATTACTTTCTTATTGAAGTTCGGTATCTCGTTTGTTATAAGTTATTTGTGAATTGAGAAAGCCGTTTGATTTCAAGCATTTGACTTCAAGGTAAACTTGAAAATGTAGAAGAGAGTCAATATGATTCATAATAATTTGCATAGCACAACATTATACTACACTAGACATCACGGCTAGTTTCAAAACCCATAACAGCGAAAACACAACTAAAACGATGAATCTTTTCTCATAACATTTCAAGTCCTCCTGTAGTCATAACAAACTGCGCTAAAAAACAGCGCGTGTATGCGAGCTAGCTTGTCGAGCTCCCGATCATTACATAGAAGGCTACGGTCGGTGACAAGCAATTGAACCCGCACTAGCATGGGCCAGCCCAAGGTATTCAAGGTACCTGGCAATGCTAAAGTGGGTTCAGGCAAAGGTGAACCCGCGCTAGCATGGGCCAGCCTATACGTGGCAATGCTAAGGTGGGTTCAAGTATAAAGATGAACCCGCGCTAGCATGGGCCAGCCTATACCTGGCAATGCTAAAGTAGGTTCAGGTAAAGATGAACCCGCGCTAGCATGGCCCAGCCTATACCTGGCAATGCAAAAGTGGGTTCAGGCGAAGCCTTCGTTATTCCCACAAATAAGTGATACGTGATGGAGCCACTTCTGGCAAGATGGCTACTATTAGGTCCACATATTAAATTGTTTGTTTTTACATTTCGTGTTTCCATAAAGCAGTGAAAAAACAAAAAACAAATGAAATTGATATTTAGCTATAACTTTACTTTTTTGGCCATAACAAACAACTATACCAAATATTTGTATTTATATTTATGCAAATGCGCCCTTGATAGCCGCCATTTACCTAGTACCACAAAATCCACCAGAGGTCAGTTGTGTTCCTTATTTTCTCGAATACGTACAGGCCGTAGCCTAAGCGAGAAACGGGCGTGTGACGTCACACTAGAAGGCAAGGTTTAGCACAGCGCGCTATGAGCCGCACGCTCGGGATGCATCGGAAATGCACGTGTATTCCGTTATTTTAACATCATGTTGTATTTGTGAAGCACACAGACACACCAGTAACGATGTGTTACCACCTGTAACACCGAATGTCGCTGTGATAGCGGAATATAGCAGTTTATAGGTACTTTTCTCCAGCGGTAATGTTTTGGATCGGTAGAATATGATGCATTTCTTTACATTGAAAAGAATTGGGTCAAAACAACACCTGACTGTTCCCAATGTATAAAAACCTACAACGAAAAATGCGTATAAATGATATAAAGCTACTTATTGATAATGCTTCAAAAGTCAATGATAATTGTCTTGTTCAAATTAAATTGTGGTTCAGTGGTCTGGCAGATATTATTTTGACTGATTTCAGTCTAAACATAAATGATAAACCTAAGGATAAACCTTCAGAAGAAGTTATTATGACTAGAAACGCGTGGGAAGTATCTTGTAGAGAATGCAAAGCAAAACTGCTGCCGCGTACATTCTGCAGCTTATTTAGCACATTTCTATCAGCACTAATCGCTAATCACTGAATAGGTTTCTGTTGCATCAAAGACAAATATAATATAATCGCGGACATGTGTTATTTGTATTTGGAATATCCAATATTCAAACAGAAATTTTTTTACAGAATACGAAAGCCAAACAATATCTTACATTTCTTGATATTACCAGGCAAATTGTCCAACTTCAAGTACGTAGACAAGTATGTCTAAGTATGTATAGACATATAGGTATGTATATGTTTTCTTGACGACAATATCTACCACAATATTAATTTCAATTTGTCCTAAATGCATCCCGTTGTTATGAGAATGTAGCAAAATTATTCACTTTGGAATGTTCAATGTTCTCAACGTATACCGTATTGCAATACGTTTATTCAGGGATTGTAATAAATTACGTCAATATTAATAACAATTGAGTGCTGTTAAATAAACATCGTCCTCTTCTTCATTAGCAACATTTTAAACTAACAATATAATTGAAAACTACGAAGATATCGGGTGTTTTGTTGCGTTGCAATCATGAAATAACACGTAGCGCGCTATGCCGGCTGGCGCGGAGACCGCCTTCTACTGTGACGTCACGATATCTATGCTACGGCCTGAGAACGAAGTGAGTATAACGAGGGCCTCGGTTCAGGTAAAGATGAACCCGCGCTAGCATGGGCCAGCCTATACCTGGCAATGCTAAAGTGGGTTCAGGTATAAAGATGAACCCGCGCTAGCATGGGCCAGCCTATACCTGGCAATGCTAAAGTGGGTTCAGGTATAAAGATGAACCCGCGCTAGCATGGGCCAGCCTATACCTGGCAATGCTAAAGTGGGTTCAGGTATAAAGATGAACCCGCGCTAGCATGGGCCAGCCTATACCTGGCAATGCTAAAGTGGGTTCAGGTAAAGATGAACCCGCGCTAGCATGGGCCAGCCTATACCTGGCAATGCTAAAATGGGTTCAGGTAAAGATGAACCCGCGCTAGCATGGGCCAGCCTATACCTGGCAATGCTAAAGTGGGTTCAGGCAAAGATGAACCCGCGCTAGCATGGGCCAGCCTATACCTGGCAATGCTAAAGTGGGTTCAGGTAAAGATGAACCCGCGCTAGCATGGGCCAGCCTATACCTGGCAATGCTAAAGTGGGTTCAGGCAAAGATGAACCCGCGCTAGCATGGGCCAGCCTATACCTGGCAATGCTAAAGTGGGTTCATCTTTGCCTGTCCCCGACTCGAGCTCGGATCAGCCCCATGGCAACGACTTGTAGTCTCGAGTGAGGCACGATTTTGCCAAGAGTTCAAAGCAACATGGAGAATGCTGCTAGCTTAGTGTAACAGATCTAAGGTGTAACCAAAACTCCCCAGTTAATCATTATCTATGGTGTAACAGTCCTACAGGCTAGATCTTTCAAGCCCCCAGCCGAGCCGAAACTGAGTCGAACGCCCGGAGGGAGCAAAGGCGGGATTTTGGCCGAGAACAATGCGCGTTTATTTGAATACATCCAGTTGCCCCTAAAGTAAAATAAGTTCACTAATTTACATAATTTATCAAATAATTTTGGCACAAATGATTTCTCAATGTAATTATACTATTTAGAAAAATATTTAAAAATTAAAAAATTAATCCTTAAAATTCTTAGTGGGGCTTAGCCCCACTAGCCCTTATATGAGCCGCCACTGCAACTAAAAACAACGAAGACTACAGTATTTCTCGTAACATTTTCAATGAAAATAAACTAAACTATCACACCTAAACTCAGAAAGATCAGCGAGAAGTCAGGTGGCCAAAAACATGCTACCAAATCTTTCAGAAGCGGACATACTAACTCAATACATTCCCGTCACCAAAGTGACGCAATTAATCAGAAAGTCACCGGGAGAGGCAAGCCACCCTTCCCCCCCCCCCCCTTCACTCACTCTAGTTCCACTTCCAATGTTTGTAATTACCTACATGTCCTCCGAAAACCAAAATGAGCGACGTTTATAAAATAAAGTCGATCTGTCATTGTATTACGAATTGGCAACCGTATCGTAATTATGGTGTTTTACACCATTTTACCAGTCATTTAACATACCGCCAAAAACTGGGACAGAGACCCAAAGTGTGTAAAATGTAAGGAAAATCATTTATCCAAAGACTGAGTCAAAGAAGCCTCAGCTTCACCCACCCACGTGTTCAAATTGCGGAGGACCGTATCCTGCCAACAGGAAGGTACCATCAAAAAATACAAATTCGAAGTCCAACCAAAGTTGTATTTATATTCAAGAAATTAAAGATGCCGGCGGGCAAGCTCTAAAATGACTGCCATTTTCAGGGAATTCGTGTTTCAAGGTTGCAGTTGCTCATGTAGGTTCACCTTTATCTAAAAAATCGAGTGGTAACGAAATTAACCCTTTGGGTATCGATGTGTGTAAAATAATCCATAGTAGATATAGAGACGAATAATTTCTTGCAAACACTAATAAAACTACGCTATGATGAGACAAAATTACAAGACCCCCAAATTATGCCGCTATCTTGAATAAGACGCGTTTATTTCCTTTTTTCAAATCTTGAAAACAGAATAGTGGGAAAAGAATCACTTTTATAACGTGTGTAATAAAGGTTTAGAAATAATCTTGATTTTCTGATTTTACGCTCAACTTCAAGATTCCATCATTTTCGTTCCATTCATTCAAATTGACTGAAACTTTTACACAATCGATCCTAATATATTTTAAATATAATTTGAAATTTTCAGCTTGATATCGTAAGTAGTTGTGAAGAAACAGCGTCCCGGCCATTGGAAGTTTTCTCGACACGCGCTATTTGAGCTCCGTTTAATCAATTTTTTGACAATCAAATTTGACCAGCTGTAACTTTTACCAACAATAGTTATGTTTTTGAAACTTGCACATATTAAATTTTGGTATGTTTTCTAATATGTGTACAAATTTCAGAATCCTATCTATAATAGTTTTGACATAGTGACCTCTCAATCAGGGGGATTTTTTTTGCGCCACCCGGTATAGTGAAATGGTGGCTGATTGATGAATGATTCTTGGGCAATTTGGACCAAGCATGCAGTTCTGCCAGGGCCCAGTACAATCATATCAGTTATAAGAAACTAAATCGTACTTACAAATAGCTTGCAGTATTTGGTAGCGTAGTGAACTGAGACGTGTAGAAAACGCTTGCAGTACTTGGTAGCGTAGTGAACTGAGAGTGTCCGTCATCAACGACGATACTGTCGATACTGTCTGCACTGCACGGTGCACGCGGTCGCGGCTTTTCTTCAGCAATTTTCTGGATGGAGGGAGGAGTGGGGGTGTACAGGTAGGAGAGGAGCCAATCACAAGGAGGGATTGATGGCGGAAATAGTTCAGCGCCCTCTAGCGACTCGTTGACGTCAGCTGGAAACTTGAGTTTATAGCAAAAGAAGTGATCAGAAATGCAAGTTTCATAAAAACATTTTTTTGATTTTGGGCTGAAGATTTGTAAATAAATGTAGATCTTGCAAATGTAAACTTGATCGGAACATCTTTTCAACCAATGAGAGGACTTCGAGTAAACTAGACTGTTTGGGTTAAAATTCTCAGTTCTCTATCAGAGATGGTGCTACTGGCATAAAGAAGCGGGAAACAGAAGGAAACATACTAGCTCGCAGTCGCGTTAGGGAATCTTTCTGTAACGCGTTAATAAGCGAGCACCGGTACGAGCAACATTTTGAAATTGTATGATAATGATTTTGCTGAAAAGTAGTGAAATAAGATAATATGTTGGTTTTGAAAGTTTTGACTTAATCCGAACATGTTTACTTTCAAAAAGCCAATCAAAGGATTCTCTCAGTTTTGGGGAGGAACCAGGAGGCGTATTCTAGAATGTTTTCCCAATTCCATTCCTGATGGAATCCGGTCACGGCCATAAGGATTAACATTGCACCGAATTAGATTCCATCAGAATTTGGAATTTAAAAGTTCTAGAATACCCCAGTTCCTTTTTGGGGAACTTTTAGGGTAACTTAGTTCCTTTAATTTTAAAGGAACTTTATTAACTAAAAGCTCCTTTTTGTAAGGAACTTAGGATCTTATTTTACGTAATTTTTAAGTTCCATTCAAATAGACATATTGTAGTGTCTTAATGATTTTCACAGAATTTTTAATGAATGATGATGCATTTTTTGTGGCTAGGTATTATACCTAAATTTACCTGATTTCTAAAAATATACTTAAAAGGAACTTGGTTCCTTACTAGACTTAGGGCCGTATTATCCCTAAGGCAGCATAGACAGTCTGCCTAGGGCCTACGAAGCTTTTGGGGCCTACGAAAGTGCCAGAAAATTGATTTCAAAGTGTCAAAAAACCAACAAATGCCCTGCGGGGCCCCCCACGTCCCCCTTAACTCGTCAGTATTGTTTTCCTTGCCTTGCCCCCACTTGTCAGAAATCTTGCGGACGCCCATGCCCATCGCTTTCTTCAGCATAACACTAAAGATCATTGATCGTCTCCCCGCTTATTATTTTACAAATTAACCGCTGGAACAATTAAAATATTTCGGACAGGTGGTGGAGGGGGGGGGGGGGGGGGGGGGGGGTGCTACGAAAAAGTTCTGCCTAGGGCCTACGAAGGTCTTAATACGGCCCTCCAGAACGTTCGGGATTTACCTTTGACATTCGGGGTCTAGAAATAAAGTTCTTTCGGAAAACATCAGTTAATTCGAGCACCAATTTTGAAATCTGGAACGATCTTTATGTTAACCAACTGTAAAACCGATCTAAGCCCAATACCCAACTACCTACGTAATTTTTGTTTATGACTGCAATACCACATATATACTTATATCACAATTTTGATTTTTACACATAGGGATTTTAGTGAATTTCGAGTAAAATATCATTGACAACATAATATGTGACAGATTTTCATTTCTTTACATCGGCCATCTTGGACATCAGTTTCAGTGAATTAGTCGAGGATATACGCGGGTATATGCCGTATACCTAAAAAAGTATTTTCACTGGAAAGTATACCCAAAAACTTAGAAGGGGTGTACGCGGGTATACGCCGTAGCTATACATTATTATTATTATTATTATTATTATTATTATTATTAAGTCTATATTCTCAACAGAGCCAGGCTCCACTAGTGAGAATGTAATATAGAGAAGGGAGGAGAGGAAACCCGGTACCGGCATGTAGCCTACTCCTGACGAAAGATACCAAGGGGACCAACGGCTTAACGTCCCTTCCGAAGGACGGTGTAACATACACAGCACGAGCCTCCACAACCCGCGCCGTCGAAAGACTGATAACAGGTGGAGGGAGGTCGTCACACTAACCCCCAAACACCCCAGTCTCTCTGGCCCAACGGCAGCAACCTGGCAAGGCAGAGTTGAATGGTCACCCATCCAATCGCTGACCGCGCTCAATGTTGCTTAACCTCGGTGATCTAACGAGAACCGAGGTATCCAACACACCAGCCGTTGGGTTATAAAAAAATAGTTTTGCGGAAGAGTGAAGATGTCAGGAATACTTAAAATTTGTGTGGTGTTACGTCTAGTTTCATTTCGTAAGCAAAAAACTCAAAAAAGTTAATTTCAAAGTGTCAAAACACAAAAAAAGCCCTGCGGGGCAAGATGGTGCCATGCTAGTGCTACGACCCCAAAGTGTCAAATAATAAAATATATTGAATATTTTAACAAAATACGCCTCATAACGTCTTAAAATTGATTTCAAATTGTCCAAAAACCAAAAAACGCCCTGCGGAGCTGAGGCGAAAATATTGGGACTACGCCACTGATCAGTTTATTGAATTTTATTCCACTGAACATTCAATAAGCAACAGATCTTAAGGAGGCATTGATTCGGGACACCAAGCGTCAATGAGTGGACGAGACGATCGATCGGTATACCAAGGAACACCCGGCGTTCCCACGCGTTGACGATTGGGAAAGGAAAACAAATACTACTCTTTTTGAAAACATAACTTCAAGCGGCAATTTTGAAATATGGAACGTGCCTGCTCATAGTCATGAGAAATCATTATCTAAATTGCTATCCAAACGTAAACCACCTCGATTTATTTGGGTTTTGTTTCTTCAGAGTTCAAAGATTGTGTTAGTGTTACCTACCATGGTGTTATACTAAGTTGCAATGAAAGCAGATATAACGAAATATTTATTTTATATAATTATTATATAATATTAACATAATATAATTGTATTTATTTTGATTGGTTCGTGCTATGATGTTGCTATGCTTTCAGTTCGCTTGGTTGTCTATGGTTATAGGAGAAGGTATCAATGTTATGCAGAACGTTATATACCGAGCGTTTTCCTAGTATGTAATGAATAATAGGTAAAGATTGGCAATTAAATGGAGGCGATTTTCCTTGGCGCAGAATACCTCTCGACTGAGGGAAGCCATTGAAAATCCTCGGTCAGGAAGGACGGCCGGATATTTTTCATGCAAAGAACTAATGTACAAAAGTTGGAATCAACCA
Source organism: Leuctra nigra (assembly GCA_934045905.1). Taxonomy (NCBI): domain Eukaryota; kingdom Metazoa; phylum Arthropoda; class Insecta; order Plecoptera; family Leuctridae; genus Leuctra; species Leuctra nigra. The sequence goes on along the minus strand of OW203763.1, from coordinate 30,406,129 downwards.
ACCATTGTTAAAATATTAGAGTAAGGAGCCTAGAGCAAGTTCAAATGTTTGTAACCAACCACAATATTCTTTCAACATCATGTTACTTAGTTTCAGTATCTTCATTAAAAAAAATAATGGGATTTAAACACTATCTTGTATTGTACGAAATTAGTGTATAAATTGACAATGTATGTAGAAAGGTCATAATCCACAGGCGAAGACAGTTTTGGAAATACCAACATTATTACAAATGGTGGTAGATGTAGGATTTTTTAATTTTGACATTTTAGATCTGCCCAGGAGGTTTAGAAAATTAGAACCAGCATTCTTTTCGAATAGAACTTAAAGTATAGGGTACACACACTTTACAATGGAGTTAACATTCCCTAATTGCATTACCAGAACTTCGGTTCTTTTTCTAATACCTCGTTATTTCAGTAAAGAAAATATCAATTTTAAAGATAGTCAATATAAAACTAAGTTATTTAATATTTTAAATATTGACACATATTTTTTATTTATATTAAGGTTCTATATTCTATACAGTAAAGAGTACAATATCATAAATGTTGCAATCTTTATAATTCCGGTTCAGTCGAGAGTACCTACTTCACCTGCATTTTTAAAGCAAGTATGTCGTAAAGCGCCGACACATCTGGGCCCAAGATTCACAAAGACAACTCACCCCTTTATAAACCCCTCGAGGCTTATATATTTAACTCCAAATCCATATTCAATACATTTTTAAGACTCAAAAGAGACCCCTGCTCCGTTGCAAGGGGTTTGGTGTAAGTTACTAAATAATGTTAGTAGGTAATTAAACCATGGAGATATCAAATCAGTCAAGAGAGAAATACAGTACTGTACTATCAAAATAAAAGTGATATCTACCATTTAAATATGTTCTGTATAATGGGGATCTTTACTATATATATTTTTCCAGTTACAGCAACCATTTGCGTCATAATCTCATGACTTAGGTATGAAACCATTGGTATTAATTGTTTTTATTTGCCTTTGCATACACTAAAAACCAGCTAACTTAATAAGATCACAATAATTAGCACGGCCAAATGTCCGAACGAAAAAGAGTGTGGAAACAAAACTGTTGCAATAAATTATGTTCCACTTGCTCGGCTTAAATTAAGAATAACTCTTAGAAAATAAACCTGTTTTGTTGGCTTGGAGTAATTTATTTTTAACTAACCTGGGAGAGTTGTAAAGTTCTGTGAAATGAAATTTGAGGATATTAACCTGCAGGAGAGCTAAACAAAAAGGGTCATTCGAAAACCCTTTTTTAATACTAATTCCTGTTTTAGGAATCTTGCCCCTGCTTGATTTTAACGGTGAGCTTCAAAATGTAAAAGTAACTGGGGAACTCTACATAGGTAGGTACTTAGGCTATTGACACATAAATAAAAGCGACATCACTGTAGTAAGGTAAGTGTGTTATTCTTGTTGATTAATGATTACAGTACAGAATGTTTAAGTCGATTGTTCAAGAGACACTGTTAAATGTTTCATCTAGCTTACAAGCTTCCACTGAGACATAATTACATTAGAATTATTGATCCCTGGGATAGAGTGAAATAAATGTAAAAAATAAATAACAAAATGTTGATAAATAATAATTTAGGAAGGCTTGGCGTGGTTTGGCAGGATCCGAGTCAATACAAATAATATGCATTAGAAATTCCTACACACATCTATAATTACAAATAACAGAGAAACTTCGTATGATTTTAAACATAAAACTTTATAAAGGAAAATTAATTCCGAGATACAATGGATTGATCTAAAAAAAACTGAAAGTGAGTCGTATTTAACATGAATTGTACGGTTATATTATTATTCAACCCTAGATCGTTTTTAGTATACCTACAGTAGGTAATTCAGGAATTGCATTATAAGTAGATATTAATTTACCATGTATGTCAAATTAGTAAAATTATTAATAACTTGTAAAAGTAAAGCTGCTTTCGAGATTCAGTACATTATTGGTCCGACAACGAAAAGGCATTAATCTTAATCGTAAAATTTCATTTGACACATTAGGACCATGAGGTTCTCAACCCGTTTCTTACACATTGGAATGATTTTAGTTTATTTAAGTTAGTTTAGTACACAGGGCATTAAACCAATAATATCAATTTTCTTCATAAGAAAAATAAACACACCCATATAGCCATAGCTACAGTTACAACACATTGACATTGACTGAAGAATGGATAAGCCAAACCTCAACTTATATAAACTGAGCAAAGCCATTTATACACGAGTATAATTAAGAAAACTTGTATATAATTATAATTTCAGTCATACCGGACCATAAATATTCAATAGTGATGAACATTACCTATCAATACAATAGGCACAATCAAAGGAGTTTCTTTTTTGATGTAAACTATTGTACCAAGCAGGCAAATTAATGAAGGCATTAAAGATTATTGATTTAGTTTCGATCGAGTTAGAAACATGTAAAAATATAACTTAGGTACTACATAAGATTGGTGATTGATCGATTCAATGTTAACACCATTCAGTTTGAGACTGAGAATGAGGCCTGGCTAAGGTAAAGTACATTTAAAGTCGATCACATAATTGAAGCCTTAGGCATCATTCTAGAATGAAAAGTACTTAAGCTTGTAAGTTTTGATCACAATTGGCACAAGTTAATTACAATATATTTAACAGTTAATTCATGGCATGACATGTCACACAGGCCCTATGCTGCACTATGCAAGGCAGCATAATGTGATGTCAAGAACAAATACTTTAAGTTTCAGTTTAAAAAACGATTTTCTGAGTTTAATTGCAGGAGGCCACCAAAACAACACTGAACTAACATAGATCCATGATGATTACACTGAAAGTTTGAAATAAAGTAACTATGCAACTTGAGGTAACAGATATTAGCTGCCATCCGTATCCCTCATTAGTCATTACATATTTGCATTATGCACTATGCTACCCACAAAAATGGTAAACTTTATAGTTATTGGAAAATCATCATAATCCTGTAATAGGTAAGAGTAAAAGATGTAACCAAACTGCAATTCGCCTCTGATGTACAAACTAAGTTAATTTTTTTTAATCCTTATAAAAAGAAAAGAAATATCAAGACCATTGTAGTTTGGCTCCACCTTTTCCAGTGTCTACATATCACCACACCATGGCCAGTAGCTAACTGGCAGAGCAAAAACTCGGTATGGGGAAACTTTTCTGAATAGTGAATGTCACCAATTTTCTATAGAAGGTATTGTCTTCAAGTCAGAAGCTGTTACAAGAAAAGAAAACGCAGTTTTCTTATTTTCAATTGACACAAATTTACTAGGTTGCATGAAATTGTTAATAAGGATTAAATTAAATTGGTTTAAAAAAGAACTTGCAGGAAAGTGTGACTAAGTGAACATATCTGCGATACTAACTTTTTTCCTTCCAAATAAAATACACCACATATTCCTTCTTTTCACTTCAAGAATTTTGAGTCATACTCAGAAATGAGTAACTTCCTTATTCATAAGAAGTTAAAAGCTCAAAGCATTCAATCAAGGGGGTTGGTTGGAGAATATATATGTCATTTGTCAGTATTTTTGCTCTCATTATGTTGCAAAATATGGTATTACTTAATTCATCTTTCACCGAAAAGCCAAGGGCACTCAATGTAAGGAAGATTGTAAGCATCGCTAGCAAGGCCCTTCCACCCGCTAGTCGCTAATCGGTGCTTTATTTTTCAAAGAGTGTTTTGTCAATCAAGTAAAAAAAGCATCTATTATGTTATACAGGGCCCTATGGCAGGAGTCTGGTTTAAGATCCCATACCCGCATACCAGCCAGTCTGCCTCTGCCCATGGCATTCTCTTTTTCAAACATAATAAACATCATACTATATACATATGAAGGTAATGGCATTGTTGGAAGAGGAATGGAAGAATCTTTTTATGTCACGCGTTTGAAAACAAAAACTCGCTTTCTGACAATAATACTTCTAGATCGGACGGTACAGTGTGAATGTTGGAGTCAATGTCGTCAGCTGTTTGGTTTGCAGTCGATGCCAGTGGCAATTGTAGTGGGGGCACACTAGCGATTGCCGCGCGATTCTTGCTGCTCGTCGGCTGTTTCGAGTCTCTCTGCTTCACAAGGATAGCAGCACGACCTCCGCTGACCCCGGGCCGCTTCCGATCTGCACGGCTTTTGTCAAACACAACGCTTGTCACTGGTTTGTCCGCTTTACGAAACTTGAGACTAAACTTGAACGGAGGTTTATAAAACACTTGGAGCTTCACTTTGTCCGATGTTTTATTAGCTGCTTGCATGTTACCCATGCTACGAGATTTCTTGTAGTTTGTTGGTTGCCGCTGGGTGCGAGATTTCACGGGGCTTTTCTGTTCTGAAGTTAGATTATTTGGGGTTGACTTTGATTTAGGAATTAAAGCTGAGTTAGGTTGCTGGGATTGAAGTAACCAATTCTTCACTTTTCCTACAGGATCATTAGGAATGGATTCAACACACTTAGTATCTTTTGCATAATTTAAATTATCCTTTTCTTGTGCCAAACTATAGTCAATCACTTCTTTATTTTTCTTATTCTTTTTTGGTTTCACTGACTGGGGTGGCTTTTTACGTTCATCTTCCACCTTTTTCGCACTCACTTCTGTCTTTTTAACACTTAAATCTGTTATCGCTTTCTTTTTCTTTTTCAATCGTGTCTTGACTCTGTTGTCTGCATTGTTGGTGGTTTCTTTGCTCTTGGCTCTTCGTCTGCGATGTTTATCTCGAGCTTCGCGTACCTTGCGTTTGAGTGGCAATTTGGATCGAATCGCTGCTGGATGGACAGTCACCTGACCTCCTCCATCGCCCTCGGTCGGCAACCGCACAGTTTCCGTCGTCGAACTATGGATTATTGTGATGGACTTGAGCTTCAAGTTCGGATGCTTCCCGAGCAGTTTCGTGCTTAACACCTGGAATACACAAAGTGAATCAGTTATGCAATATAATTATTGTATAGAGGGAAGGGAAGTAATATAGGTACAACATAAAACGGATTCAAATCGGGACCTCTCTTGCCAGAATAGCTTTACCAACAGCTACCTGACTAGATGGCTGGACATTTGATATTACTGGCTATCTCCACTAGAAATTTTCCATAAAATTAAGAATCTCATCAATGCATACGAACGGTTATGTGTAAAATGTTTCATCCATGGACATTAGCAAGCTGCAAGGTCAGGGGGCTCACAACATGTACGTCGATGGCTACTAAATATTCTCATGAATGAATATAGATATTTAACTAATATCTTCCAGGTAGGGTAGCCAACTTAAAAGCACCTACAAAGAAGCCAATTGTCTAGCTAGTAAGTAATGTAATGTTAACGATTGAACTGCAAAAATACAAATAGGTAGGTACTGCACTGTCTTCTCTCTGCCACAAATGTGTACCTATGGGAACAAATTAAAATGCTTGGGACCTACTCAACTGTACAGTATTGTGTAATCTAGCATATATAAGTAATAGGCAAGATATTGTCACTCTTATTCACAGTTCACTTACGTACGGTACTACGCACATTCCTGCGTATCTAACAAAAAATAATTAAATTAGTTGTGAAAACTGTTTATCATCAAGACTGAGAAACATTTTTCGAGTATAAAATGTATTTCTTCTGTTAAAACTGCATAACATTCTCATAAAAATGCAGATACATAAACTTTAGTTAAACAAAGAATAGAATTTTAACTGATTTAGTAAAAAAATATATTTAACCAAGTCAAAGTAAATTTCGTAATTTGTACAAAGTAGTAAATGCCAACATACCAATAAGAAGAGCACTGCGCAGACTAGCAGTAGCACTGCGTACCAATGATCCGTCACCCATCTCTTGAATGAAGCAATGCTCTCATCGGAGAGCAACAGTTTGCGTAGAGTGGCCAGCGGTCCGGATGGATCCACCTCACGACACTTTTGAAACACGTCGCAATAGCCGTTGTACTCATTGCAAGGAGTGCCGGGCTTGGAGTACATATCTGGGATGTCGTACGGCGAGCTGTTCCAGTCGAACGAAGACCTACGAATGTAATAAAACTGTAATCACGGCACTACATGCGACAAACAAGTAGGCAAAAATCCACCAGAACATTCTGAACATTCAGAGTGTAAGAACAGGTTTTAATAGAATGTTATTATAGAATGTAAGATTAGATTTAGAATGATAACATTTTCAGAGTTTTCGAATGTTGAATGCCCAAAATACTAATAGCATGCCAGATATGTTTAATATGCTGCATAGTTCAGACATTTTTTAGCAAAGGTAGCATACCTATTATTTTTGTATAATGTAAGTTTGAAAATTTTTCCTGTATATTTTTATTAAAATGTGTACATAATGCATTTTGCCATAAAATTAAAAACGTTTCTTGCGTGTATGAGCACACAACCTAAATCATTTTGGTCACATACAGCCACAAGTAGAAATTAATATGTTGGACATCCTCCAATACCTTTAATTATAAGAATGTTATGTGCAGTGCACGTATGCAATTCTAAATGGAGAAGAAAAGACAGCTACATAAATTTCCTCCAGGAAAGGTAGATACTGATGTGCCGCAGGCTCTCAAGAAAAGAGAGGTAGTACATATTACAAAGACACATCAAAGAAAACAAATCTGTATGTATATTACTTTTGAGAGTGCACAAAATGTCTTCTACTTAATCCAATGTTATTGAAACATTTTATTTTAAAATCACCAATTGCTCTTGTTCTTTAGGGATTGAGTAACTTACAGGCACGGTTGATCATCGCCGGGCAGTTTGCAACACAGTTCGCAGGCCTTGGTCTTGGTATCGTGCGGTCCGGGGATGCACTGACACGACTCCAAGCCGTATGCAAGGCAGATTGAACCCGTGCATTCCTGGAATATCAGGACAACTTAGAGCAAGGTCACAATATGTTATAGAACCATATAAATGTGTTTTTAATATATGAACATACTTTGAACTTCTGAAAGGATTCATTTTCAGGACACAAAGACAATGAGTTTGGCCCTTGCTCTCCTTATGGGCTAGGAGTGTAATTTATAAGTCCGCGCGGGTATAGTCAAGGAAATATATTCGGTAATGCTCCTTCTCCCTTTCCATGCATTTACGTAAGTTAAGGCTCCTACCCCTTGAACGGTAACACTGGCAAAGTTGTTTGAATGTAATTGGGGGTGAAAGGAGCATTTACCGAATATATTTCCATGACTGCACATGATTTTTTTCACCTGAAAATGCTCATGACACAGAGAATGTTGATGTTACCAGTAGGTACACCTTCCAAGAAACTTCTTCATACTACAAGTACCTAAGTGGATGTCTAACTAGACAGCTTAGTAACACTCTAATCTCAAAAGAAGTTGAGTCTGCAAATAGACATTTGCAAATGTCAACTAAAATACCACGAAATCGTGCCATTATTATCCTATTTTGTAATTGCATCAATATATCTTGTATATTTTAAAAAACAGTGTACGTTCTTACCCCCATGAAGCAAACAAATTCTTCATTGCATATCGTTTTGTTGGGCTTATTGATCGAAGGAGGACAGTGTGGTCCACGGCCATCGCAGAAGCTCGAGTCTCGACACCCGTTGTCGTCTCGACACTTGTCGGCAAACTTGAGCGAGCAATCCATCGTGCAGCAGGGTCCTTGCGAAGGACTGCAAACGCTGTGAGGCGTCAAGCGGCACGGCGGCTCTTCAGCGGGTGGGTAACGACGTTGCGGGAAGCAGCACGTGTCGCGACAATCTTCTTCCCATCCGCAGTCGCATTCCTCGCCGGACTCGACAACGCCGTTGCCGCAGATTGCAGCTTGCGGTTCTGGTGGAGGAGAAGAGTGATCAAATTACAACACTAGGTATATACACGTACATTTAACAGCTGCAAAGTAGATATTTTATAATATACTTAGTAGGTAAAAAACATTTTTTCAGTCAAACTAAATTTTTATCAATTTGAATTCATGCAACTGGAAGGAATTTAATTTACACTACATTAATTGATTTAATATTTTTCATGGCCCACTTCCTAGTAATTATTTAATATTTTTTGAATTAACATTGAAAAATTTACTTCGCTTTATTGTAGGTCCTCACCGAGTGTGGATGAGTTGTTATCAATAGCATAAAACTTATAATGTCTGTTTCTTACAGTTATTTTTTATTGATAATTAATTACATTAGACTGGTCACAATCACAAAGTGTTCTACAATTCCATGCTATTAATTATCCATGGTTTATAAGAGCACAGAATGATAGCTAAGAAATAATTAGCATTAACCATGTATATTTGTTAATCATCATTTGCCAATTATTGAGTCGACGATAAAATTATATATTTAAATTAATTTCATTGTGTAATTAAAATTTAAAAAATATAATTACCAGTGAAGCACCCTTTTGGACTTCGAGCCTTTGCATTGAGCACTGGATTGATGCTGTTCAAACTGCATGGAGAGAATTTATTGTTGTTCTTCTTGTCGCCCGAGGTTGCCCGAGCGAACATAATGTAGTTTCCATCCTCACCACCAGGTGTGCACGAGTCGGGATCATGCTGAAGTCAAAGTCAGTCATTAGTTATTTACTTTTAAGTACCTAGTTACTCTCCGTGATTACTATAGAATCTACATAAAATGGCTCCATGTCTTAGGTCTAACGTGCTTTCAATCAAGTAGTTAACAGTTCACTTAGAAGCAAAAAACTTGACCACTCTGGTTCACTGAACTTTGCGGACTTTTGACAACTAGAAACCTGTTAAAATGATAACTCTACAAATGGAGCCTATTTATTGCACATTCTCTTCTTCTTCACTAAAGATAATATATTACTTGTGTAAGTTCTATATCAATTACCAAAAGCTTGGAAATTAGACCAATATTTGGTCAGGTACTTGGAATCAAGTATTCTAATTTTAAAGCTGAAATGAGCTTAAAAATGAAGCATGAGATGTTTCATGTGTAAAAAATACTTTTCTACGGACAGGGTACAGTGCTAACATTCTAAACTCAATACAGCCGTGTGGTGAAATTGTTCAGTGTTGATATTGATTGAATTGAGAGTGTATCCTCTCTAAATTAGGGGGTGGAAATGGGACTTTGCCAATTCTACTCTGAACATCAGCCAATCGAGGAGGTAACGTGCCATATTTCTCCCCCTCCCCCTTTAGCACGACACCTCTTCAATGAATCTCACTCAATCTCAACATATTTATGTGCCTAGAAGTGTGGCGATTACTCAGTGGGTGTGTGAAGTGTGCACTTACTGGTGATCCAAAGTTGTGTCCTATTTCATGCGCTAGTGTGACATGGGACACTGCAGGCGGCACATGCTTGCCGTAGTTCAATAATGTGACAATGCCGGTGTTGAGGCTTTTCAAACTGCCGCGGTAATGCTGAAAAAACCAAACACATTGAACTATGTGATTAGTGCTCGATTCCATTTGACTTTGTGAACATGACAGTTTGTTATGGAAGGCGTGAGGGATGTCCAAACAATCTTGTTCAACTCATCACTACACGATCTGGCAGAAGTAAAACGTTGAGACCTCGGATTGATTCAAAACAGATTCCAATTAGTACCACATCTTGTACTATACCTACCCCATTCTTTTCACAAACTCCCCCAGCATTTTTCAGATCTCCCGTCCACGCCAGACCTAAAGTTCCCATCTCAAAGTCTCTGTAGGTGAACATGTAGGCCAAACAGAATGCATCGTAATCTTCCTCTGAAACAATTAACACCCCGTCAGATATAAGGTTGCGACTCCCAACACTATTTGCCATCGTGATGCACGATCGTATTCGTACCTGAGAAGAGTTCCAGAAACTTTTCTACGCCGTAATTCAGAGGAAAACGGTAAGTGGGATCTCTGAGGGCGTCGGTCGAATGCACTTTAATTCGTTTTATCATAAAACTGATGTTATCAGGTTTTCCATCTTGATTGAAGTCTGAAAAAATTAAATTTGTTTCCCATCAGATGTTTAGTTTTTTGCATACTAATTTGGATTTTTTCCTAACACAAGCTTTGCTTTTTAGTGTAATTGTACTGGTAATTACTCGTAAATTTCTGAAAAAATTACTGAATTGGAAGAAATAGTCAAAGTGTAAAAATAACTTGAACAATTAGGTATTTTGTTTTAAAACATCAATATGCACACATACTTGACGTTAGAACAAGTTTGTTGAACGCCTACATAACAAATTTTCGTATTTGTCCATATTTTTGTGAAAAATGTGAGGTGTCATTAATGCTTTTCACACTTTATCCACAAAAGAGAAGTATGTACTTTTAGCTTTGTCTATTTAAAATGTCGAATAACAAATTAAATTGGAATAAGGTGGTTTCGTGACATATTTTACCTGTATGTTTGTAAATGGAGTTGACTCTTTGCACATGCCTGGTCATCACCTCGATGCAGGCCTCCTCAGTGCCGTATTTCTGATAAAACAGATGGTCAGCTTGCAGATACAGCATGCAAGTCGTCTTCTTTGGATCTATTGTGGCTCGCTTCCGCACATGCTTCGAGTTCGGGTCTTCTGTTGTCAATGTTTCAATATCAATCGAATTCGGATAAATGGAATCATAAGGTTTCTTTGGATCTCTTTTTGGAATGTTTATGAATATCTTGGTCGGATTATTAGTTTTTATATCCGTCGGACGATAATATATATTTGTAGGATTATAAAAATTGTTTTTCAGATCAATTGTTGTACTATTTGTAGGAAATCTTGGTGAAGAATCGGAATCATTTTTTGAATAAGTTCTAATAGTTGCGCTTTGCTCGTCATCTGGAAACCATCTTCTCTTCCTCGAATGATTGTTACCAGGTGTTTCGAGGTCGCCGTGGGTGTTGTGGTGTAGATTTTGTGAGGCACAGATATGCGAAGAAGGCTTTGTGACGTCAGATCCGCGATAAACGACGCTGTGGTATGGAGGTGTAACATTCGAACGAAAATCAAGGTATCTTGTGACAGGCTCGATGTAGTAGTCTTCAAGCTGAGTGGAAATAGTGCCGTCGAACAACCCATCGGACGTTATTATTCCATGCACTGTCGCCAGTTCATCATCTAAAACAGAGGGACACGTCGGGACACGTTACAAATCTCCATACTGACGCGCAAGCTTGTGATCAAGTACTGCATGTTTGATTGAGGGGACGGTGCATGATAGACATTTGAACAGAGCCCGGATTACATCCCTAGTAATCGATTGCGGCAACCCTCCATTGAAACGAGAAGATTCTTGTATGTTAAAAGTGGATACCTGACGGCCACGTGTACCACTTGCTATATACCTACAATGACTGCATTTAGTCTAGTGAACTTACCTTCTAATGTGCCGATGTAAGCGTTATCAGGATCGTATTTCAAGCTGCGTTTAGCGCCGTCTTCGAAAATGACATCATTGGCAAATATTCCATTGTCCCTCGTGAGCCGGAGTTTGAATACCCTATAAACGAAACAACGACCCCTTAGAGAAAGATCTTCAATCAAAACCAAGCTGACATTTGAGCGAGATAGGAAAGAAATGCCAAGGAAATGTAATATAAATACTTGATATGATATTAAGGAAGATGGACTGAAATGAAAAAAAGCAAACCTTTACATCACCACGACGAACAAAAGGGTACGTATAATAGAGTTATACAATACACAGAGCACTATCTATATTCTCAACAATTCTATACAACAATTCTATGGCAACAAATAAATCAAATAATAACTGCATAAATATAAAACATTCCCACTACATCGCTTATCACAATGCAATCTGTATTTTGAATTGGTTTTTAATTCTCTTTCTTTTTTCTGCAGTTATGAAGTAACCGAGTTGGTGGGAATAAACTACATGCTATCGTATTACGTTTCATTTGTTTCCGACAATATTATGTTTTGTATAGTTTTGAATTTATATTTATCAAGAGTGAACGTAAACGACAGTTTATAAATTAAAAATCGGTAAATGTCAAAACAACATCACAATTAGTAACGGAGAGTTATCATATTTTTGAAATACGATTTTCACGTATGCAAAACGTAATTCTTCGCCAAAACGCGTTTATACATGTTTTACGATCCATGGTTATGTCAGCGTAAATGTTGCACTCAGAAACCCGGCTTCAATTCCAATGGCGACTTTCCTGCCTGAGTTTCATTCGTGATTCCCTCAGTCGAGATAATACTGGAGAGGTTTCTTATTACAAGAGGTCACGAGAGCCTCCTTCCTCACATTTTCATCCCAAACATCCTCATAATCTGTTATTCGTCTTCTTCAGTCCAGTTGCAGAATCATACAAATATATTCATGACTAACAAAAAGTGTAATCCAAATAATAATGATACTTTTGTTAGTAGTGTTTAATGTCGTCCTGTTCGCAAGTAGCTAGGCTAATGAAGACAGATGATTGCCTATGATGATGAAGAATAAGTAAGAATGGATGGTAGGAAGGCGCAGTCGTGGCCTATTAGTACGTAACCTTTCCAACATTCTGCCTCTCGACTGAGAGAAACCATGCAAACCCTCAGTCATGAAGGACAATCGCGAGAACCGAACCGGGGACCTCGGAAGAACACATTTCAAATTGTAATTCATACTCTGCGTTATTCGCGCTCAACCAATAACCTCTAAATATTCATTATTCAACACAGAAATTGTCAATATTCTGTCAATAGAATCCCTGCACAACACATGTGTAGGACAATGCGTATTCCTATCTGTATAGAAACAGGTACTACGCTTTTCATTTCATCATGGCAAAATGTCAGGAATTCTAATATTATGTGGGAACCCATACTGGTGCGTTCATGTTACACGACGATCGTGTACTGCTCATAACAGTTTTAACAATTAAAACATTACTCTTATTAGTAGACAGAGAACAAGAATATTAACTAGTAATTCCATTAAAATTCTCACTATAGCTATAGCCGCTAGTGTTTGAGGAAGATACCCGCAGAGTGTGTCATTGTATTTTGCTTGTGAGAGTTAGCTTACGTCAGCTAGAGCTAAGGTATCCTGTCCTAACATATGCACTTGAGCGCAAGCTGTTGCACAAGGTTCTTGGCTGGTTGGTTGTATCTCCTTGGCATTTCAATTCCATGTCTCACTAATGACTTCCGACACAGCGTCAGGTACAAATAGGTACGTACATGCATAAACTTCCTTCCATACGTGTGAAAGACGTCTTGGCAAGGGTAGGGAGGGAATATATATGAGAATAGCTAAGGAAATAAGTTGATAGTTTCCTGATTGAATAGAGATGAGATAGAAATACGTTAGGAAAATGATCTGTGCTACAGTTCGAAACGGATATTCTCATGTGATGAGCTGATGACATGATGTAGGTTTATATTGTTTTGAACAATAATCTAGCAAAATTGACTTGGTCGCCTAAATGAATGTTGCAAATTATTTCAAAATAAAGTGAAAATGTCAATAACTCTTCCGGTTTTTTACTGATTTTACTTTTTTAAATGTGGCCAAACTTGATGCCCTGGCAAGATTTCAACTTGTAAATAATTAGGCATAGTCATTCTAATCAGCTCAATCAATTGGTCAATTAACCTCAATCAATTATTAATTGGTTACCTTTGATTGTCAATAAATTGACATCACCTTTGATTGTCAATGTCAATGGACGTGGAAACGGTGTGACATATAAAATACTAGCTGACCTGCCCGGCGTTGCTCGTGCTGGTGGTGAGGGGTACTACATGCGATTTAAGTAACCCGCATTACACCTAGGCTATGTGAGACGGATTGCCTACATTGCCCGGCGCAGCAACCCTGTCCATAGAGATCTAACTATGGATTTATATAGTACTGATGATCTAACTACGCCTGTGAGATATGCAACCCAAATGACTCGAGCGTAAGCAGTTTTGAAAAGTTGCAAAACATCACGCACACGTACTCGTTTATGCAGAACAGTGTATTTAATTTTCTATTAGGGGTGGGTTTTTCAATTAGAGGTGGTTTGCGAAATGGGGTAAGTACCCTACGATGTGCGCAGGACCCCATAGAAACTCCATACCAAATTTGGTTGAGATCGGTCAAAGGGCGCAGGGTTATATGAAGAACATACATACATTCATACATACACATACATACACACACACAGACAGACATACTACTTTATATATACAGATATATATCACACCAACAACCGGAAAACAGATTCCCGAGCCAAAAGAGCCAAAAACCCCGCTCGATTAAGAATGTACAAACGAGGTATGTATCTCCTGCTGACTGATATTTGCGAGCTTTGAAAGAAAAAGAGGATGTTGCCTTGGATACCAACTCTCATTTTCAAAAATCGATCACATTGTTTTGAAGAGCAATTACCACAGTTCAAGGTTTGTTTTACTACAGATCAAAACAATGACGATAACAAAAGTTTCGATATCGGATGAAAATATGAACTGAATAAAAAATATCACATCATCCAACCATAAATTAGTGTTCTGGTGCTGTACCAGAAGCAGAAAGGTGTACTAATTCTTGTAAGTGTCTGTCCGAACTTATTGCTAAGGTAGAAGCTAAGTCAAGACAAGTACTGCCGCCTACAATGTCATAGGAGACGTCCATGTCACATGAGGAGCATAGGAAAACTCTTGCGATCAGTTAGTCATAATAGATGGAGGTCATCGGCTTGGAATATCCGATCCGAAGATGATTGCAACACAATCTTCCTTCTTAGCCAACAATGAGCAAAATCTCAACTACGTGGCCTCAAATATTAGCAGTAAACATCGGCGACCCACGCAAAATAATCAACCAAGGCTACACTCCTCATTTTCGTATGATTTCTTTTTCAAGTGTAAGTAGCGGTAAGATTGAGCGTATCGTCGAGCGTATCGCCCACGTATGAACATAAGTAACTGACGAAAATGAATTCTCACTCAATGATTCCGTTCACAATTTATTATTTTTATATTAATTATTATTTTAATATATGTGTAGCAGTAAGTACTTAATAAATTCTTCAAAATATTATAAATAAAGTCTTGATAGTGTAAAAAAATATTTGAAAGTTACCCATCTATTTATCATTGTGAATTGCAAATTATGGGAATTTAATGTCACAAGAGAAAGGAGCGTTTCCTGTGAAATCACTGGTAAATATACCTATACTGTAGGGTGTATGTAAAATCATAATATGTAGTTTGATATAGCGAATGCCATTGCTTGGTAAGTTGGTTTGATGTGACAAATGTAACAAGAATAGGTTTACCATTGATTGCCATGTTGTAATTATTTGAATAAATATCCTTTTGGGTTAGGTGAGATTGTGTCTAAAATTATTACCCATTAACGTAGGTACACATGGCACAGCTAAAAATAATCGCTCGATAAATCTGATTGACTGAAAAAAGTTCGAGTCTGTCCAAGTGATCTTCTTGTCTCACTCTAGTAGGTGGCCTCTCATTTCATTGATAATAACAAGCATTGATTGTTATGGAACATGACCAGCGGTCATTCAAATTTGTTCAACGATAATTTTTTTATTTGGCCAAGTGTATCTACTTACATCATTTCTGTTCAAAGAGAAATTAAAATACATACTCCAGTAGTCGCCGAGGTTGTCAACGAGAATAATAATGTCAATGATAAAAAGGAATCAAGAGTTTCTTCAGTTTCATACTACTAATTGCGCCTTGAATAGTTACTGAAAACATTCTTGGCAAATCTTACCAACAGAAGAAAAAAAAGCCAACAAAGTTTTTACGAAAAACGAACTACCTTGTAATTCAAATGAAGCATGAATTAATTAGTAATCATGAATTACAGCTTTCTAAGAAATCAGGCAAATCCGTTTGACGTCATCAATCGCGCTATTCTTACCTGTTCTGAGCCGTGACATCCAAGTGCAAGGCATGGGACTTTGCTAAGGTCTCTCGACGACGTCGTGCCGTCGTGTGCGGCGTCAAGGCGTCCCGGTCGTAGGTCACGGGCTCGTAGTAACGGATGAACTCATTGAGGACAAGCCCTGAAACAGAGATACATTCGAACATTCATTTCGAGTCGACAGGACTCGGAGAAAATTTCGATTCAGATGTAAAAAAAATCTAGTAATGCATGAAAATGCATTATAGCTCTGGGTTGTACGTGACATTTGTGACATTTAATCGTGTGTTGCATGTTGCATACTGCTGTGAAGAAAGTTATTGTTATTCAAATATTGAAAACCACAAAAAAAACATAAAAAGGCGGCCCCTACTTTTTTCTTAACGGCTTGACCGATTGTTTTCAAAATTTAACAGCATAGAGATAAAGAGTAAATCTGTGTCTCTAGTGATCCAAAAAAATACTACAAAATGTTTTTTTCTCGTTTTGAGGAAGTGCTAACATGGGCAATATATTAGTCTTTTTGGCACCTCTGCCCTGAAATAACTAAACAAAAAATAAAACTTTGGGGCCACTAGAGACACATCAACTCTTTATATATAACATGTGAAAATTTGAAGACAATCGGTAAAGCCGTTTAGAAAAAAGTAGGGGCCGCCTTTTTGTGTTTCATAAACATGGATTTCATCAAGTATCGTTGATTGATTTTCGACCTTGGTTATGGCTGGTTATTCGTCAGCTATTTTATTAATTATGGACTGCGGTCGTCTAACGGTAGCTGATTTTTCTTGACGACTGAGGAAAATCACGACAAAACAATCCGAATTCACGATTCATTTCACTGAGTGCTGAGTTTATATTTTGGTTTATGCTTTGCTGATTATTGGTTATGGACTGTGGGGGAATTGTGAGAAGAATTCGTTGTCATAAAACAAGTTGAGTTCGGAATCTTCCACCAGCATTTCTCTTGGCGACTGAGGGAAATCACGTTAAGACATCGAAATAGGGTGTCTATATTCGTATGTCTCTATATTTTTTAAAAATTGACTGGTAAGTCAGCAATACTCTCTAAATGAATAATAAAATCGGATTTATTTGCGTTACCAACTGCGTAACCTCATCAGTACGTTTTTAGTTGGGTTGACGGACTAGGTAACATGCAAATGTGTTTGGATTTTAAACTATGCCGTTTATGTGAGCATAACTTTGATCTTTCTATTCTAGAACCAAATCAACTATATTTTGGTGGGATCTAGCACACGAAGATCTTCTATGTTCTTTCCTTACTACAATCAATGCCACAATCAAGTATGCATGATCCCCAAAACCACCTTCATTTGTTTATGGTTTAAAGTCGATTCGCAATTCTCCACTCATACACTTTTACGGATTTTAATGCCAGCATATTTCGTAATATTTTACTTATGTAAGGTAAAGTAGATCATACGGAGCTGTGGGAATTTTACCCACGGTGTTATATCTATCCCAGGTAACAATAGATTGAAAGCAAAGTTGAAAGTGAATAAGAACTCCTGAGTCGAACGTCAATGAAGTCAGTGAAGTAATTCCTTAAACTTAAATACATTATCAGTTTTTTGAAAATATCCTGTGGATGATTGTGGTTTCAATATCCAGATTCCTCTGGGAGTTTTCATAAAAACTCGAGCATCTCTTCAACTTTCTTTTGGACGGATTAAAATTGAGAACTTTTAGGGTCACGACTGTCCATCGGCAATTTGGCGCCAGATATCTGACTGGATACTGCCAGCAGACCATTGAATTGCCGACAATTTGAGACAGAAAATCGGTGGAGCGTCTAAGGGAGGGTGGAGTGAGGCAAAATGTGCGGAAAGTCTATAAAATAAAAAGACCATTGGCTGCCGTCAACTTTATGCAGATAAGAACTAGTCATAAAATTATACTAGTATGACAGATATGATGAGAAAAATATTGAAAATGTATCAACTAAAATTATTCAATTGAACTTTCAGTACATACGGATAGAGTATCAGAGTGCAATGCTTCCCTGAAGGGAAGGGGGGGGGGGATAATTCTATGACCATCATTCTTTCATTATTAGCTTCCAGTTTCCACAGGTACAACCACCATGGTAACAACTCTGGAAGGTACGACCCAAGGGTACGACCAAAATATCAAAAAATGTTTTGACAATCAAAATTAAATCCCTAATAATAATTATATAGCCGTGTTCGTATAGGTACAAGATATCAGATTAAGAGTTAAAATAAAAAGTCTAACTTTTTCAAACAAACACATTTAATCAGCAATTTACTAGAGAAGGATAATCAATATATTTTTATAAAAGACGTTAGACCAAAACAATATGCATGTTTGAAAAGGCTTGGTTCTTACTGCACCGATGTAGTGAAAGAGGGGCCACACGGGCACATTGTTTCTAGGGGTATATTGACACAATGCACATAACTTTTTGTTCACTTTCTTAAATATCTCTATTTATTTAAATATATGTGTAAGACTATGAAGCATATAATCTTATAAATAGAATATGATCCATGGCCAAAAAGGTCATTTGATTTGATGAAATGAATATTATGATTTTGGACGTCATGGTTTAATAAAGAATTCAGCGTCTAAGGGTGAACTACAAAATAAAAGAGGAGTGTTTTTCAAAGTTGGTTTCTCACAGAATCTAAGCTATAACATTTCCTTCCTTCAAGTTATCGCCAGTAAAATATATATTTCACTTGTATCACCACTTTGGAGATGTCGGAGGCTGGGATTTAGCGCTGGGTCCTGAGCTTGAATCGCTCTAGCCTGACTGGCCAGTACGTTCAGTTTAATTGAAACCTACGCGAAAGGCGTAACTTGACCTGGTGAAGATTAGGTCTACCCCCCCCCCCCCCCCCCCTATCACCACCCCAGCATCTAGCGCGAGGGTGACTCCGCAATGGGATTGTCATTTGAGAGCCCCAGACATTCGGGTTTCATTCAACGCCAATGTGGTTCTGTGGCCATTTGTATTTTACAAGTATGTTAGTTCAAAGAGAAAATTAATTAATATCAGTTTATTTTGATGAGAACGTGTCATTTTACCTAATTGATTTGTAATGAACGACTAACCAACAGGTCAACAAAATATAGGTAATTTAATTGGTACCTAAATGCCTAAGATCAATTCCTTTATGGGTCGATTTTTCAATACTGTGTTAAATCAGTTGTTACGTTTAACCGCTGATTATGACTAATTATCATGGCAACAACCAATGACATTATGACATGTTGCATTACAACTTTAATAACTTATTAACTTGAACAAGGTATTACCTAAAACCTGGGCCCCATTCAAATTCAGTGTATGAATTTTCATTTACGTACTTCCTGTCAATTTTATAAATGACGAAAACATCTAACAGAAACTAAGAACCTACTTGGAAAATCGTATCACCAAATTATCACATTTATAAAATCCTGTATGAATATGGCTGTTATTGTTCAAAGGTAGGTTTATTCAAATTAAATCTTGCTTCCATATTACAACTTTACCTACGAGAACACTTCCTGCAGAGTTCAGCGCATAATATTTTCCATCCAACAAACAACGTAGAACTCTAGTCTTCATTGCACACCAGTTCTAGAATTTGTTACCAACTTCACGGATTTAATTGCATTTTACAACCAATTACTAAACTCTAAATCCCTCTTATGAGATTCCCCAGAACTTCGCTTCCTACCTGCATTCAAGTTTAATTGGAAATTTATGAAGAAAAAAAATCAAATTACTTTTTCGCCGTTCGTAAACCGCAGAAAATGAGAAAGAGAGGTCGATCTTGGTAAGACGAAGACAGAGACCAGATAGTGAGAGGATGAATTTAACGAGCTTGGGGGATGGGGGAGCATCGAGGGTGGCACGTGAAAGGGGTGGAGTGGAGGGTCTTATTGATTATGGAGGTATTCACCATGTAACTGAAGTGTCAAAAACAGAAGAGTTGCTTTCATTTCAGTTTACTTGAAAACAGATTCCGATATGTCAACTATGAGCGTATCTTTGGATATTCAATGGAAGTAGCTACGTGAAAAGATGTGAAAGGTTCAATAATAGAATGTTTCTTTTACAAAGATTCAGTCCATGTTATATCTTGGAATGACAACTCTACTAATTCGAGTGATATTTTTGTGTGTCAATTTATGTAGTATTTTTGCATTTTAGTGGCGTAAACGCCTCACTGTTCAGCAACTAATTACGTTACGATGTTGATATGAAGATAGGTAAGAATGGGCGGTGGGAAGAATGCGGTCATGGCATATTAGTAAGGAACCTCCCCATCATTTGCCTCTTGATTTATAAAAACTACGAATAACATCAGTGAGGGACCAGGATATTCTGAGTGTGTCCAGAGCGTTACTGACTGAGCCAACTTACTCCGTGTTGGTACACCACTGATGAGTTTCTCCATGATTACTCTAGTGCTCGTTTGCAGCATTTTTCTCTATTCGTAACAATTGTTTTGATTTTTTTATCCCTTAAAGTTTAACAAGAATTTTATAGCAAATGAGTTTTTGATTGTGCAATTAGTATAGGTACCCCCTATTGTACCCCGTGTGACAGGAAAAATGTGCACTATGACATTATGTCACCACTGCTGATTTCATTTCAGCAGTTTCCGAATACAATTTATGATTACATCTTTGTAGATAGGTAATTGATCAATTTTATGTGACTGGAATATGATTAAGTTATGTGACATTTTTCCAAAATGGTATATTATGTTCCCTGTCATAATTTAAAAACACGAATATAGTTTCGTACATTGGAATTGAAAATGAAGAATGGTCAAATTCAAGAAGAATGGTCCCCGTCAAACATTTTGAATAACCTGGAGTATCTACCTATTTGAAATTGACGATTCTAATTTGTACTTCACGCGTGTTCATGTATTCATGTGCCCTTGATTCATTGCGTTGCATAGGTATAACAATGCACAAATATGCAAATGTAGAGCACCTGCACAAACACAAATATCACGAGAATTATTTTTGTTGGAATTTATTTCAACCGGCCAAAAAACAACACAGAACCAATTTACAAATAATAGCACTAAATAAATAATAATAGCAATATCAATGGCAAACAAATCTTATGTGAAGCATATTCGTTTGTATTTGTTCGTTTTCATTTAACATATCATATTAATACGGCAAGGCAAACCTTTTAAAACTAGTAAACTACCATCCATACCTTCTTACTCAATTAAACTTTACATTCTAAAGTGAAATCAATACGAAAGAAGAGTCAGCTGATCCCATCTCATCATGTAGATTAAATATTTACAATAGTTATTCCGTACATATTTCTATATGGAGTGAAACTTTAAATGAAGATAGCCCCAAATTGTGTGAAGGTAGGTTACATTATGATTCAGTAACGTACGCGAGTCAGTAATTTAGACTTGGCAAAAAAATAAAAAAATTATCGGTGAACAAATTGAATGACTGCTGGCGTTGCTGCTGGTCATGTTCCGTAACAATCAAATGTTCGATATTATCATTGAAATGAGAGGTCAGCAATATTATACTAGAGTGAGACAAGGAGATCGCAATTGGACTGACTTCTGATGATGCGATCTAACATTTTTCAGTCGATCAGATTTATTCAGCCATCATTTTTAGTTGTGCCAAGTGTAGGATATTTAGGTACCTATATTCGAATGAATAGTTAATTCTTAATTAATATACCTACTCAGTGTAATTAAGTATGCATACTGCAGCCTATCTGAGTAGGTAGGTAGGTAAGTAGTACTCAAATCGTTACGATTGAATTGAAGATATTTTCTTGACACTTTTGAGCTAGACAAGCAGATATTCGTTAGTCCTCGAGAGCCGCTTTCTCTGGTCTCTACAAGGCAAGGACTGATCAAACCAAGTACCAACTAGGCCACAAACATACATTTGTATAGAGACCGATCTACACACCTCAAATTGGTTATCAGTTATCACTCAGGCCTAGGCTGATGGTAGACGATGATGTTAGAAACGGAATTGCATGAGTTATTAGAAGAAAAGCAGGTGCTTGAAACTGTTCCTTTTCAAGAGGTACCTACGTACCAGTGGGCACTCTGCATAATGGGCGTAGAGTACAGTTATACGGAATCATACAAATGAGTTAACAAAGCGAATGTGCTAATCTAACTCTTAGAGAATACTACCAGATCTATCTTCTCAGTCATTTCAATCTCAAGACTCCAATCTTCGACTGTCGACAATATTCGTAATTTAACTTATTGTACCTACCTATATTTTAGAACAAAAGTGTCAAGGTGTTTTGGTTTTGTGGAGACTTTGAGTACGACAACAGCCGTACGTACGTCGCGACTACAATGACTAATGTAATGCCATTTTTGGGCACTTCTGAGAATTTTATGACGATAATTTCAATTTTAAACTGCCTCTAAAGCCTTTAGGTAGGCGTGGGTACTTAATTTTATTACCTATATGAAATCTCTCTTTGTAATGTATCTCTTGACAAATCTTGAGATCTTTCATAAAAATTTTTAAAAAAGTACTACCCTTCTTGTGTTCAATTATTATTAGCACATGTAAGTAATAATTTCAAACATCAATTTGAAATACAAATTGATAATTTGCACAAAAGAGACAAATTGTTGGACAAAAAAATCATGTAAAATATGGAAATGTAAAGAATTTCTTAATGATCTTTCTCAAAGATATGATTAAGACTAAGTAAGGTACTTCCTCTAAATCTACAAGTTTTTAATTGAAATGACACAACGGATCAGTGAACAAGTAAAATAGTACTTTCAGTATGAAAGGGAAAGTTTTTCAAATTGTATTTTTTTCAATAAATGTAAAGAGAATGATTAATACAAGAACGTACGGTATTCCCAAGTATCAGATATTTATTCTTTATAGATAACTGGCAAAGAAACATAATATTAAACCTATTGTTACAAATCCTCCCAGATGGCACGGTAGGCTGCGCACATTATGCAATGACGTTTCTCACTTCCCAGGTGATGCTCACGTAATAGAACATAATCATTGAAATATAAATTAAGAGTAGAATCATTTACCTGGACTTCTTGGTGACAAAGGTGTGCTGTTGATCCTAGGCACAAGATGGAAAAGTGCGATCATCACCAATGATGCCCCGGGCACCAACATTGTTGGCTTTTGTCAATATTCTCTACGTCATGGTTGGGCCATTTCTTCCACAATTCACGAAAAAATGAAACATTTACTCCACTCCCGCACTCTTTACTATGTATTTGTGTATAACCTTGCATCTAATGCAATAATGATACCTTAAATTTCGTAAACTTGTCAACTGTCACACGAATAAAGAAATTATTACAAAATACATCCTACACTTGCAGAGTTCAGCAGATGACTGCTGCTCGCTCACTCCTTTTGGTACATCGTTATAGTTATCCCCACCACCACGCCACCACCACCGAATGAGAAATCGGTGAAGTGACTGTACTTGTATGAATGGTCGGCAAGGGAGTACGAACAAGAACAAGAAGGTGAAGTGGAATAGGACGACATCTGTACATAGATCAGGCAACTATGGAGAAATAATACGGCAGCTCTACCGATAATGGAAGAGTATCAAAATGAAAACTGGTGTTTCATGGCGGCTTTGGCGCCAAATATTTGAACCGTTAGGGATTTTGGTTTCTTTAGAGGTTCGGTTGAACACTATTCCTGAGACTTGAATTTTGTCCAATCCTAGTGATTTATTATTGTTATTATACAAATTTGCGTAACCTACATTTCCATTTTACTAATAATCTTCATAAAATTAACATCTGAATTCTGAATACTGTTCAGGTATGAATGGGGGTACGAGTCAAAAACCTCCATTAAAGTTAGGTATTTTTATAATAGAACACATGTAGTACGGGCTGTACATAAAATAATCCTGCAAATTGTAGAAGTTGCCACTTGGCACACATGTTCATTGGTCCATTAGAAGTTATTTAAGACCGTGAGGCAATCTGTAATTGCGTGCAGAATCTCTGTGGCGGCCATTTCCCAACATGGCATATTTTCATATTTTTTGTGTAATTTTGTTGAGCTTGATAATATGTTTTCGGAATGAAATTTAGTCAATAAGCACAAAGTTTCAAACAAACATTTTTGTCAGAGCTTTGGCTGTAAAAAAATAATTTAGGGGAAAATTGTGCATTATGGAGCAAATTAAACAAGGCCTGGCAAGATTGAAACAATTTTGCATTTTGGTATATACACACAATTTTTTTACCACATTATTAGATGTCCAAGCAAACAATTTCAGACCGGAAGGCAAATCGTATCTCAGCCAGGTCCCCCGTGGCAGCCATATTTAAATATTTAAGACATTTGAGGTATGATGGACAAATTATGTCAACAAAATGGCATGCGACACCAAATCGACCATGGGAACTCGAATATGACATCAAAATTCTCGATTTGTACACCGATCACTTGTTGCGGCCATTTTTACCTAGTTTGATTGATTATTTAGTACAAATTCTCATAAAAATTTAACTTTTTTTCAAGTTTTGTGGAAGCCACAAAAAATTGGTCATTATTCGTTATAAATTCTGTGCAAATCATGTCATAAGATACTATATTTCTATTGGAAAGGAACTTAAAAAATAACGTAAAATAAGTTCCATAGTTCCTTACAAAAGGAACTTTTTAGTTCCTAAGTTCCTTTAAAAATAAAGGAACTAAGTTTCCCTAAAAGTTCCCCAAAAAGTAACTAGTTCCTCTCCAACACTGACTTTATGAGCGAAAAAATTAATATCAATAGTAGCTATTTCCATGTTTTACCGACATATCTTTATGAATTTAATTGTACAAATCGCCATTTATAATGATAAAATACTAAGTTTTAAATTGGTAATATCATGGTAATAGAGATATTGGTAGGTAGTTATAATGCTGTACTGGCATAAAGTTATGCCGGTATGAGGCTTAAAAACCTTTGGTGAATCCAGCCCCTGTATTTTAGGCAACTTATACTACGTCTGTGTACAACTGGATAGCCGCAATAGGGGGTAAGTTTTATCAAGGCATATCGAGGTAAATTAGAAACAAATAAACATACCTATGTAACCTTTTTGCAAATATTTAAATTGTGAATAACTTAATATTATAAAAATATAAGCATTCTCAAAAAATCAAATATTAATGGATACGACTCAATGAAAATTTTCGCAAAAATTTTAGTTGCATGTGAATTTATATAATTTGTATATATATTTTGAAATATTAAACAAAGTAAAATATGACAATAATATCTATGATGATCAAATCCAGGTTCCGATATAAGAATAAATATTTGGGATAATTAAACTGAAACAAATAAGCGCAATCAAATATGAAATGGGATCACATTAAGGCAAAGGTACACAATGTAACAATGATTATAATTTATAATTATGGTTTTGATTATCTTTAATAATCATTATAAATAATTATAATTTTTGTCATAACAGACCAGCAAAAACAATTTATGTGTCACTCTGAAATTTGTTGCATGACACAGTAGATTGAATATGGTCTACACAATTAATCATTGGAGAGATCATATCAGTATCAAATTTGTTATGGCAGATCAATGCATTTTAAAAGTAAACCCTCGCCAATTGATCTAATTAAAGTAAACACGGATATTTTGAAATCAAGGCAATTAAGAATTTTGATTGCTTCTCTTTCGTTTCCTAATTATCCAACAATATACCTAAGCACCCATAAAGTACAAAAATAGCATGTAGATCTTAACATTCCCATAACAGTGATTCCCTACAAAAATAAGATTTTGCAAAACCACCGAACAATTAGTTCTTATATCGTCATGGAAAAATATTTAAAATCTCATCTCATCCATTGTCACTCTTCTAATTTCTACTAACTTTAATGTTCACTTAACTATCTTAAGATATTATTACAACGTATTATCCGATATTTTTGCAATACTGTCTTGAATGCAAAAATGGACAGAAGTTAATTTAGTTAGTTGAAGCTAGCACAAAGCATCAATGAACTAGCAAATTATTTACGCATGAATTCTATCACGCTTTTCTTGGTGTGACTGCAAATCTTTGCAATGATAAACAAAACTACAAGTAATGATGAATAAAAAACATATTTATCTTCTTTCTCGAAGCGAAGCCGCCATTTCGAAAACTCGGCCACTTCAGAAAAACATGACGACTGCTCGATTACCATTTTCAAAACTATAGGTGAAAGAGAAGAATATGAATGTAAACATTGAATAATGGAAACCTTGTACATGGGAAACTGCAAAAGCCATCAATGAAACGAAGTCTTGATTAGGTCTTGAATTTGATGGTAGGTAAGTGTTCATGCAGGCATATCTACTGTAGATAATTTCCATAAATAAATAAAATTACACATTATTATGTTGCCTTGTTTGGAAGTTCCCAATGAGGCATTCTCTAGTACATTTTATTGGATTTTGTTTCATGAACCTTTTGGGCTATAATGGAAAACGATAGGTAAGTAGGTGCCAATACCATAAGGGTGTACTCATGGCATGGCATGCTACCTATCGTTTTACATTTAGCCCAAAAGGTCCCTGCAAAAATACAATAAAATGTAATAGGGAAAAATAAGTCAGGACATTAAAAGAAGTGATGTATGTACACATATAATTAGATTCAATGTTGACTCAATGTTTCTAGTATACGGCAATCTCATTTTCCAGATTCAAAATATCTTAAATGAAAACTCGGAAAATCTTAATTAAATCTGGTTAATTACACAAAAAGTGTTTATGGTTTCTAACAAAGGAGTGGTGAGGTTCTCACCTGATTCATGTAGTTCGCGACACTTCCTGGAACCACTGCGATGCGAAAGACCGGCTGCTGATAACGACAGACCATCCTAGGGTAGACATTGTTGCCCCACAACATGTAGGGTGCAGGCTGATTTGGTGCAGGGAAACGCGGCACACAGGGATGAGCTTGACCCTCAAAGCGCTGCTGCCAATACTGCGGTGGCGGCGTTGGCATGGCCAAGTCGGCCAAGCGGTTATTGCCTGAGAAAATAATGCAACATGGGAATGAAGCTGAAGGAGACGTGACAGAAAAGCTGTAGAAAACTCTGAAATGAGAGAACTCAATTTGTTCTCTTTTAGAATTGAAAAAAAATCGATTCACTGTACTAACTGTAGTACGATAGGTACACAAAAAGGATCCATTCCTAGGAGGGATAGTATATTTTGTAATTGGAGGGAGCTCTAAATATATTTTCCAATTCCAACTGTCTTTTAATTCTTTAGATAGAATCTAGAGATAAGACTTAACAGAAATTAAGCTCGCATGAAATAGAAATGAAACTTTTAAGAATTCGCGAGTAGGTATATGTGAAATTGAATATTTAATTACAATGTCCTGCTTGCGGCTGCTCTAGCACCACCGAGTGACGCGGCTGCGCAGCAAGGAACGCCACCCTCTCATCTTTGCTCTGAGCCTGAGCGACGTACAGCTTCCTCGTGCCCAGAATCTTCCTGTGCATGCTCTGGATCGCCTTCTCCGCCTCCTCCGGGGTCGAGAAGCTGACAAATCCATACCCCCTGCTGCGACCGCCGTCCAACATCACCTTGGCGCTCGTGATGTTGCCGAACTGCATGAACTCCTGGCGCAGTTGGCTGTCGTTTATAGACGGATCCAAGTTCTTCACGAATACATTCATTCCATAGGAGGAGTTTAAACGAGCGATCTTGCGATAAAATATACTCTGTCTCTCCACTTTGGATTGCGCTGGACTGACGTACAATGACCTGCCCTGATGTTCCTTCCCATTCATGGCCTCGATGGCCATCATCGCCTCTTCGGGTTCCTTGAACGCCACGAAACCGAAGCCACGTGAGTGACCGTCTTCAGTCTTCATAACTCTATGGCTGGTTATCTGTCCGTACGTCTTAAAGAGTTCAAACAATAGGTCGTCGTTGAGCTCGTGGGTGAAGTTCTTGATGTAGAGGTTGGTGAAGCGTCGGGCCATCTTCGGTTCGATTTGATCGCGAACACTGCGTGGTATGAATTTTCCCACAAACACTTTCTTTCCCAGCAGAAGCATTCCGTTCACCTTGGCAATCGACTTGTTAGCGGATTCTTCATCCTCGAAATGAACAAACCCGTAGCCCAACGACACTCCGTTCTCATCTTCAGCTATCTTGCAGCTAAGAATTTTACCAAAAGCCTCGAAAGTGTCGTAAATTGCCTTGTTGTCAATCATTTTATCCAAATTCTTTATGAAGATATTCCCTGCTCCTGATTTGCGAAGGGAAGGGTCTCGTTGAGACCACATAATGCGCATCGGTCTTCCATAGACGATGTCGAAATTCATCGTGTCCATGGCCCAGTCTGCATCGTCACGCCGTTGGAAGTTGACGTATGCGTACCCCAAAGACCTCGAAAACGTGTCGCGGCAAACTCGGATGGAGAGTATCGGCCCCGCTGTTCTGAACTTCTCGAATAGCATGGGTTCGGTGACATCGGTGTGCAAATCGCCCACATAGAGGGAAGCACGAGTGAAACAGCTTTGTCCCGGATCAGCGGCTTCGGTACGTTGCATGGTGTTATTTCTGCAGAAGATTATCTTCGGGGGTCGTCGTTTTGTCTAGAAATGGAGGAAATTGATTCAACATTTTTTGTGTTTACTACACATATTTCAAATAGGTAATATTTCACGTCACCTTTTCTTCAGTTTCCTAATGTTATAAAATGGATTTTACGATAATAATTAATCTAGTAGCAGACAAAAAGTCAGTTATTGTGTCGGAAAGAATTGAAACAATTTGATTTGGAAAATCAACAACGGTTGTTGGCATGAAAACCAGGAAATAGAACATCGCAGTCACTGCTTCTTGGATCAGTACAGCACAACATTGATTGTCACGGCCTCCTAAAAATTTATTTTCCTTTCATTTCCAAACCAAATATTCCACTGTTTTATTTCAAAATATGCTCCCACTTTATCTACGTATTACGATATTAAAACTGTTTCAAGAACACAATTTCTTCTTATACCTGCTTGTTATACCTGTCAGGATAACTATCAGGATTGTTTTCTTAAAATTATGCTTTTCTCGTAGCTTTTCTCCTGCTTTACTTGGAAACGGACATGGATGTTCTCGCAATGTTATAATCCCAGAAAAAAACACTCCGTGTAAAAAAAGGCAGCCAAGTCTCTTTACTTTAAAAAAATTCAACACCGAAAAGAAGTGATATCAAAAAAGGAGCCAAGTCAATGACATTTCCAAATATTTAATCGTATTTTTGAAATAAAAGAATAAACACCGAGAAATACTTTACAAAAGGACTTGGCGCATCGTTTTTTTAAAGACCTCATTCAATACTAAAAGTGGAAAGAAATTTAAAGTAGGTACATTTTCCTCTTTCTATTAGAGCCAGAATCTATGAATCAAGCTACTTTTAGTAATGGCTATTTTATAGTTTTGTCAATGGCGATAGTAGAAAGATTTCATGCTGTAATAGATAAGTATTATAAGGATGGAAGAATTAAATAACAATTGGAAGTGGGCTCATACATATTCTTTTAGCACTGTTAATATGGTGATATTAGAAGGGTATCTTTTCATAATTTGATCTTGACTGAAGGAATTCATGAAACGTTGTCAAATAATTACGAACTATCTTTGGAACACTATTATATATTTTTGAAGTGTCATGTGTATAAAGTTAAAAATTTAATAGAAATTCAATGAGACTATGACGTACTTTGTGAAATGTTTTGTTATAAAATGTGGATTAATAGAAATGTATTTCATGATGAGAAGGTATAACGCATGAGACTTAATTATGTAGACCACGAAACAATATTACGAAGATAACTAACTATTGTGTATTTATAGAAAACATACCTAGGCAACAAGTTTTATCGCGTATGTACATATTCAATTCAAATAGAAAATATTTTACAGTAGGTATGTATAATATGTAATTGAAAGATGTTTCCCTATTATTCTAAAAATTCTAAATGACGGTTGTATATAAATAGCATATGCTTTTGAATCGAAAAATGTATTTAAAAAACGATGCACCAAGTCCTTTTGTAAAGTATTTCTCGGTGTTTATTCTTTTATTTCAAAAATACGATTAAATATTTGGATATGTCATTGACTTGGCTCCTTTTTTGACATCACTTCTTTTCGGTGTTGAATTTTTTTAAAGTAAAGAGACTTGGCTGCCTTTTTTACACGGAGTGTTTTTTTCTGGGATATCACTTCTTTTGTTAGTTTATTCATACAGCTTGTAGCACATGTCCGAGCAGGGACTAATTTCTTTAAAAAAATACGCCTCAACCGATTTGGTTACTAAGAAAAGTTGCGTTTGGTATAAGATGAAAATGATTATCCAAGAAGAATAGCTTAAGTTTCGTTATAATCGATCCAGCCGTTTTCGATATATGACGTCACTTCCGGTTTTGAAATAGCGGCCGAAAATAATGTCGTCTTGAATTCATAATTATAAGTCCTACATAATTGCACAATTTGGTTGCAATCGGTACAGACGATTTCGATATATGACGTCACTTCCGGTTTTAACAATGGCGGCCGAAAATAATGTCGTCTTTTTATCCATAATTATAAGTCATACATATTTCCAAAATTAGGTTGCAATCGGTACAGCTTTATTCGATATATGACGTACCTTCCGGTTTTAACAATGGCGGCCGAAAATAATGTCGTCTTTAATTCATAATTGTTAGTCCTCCGTATTTCCAAAATTTGGTTGCAATCAGTACAGCCGTTTTCGATGTATGACGTTACTTTCGGTTTTAACAATGGCGGCCGAAAATAATGTCGTCTTTAATTCAAAATTATTAGTCCTACATTATTTCACAATTTGATTGCAATCGGTACAGACGATTTCGATATATGACGTCACTTCCGGTTTTAACAATGGCGGCCGAAAATAATGTCGTCTTTAATTCAAATTTATAAGTCCTACACATTTCCAAAATTTGGTTGCCATCGGTACAGCCGTTTTTGATATATGACGTTACTTCCGGTTTTAACAATGGCGGCTGAAAAAAATGTCGTCTTCAATTCATAATTATTAGTCCTACACATTTCCAAAATTTGGTTGCAATCGGTACAGCTGTTTTCAATATATGACGTCACTTCCGGTTTTAAAAATGGCGGCCGAGAACACTGCAACCTTGAATTTATAATTATTTACAAAGTAAGTTTATTAAATATCTATTTAAAAGTATAAAGTGTTGAATTTAGTGTCAATTACCATATTTATGACGTAATTTAGCATATTTATGACGTCATTTCCGGTATAGGTAATAGGAAAACAATCTAGTTGATACTTTATGAACGACCATCTGAATTCATAATCCCTATATTTCCGTAAAATGGTCATGCCGTTTGTAATATATGACGTCACTTCCGGTTTCATTTAGTGGTTCCTGCCGCCATTTCCGGTACCGTTAATTTGTTTATTTATTTTTCACAATTGATTTTTCAAATAAATTGCAGAATGAATACGCAGGAGCTAGTTCAGTTGCAATCGGTACAGGCGTTTTAGATATATGACGTCACTTCCGGTTTCAGGAATGGCGGCCGAGTACACTGCAATCTTGAATTTATAGTTTGTATTGTCTATGTTACAATGTAAGTTAATTATGTATGTATTTTAAGTATAATTTGTTGAAATAAGTTAAATATTGCGTATTTATGACGTCACTTCCGGTTTAGAAAATAAGAAAATAATTATTTTATTATTGATACTTCATATAGATGACCATCTTAATCGAATGGCGCTAATTTCGTTCTAATCGGTCCAGACGTTTTTGAGATATGACGTCACTTCCGGTTTAAAAATGGCGGCACAAAAAATCACAAGACATAAGGTAACATCAGACGCCAAAAGTGCATATGTGGTCCAAATTTCAGGTTGATCGGTTCAGCCGTTTAGGCTGTGGCGGTGATAGCAACTTTTTCGGGAATCATCATCATCATCATCATCTGAAGAAGAAGAAGAAGAAGAAGAAGAAGAAGAAGAAGAAGAAGAAGAAGAAAGCGGTGTAATTTCACGATTTTTACTGCCCTCTAGGTCGTAAACGGCATGACTGGTCGTGTCGCGTAATGTATATGTTGTCAGGTGGGCCATAGCTCAAAATTAAGACATTTCACAACAATGTGAGATTTTACAGATTTTACAGTAAAAGTAGTTGGTCTGCTCCTCAGTTTATATAGGCATTTACGGTATGTTGAGTGACTGTGAGTGTACGGTACGACTTGGCTGAGTGGAGCGACCGCTCCACTAGATTAACTGTGGAAATTAAAAATATGTTTCTCCTACTACTATAAAGTAATATAAATACACAGCTCACGGTTTTTGCTGCTAAACGATCTCTACTAATACTGTTTTTTTATTAATAAAATCAGATTGTTTCAATAGAGTACTAGAGTGCCACGCCCACTAGGTACTTCCGGAGTCTTTTTCAAAATCCTCTTATGGAAAATAACATGGACTTACTTTGATTGCTGGTCATTTGTAAACGAAACAGAATTAAGAAAATCCCAATACACCACCATTAACTTCAATCTTTCATTTATAATATTATGTCGACACATCTCTTCAAATATATACCATAGTTAATTTGTTTAAGTTATTAAACAGCTCCAAAGTGCGACGTTGCAATCTACATCAATAATAAATTGTAACACGGCGCAGCGCGATGTCCTGGGAAGCGAGTTGGCAACTGCGACTTTACAAAAATGAAAAACAAATGAAACAATTTTCAACAATGATGCCAGACCTTGCACGTCAATTTTCGATTGTTGACGAAAAGTAAACAAAACTGAAGTATTTCTGTGTTCCTCGAGTTTATACACTGAATCAAGTTCATATTATAGTTATTTTAATTTCAGGATACCATAAAACGAGATGTAATGAGCTGTTGAAATGTAGACTGACAGTTCATTGAATTTACATCTTGTAACGGTGTACACTTTCGTGACGTCATACGCTGTGAAGTGTTTGTTTAACTTGTTACAGTTTAAATTTTGTATATATTTAAAGAGATGTGTCGACAAACTCGACATAATATTATAAATGAAAGATTGAAGTTAATGGCGGTGTATTGGGATTTTCTGAACTCTGTTTCGTTTACAAATGACCAGCAATCAAAGTAAGTCCCCATGTTATTTTCCATAAGAGGATTTTGAAAAAGACTACGGAAGTGCCTAGTGGGCGGGGCACTCTAGTACTCTATAATGATCTTATGTCGTTTTCGGCTGGCCGTACTGGGGTTGCACTGAGTTCTTGATCGTGACGTCATGTCGTAACCTGGTTTTGCACTAGTGCTGCCTAGTGCTGCTCCCAGTGCGGTCTCAGCCGAATACGAATGATATGTTTTGATTTTGTGTTTTGACACTGACAGCTATTTTCAAATGGCAACCGAAGAAATTGAGCTCCCGAGTGTTTTAAAGGAAAACCTCCACTCTCCAGTTACAACATCAATTTTGTTTTTCGCGCCGCCATTTTGTCGGAGTGCGGCGGAGTGGAGGGGGCAACTCTACCAAATATTTCCGAGCAAGAAATAGTGCACTGAGTGCGCACCCAGTGTGCACCACTTCCCAGTCGAATACGAAAACATTGCCCCAGAGCAACTGCACACTGCCAGTCGAACACGCCACTTGCACTCAGTGCAGCTCAGTGCAACCCCAGTGCGGCCAGCCGAAAACGACATTAGTTTTAGAATAAATCTAAGCAATTGTGGTGCAACCAGCAACCACCGCATGAGAAAATTAATTTCAATGTATTATCAACAATATAGAGAGCAGTGGATTTGTATGAGCAGAGCATGCGATAAAAAAATCACTCATGAGTTACGACTTTATTCTTTAAAATGGCAAATAAATTGCGCCGAAAACGAACATAATCCGTAGGGGTCACGATCCGCGGGGAGTTTGGGGGGCAAGATCCTCCCAATCTGGCCCAGCTGGATTTTTTGGAAAAATAACTATTTTTGTGATGATTTTACGCATTTGGGACCAAGTTTTAAAAATGATTTTAAAATTCTCTGGTGTAATAAGGTGTAGATTATTTTGTAATGTAAATGTAGTGTAATTATTACACCAGAGAATTTTAAAATCATTAATATAATTACCACAATAAACGTGGAGGAATATTTGGAATCAATCTTGTCTCGATGGCCTCTGTATTACAAAAACATACTCCAAAACAACATTGGTGAATCCCTTGCGTCCTGAGAATTGACAAATGCATGATTTTGATAAATTACTAGGTACCTAAACTAGTGTTTAGTTTTTGCTGTCTCATCCCTTCTCTTATATGTGTACGCGTGCATACTTGGAATTGCGGGTTTTTACATTGACTTTCTTATTCTGATAATTCCAATGAATTCTCCCAAGTCATAACAAAATCAGGTAAGAGCAAAGCGCACCACATGGCTGGCATAGTGAAGTCAAATCCATGCGTGGCAAGGGGTGGGGGGGGGGGGGCAAATATGCAAGCAAATGCTTTTTAGTGTCCTAAATTCGTTTTAGCAGGATTGTTAAAATTAAAAAAATCTATCAGCGGCGGTGATTTCATTGCACGCAACTGTTGGGAATGAACACTATTAATGAGTAATGACAGACCCTATTAGAATGCAGACCTTCTGAGAGTTCTATACTATGAGGGTATTAGAAAAGTATATCGTGGGCTTTTTCAGAAAGACACAAACATTCATCATGTAGATCTGAGACAGTTCAAATTAAATTGTACCTATTAGAAAAATGAAAATGTAAGTTTACTCTGCGTGCAAACCATGTATATTATTTTATGTATCCTCTCAATTTAATTTAAGCTCACATTGTATGGCAGTGCAAAGAAGAACGACGATAGAAATTCAGTCAAAAGTTCAGGTGATCCAGTCAAATATTACATGACCATAACATTTTAACGGGGGGGGGGGGGGGGGGGGGGGCAAATATATATATATGCGTTATGCTTTGTTTGACTTTATAGGAGGAAAGTGATTGAAATTGCCCCTTCTGATATTTTCGTCAATTTCTGAATGATCTTTTTTCATGATTCTAAAAATGTGAAAAATATTGCTCAAATCAGAAGAAAACATATTTTTTAGTCTATCTTCTATTACAAAAAGCACCAAAATGCTCGGAATTGAGTTAAAATTACAAATTGTTTACCAAGGCTATCAGCCCTGGACCATGTGCTGAGGGACCTTCCCCAGACACCCCCCCCCCCCCCCCCAACATTGAACTATAACCTGCGGACGCCCATGTATACCATGTTAGGTTACATGATCATGGCCATGGCAACATGGGTTATGTCATGTTAGACATCACCTGTATTCCAAGAACACAAGAAACATTATGTTTTAGAAAAGAACCTGCACATAGAAATGTTTTGGCTTGACCTCTGTGATCTAGCCGAAACTTTACTTGGTGAAGCAGATATTTGCCATCGCCATTGTTTACTATGACCAATTATTTTCGTTTCGTTACAAGATAAGTAAATAATTTATTACAATAGATATGAAAACTCGATGAGTGAACTAGGAAGTGGTCCATAGTGTAATAATCTCTCTGTCCTGGGTAAAACAGTAGGTAATATTCTTGTACCGTGGAAGTGGTCATAAAATGATGCCTGGCTGCGCGCGCAACCATCTAGTCTTCTTATGCTAAACGTTTCTAGGAAAGCATCCAAAAAGCATTGTTGAGTGCAATGTAATCCTATTCATTTTGTTCTTCCATATCTAAATATGATATGAAGTTCCAAACAATTGTCTTCCCTTTAAAAACATGGATTGAAAATTGATTATCCCGTGTATTACCTAGTATTGGAAATACAAGTCGCTTTTCCTGCTCTTCTCCGAACGAATGGTGAAGAAAGTTAAGATGGCGTCGCTTCACTAACCCCCTCAATTGTTTTATCGTTTATGATTTATGGTACAGCAGG